>JAQFVV010012448.1:6841508-7182299 GCA_028023455.1 Epiperipatus broadwayi
AATTTGGGGATGGGTGGGTGGAATATAAACCCCATTAATCCAAATAGCTTTTGGTTTTATATTGATTTCCTCATCTACTATCATCCCATTCCCATTTTTATATATTAAAATTTCTGTTCTTGTTTTTTATTGGTTAAACCTTTAATCTGTTTATATGTCAATGCTTTCAGCAACTCTAAAACAATTTTTAAAATAACATTCATTATCTAGTTGATACAGTTGAAACACTGGTATGGTAGTACAGTTAATAATACACAAAAGAACCCAAAAAATATGAAACAATATGTGATATATAAATTAGTACATTAATATTATTTTAAATGTATATAATACTGTGGGTTTTTTATTTCTTTAAAATAAAAGGTGTTTATTTACAGATTCC
The DNA here is from genome assembly GCA_028023455.1 of Epiperipatus broadwayi. NCBI lineage: Eukaryota > Metazoa > Onychophora > Udeonychophora > Euonychophora > Peripatidae > Epiperipatus > Epiperipatus broadwayi. The sequence goes on from JAQFVV010012448.1 coordinate 6,841,891, forward strand.
TATCTTCTCTCACTTGTTTTTATTTTTCTTGGCAAAAAAAAAACCCAGTACTTTCATTTATGAGGTCAGCAATTATTAACACTTAGAATGCAGGAATCTTTGAATTGAATTTCTACTTTTGAGGATTTTTTTTTAATTATAGAAATATGAAACAACAATATTTCTTTTCTATGTTTCATGGGCTAGCATCCATTTTATAGAAATATATATATATATTTTTTTATGAGGATAACACAAATAAATAAATAAATACTTCAGTAGGCAGTGGCTTTTAAATAAAATTTTAAATTGCGGAGCTTTTATGTTTTTTACTATAAAATATTGTATTTATCATAATATTTATTTTAAATCAATTATAAATGGAATCCTTAAATTGAAGTTCCAGTATTTATGTGATTTTACACTTTATATAATGTTTACATGATTTTAAACTTAGCACTTTATGCATATGCAATATTGAAACTATGGAGAAATAAATTAAACTCAAAATTCCTAAATTTATTTTTATGCTCATATCTGTTTTTAATTTAATTTGTGCACATTTCTGCAGTTTTTATTTCTTGGATTTTTAACTTTTTAAATATCAAACATATAATTTGCATAAAGAAGACATTTCTTTAACTTCAGAAACATAACATTTAATATGAATCTTTGTATCTTCATAGTATTTCTATTTTCATGTAGAAAAATGTACTTTTAGAAAATTTCAACAAAATTAGATTCTAGTATTTAAGGAAAAAGTTTGCAATAATAATTTATATTATTTGTTAACTTGTAACCATATGTTAACTATTAAAAAAAACATCTGCACTTATCTTCCTGACTTACCTTTTTTTAATGCCTTGGTTACATCTGACTTATATATAGATTCAGCATACAGTTGTTTATTTTTAATTTTTTTTAAACTAAATATATGTATTTAAAATAAATAAGAATATTACTTATTGTTTCAAAAATGAGTGAATTTAGGCATGAATGTAAAAGCATGGACTCATACATTTCAATTATACATTCCTGACTCTAGGTTGATAAATATATACTTAATATATTTAAAGGTTTTGTTTCTATTACTTGTTCTTTAAATCTGTTACAGAAAAACTAAACTTGTTATAGCAATTATTCAATCTCTTCAAATTTTTTATTGAATAAATGTATTCTCTCTCTCTCTCTCTTTCTCTCTCTCTCTCTCTCTCTCTCTCTCTCTCTCTCTCTCTCTCTCTCTCTCTCTCTCTCTCTCTCTCTCTCTCTCTCTCTCTCTCTCTCTCTCTCTCTCTCTCTCTCTCTCTCTCTCTCTGTGTGTGTACATACTTTTACAGTTGATTTTTAAATATCAAGTCTTATACAATGAGACTAATACTTGGTCTTAATTGCAGGGGTAGGCACATTTTCAGGACAAGGACTTCTTGGATATTTTGTTCAAATATTGCATTTCACACTTTATATAATATATGAATGGTTTTAACACGTCTTTCAATGTGTTCCTTTTTTGAAAATGATGCATTTGCATGACTTACGTATAACACACATTTTGCATTCATTATTGTGAAGAAAAACTTTTCTTTCTATTCTATATTAAAATTGTATATATTTTTCCTTTGTAATTAATTCAGACATTACATCACTCTTAAAATATGTTAAAATACTAAATTTTTCAAGATAAATTTCTTAAATCTGAAAAGTTGATGCAACAAAAATTACAGTTATCCACCTTTGTGACTGATTGAACATAGTCTATGCTTCCAGTAAACATATGAATTTGTAATCAACATACACATCATGATATATTTAGAATAAAGGTATGTTTGTCATCCAACCCATTCATTGGCAAGTGCCCAACTACATCAAGAAATTTCATTTGTTAAGAGCTGATTTTATTTACAATAGCAGCTCATGAGCAAAAAATGTATTTTTTATTCCAATCTAAAGTAATGTAGCATCAATTACCATTCCTTTTTTTAAATTCAGGCTGTCACTTCATAGTTTCTTGATGGTCCACCAGTATACATGTTTAATATCTTGCTAATTCTTCCAGTATATATAATGAAGTGATATGTATATGTTCTACAAAATTATTTTGCTGTCTTTATTTGTTAATGTTATTTTATATTAAAAATATTAAAGATAATTATAACAATAAGAATAATAAACAATATTTCATTAAACTTTCATTGACATTAAGCATTTTTATCGAATTAAAACATTTATTCAAAAGTTTTAGTAAAGAAGTAAAAAAAAATGTATTTAGTTTGATTTGAATTTTTGTGCTTAAAAGAAAATGTTATTTTATACTGAAAAAAAAGTTTAAGAAGTGTGATAATTATTGATATTGTTTTTAAATAAAATAAATTAATCTGGATTAAAATAAACATATATATATAAAGTAATCTATATTTTTGAAATGAAAAAAAAATAAAATGGCAAAAAACTGTTTTTCCAAATGAAGTACAGTATATATTTTGAACAAACAAATAAAACTATGATATTATAAATAAAAAAAAAGGAAAGTTTCATACAATTTTCAATATTAGAATGCATAAAAATAAAAATTCTATAAGTATATGCTATTAGTTGAATAAATATTCAAAAAATAATATCTATTTTATTAGTACTTCTGATTAATTAAAGTATCTAGTTAATTGTCTTCATATTATTGTTATATTCCAGTATGTCAAAACACAATATTTGTAAATAAACAAAAACTGTTATCTTTAAGCACTTTTCATTTTATTTAAGCTTCAAATTGAAATTTATTACAGAACTGTCATGGCAATTACAATTAAATTTGGAAAAAAAAAAGGTTACTTTTAGCAATTATTTACATGTTTTATTATGTAATGCTGTTTGTGTGTGTGTGTTTTTGATTGAGGAAGTTATGAAATTTTATGATCTTTATGGCGAATTACATAACTGAAGAAAAAATAATCTAGTTATTGTTATTTTGTGAATTTATTTATTTTTTAATGTTATTATTAGAATTAAAGAAGTCTCATTGTACAATTTTAAAAAGGTTTCAGAATATAAGGAAATAAAAGATGAAATGAAATATGTGAATGCATTCTAAATATTAAAAACAAATTTGAAATAAAGTGACTAATAATAAATAAAAATCGAATGGAATGAATGAATATCTAACGTTGAATGTAATATTGATTAGAAGTGAAAAAAATAATTAAGTTTAATAAGTGTTTTTAAAAAATTAAACTTATGTCTATTAATTTACTTTTGTTATTGACACTTGTGGAACAGCAAGTTTGCTTATGTGACAACATATTTTTATTATTAATAGTTTTTATTAGTGTAAGTATCTTAATCATAAAATTAAAATATAATAAATAATAATAACAGAGTGAAGCCATTATTTATTTAACAAAACTCTTAAACCAAATTAATACTATTATTATATTACTGAATTTCATTTACTTTTTAAATAAAGTTGTATTTAATTATGTACCAGCAGTATTCTTCCACTACAATAAAGTTCCCTAGGATGTTTTACACAATTGTTTTATTAGTTTATATTAATTATTATGTTTTGATTATATTAATAAATATAATTTTTAAAATTAAGAGTTTTTTTTTTAAAATAATTTTTAATTCATAGAATGTTAATTAAATATTAATGTTATGTTATTTGGAAATAGAACATTTTTGATAAAACAAGTCTAGGTTGATAATTTAAATAAGTAGTTACACTTCATTAGCATCCCTTTTCTTTTTAAACCATATACATACATGCTCAAAAAGTTATCATCCAAATTTATTAGAGGAAATTTGAATTATTTTTGTTTTCTTTTTGCCCAAGAATTTTTTTTTGCTTATATTGTTAGATAGAAATTTGTGTTTGCTCACAGATAAAAATAATTTTTATGCAATCCTCTATTTTTTTTTTCAAAATCAATACCTAAAAGACTATTTTGCCATTTTGTTTTGAATGAGGCAATCAGGATTAAATAAAGGATTAGAATAGATTAAATAGAAAAATGTAAGTTTGTCTTCGTGAAAAGATGAAAAAGAATTAGGGTTTCATATAGCATTTAATTACATATTACATGATATAAAAGTCCACTAAAAATAAATAAATGTAGTTTAGAGAAATAAAATAAGTATGAGTCAATTTTTAAGATACATAAAATCATCAAAATTATCATCCAATCACATATGAAATGCAAGAGTTATAAAAAGTTTGAAGAAAACCTTTCATAGGATATGTTTTATGTTAAAAAAATACTCTGCAGAATTTATTATTCTACAGCATATAAAAATGTATAGATATTTAGGAGACTTCATTATCAAACCTGTCACTAGTCAAATCTGGTTAATAAAGATATGATCATACACTATCATGTAATGGATAGATCAATGTATTTTAAATTATAGTAGTTTAAGGCATCAGAGAAAATAATTGTTGAATTTATTTAGTAATAATGAAGTCAAGAAACAGTTATCATCAATGAAGAAATGTTTGAAACATGGCAATTTAAGGCATATCAATGTGCTTACTAAACAAATATTGTTAAGTGGCAAAAGTTAATTACATAAAATATTCTGTGAATAATGACATCAATGTGATTTCATTTCTTATGACTTGAAATACTTTATGGCAAATAAACTAATTATCAAGCTTGGAAATACATGGTAGTAACAGAATTGTATAGCAATAGAAATTGAATTCTGACAAGTTTTGTTTAAACATCAGTTGTTATAATTATGAATAATATTCTGCATTCCATGAACTAATATTGTATGGGATTGCATCAATTATAATAGTCAGTTACCTCATTGCTAATATATTGATAGCTAGAAGATAATTAACTAGAATTTAATTGATGATATTATTTCATTTTGTTAGTGATATAATGCATATTCATTAGCTGAAATATTTTCTGTCAATATCAACTCATTTTTAAAATTTTCATCATCAGTCTTGTCTGAGATCTCTAAGAAAACACAATCCCACAATAAACCAATGATTTCATATACACCAGAACATTACTGGAGGTATAAATTACTTAATGATTGCATTAACTAGCAAAGCTTTATGATAAGATGATGATTTGATCTTTTCATCTATCCTGCTAAAATTCTGAGACCAATCTAGCAACAGTTGAATATGATAGGAAAATAGTACCAATCAAAATATTATATTATACAGTAACTAGTATTAGCATGGTATTATTATCAATTGAATGTACTTGAAAATTTAAATAAAGTTTGAATTTTTTAAAATTATTTAATAATTAATATTAGATCATAGAAATAGTCAAATATATAATTACAACCATACTTTCACATGACCCTCAACTATACACACTATCTCATACTACTGATCACACACATGTCAAAAAGATAATCACCTACGTATTTCATGCTAAACCAGTACTCATCAGTTGTTCCAGATTATCAACTCCACACATATATACAATCAGATTGACTTTTGGTCAACATGGATAGGATGAAAAGGTTTGGCACCAATGTAGGCTTTGAGCATTCCATCAGCAGATTTTCAATGAAATGGATGGCTGAAGAGTTTTAGGATGGAGTGGATTGAAGCCTGTCCATTGAAAATTGGCTATCTTAATATAAGATGAGCTTGTATATATGTGTGGAGATGATAATTTGGACTATCTGATGAGTGTTGGTTTAGCACAAAATACTTATATTGGTGATTATTTATCTTTTTGACATGTGTGTGATAAAGGGTGTCAGCAGTATGAGATAGCATGGATAGTTGATGGTCATGTGAAAGTCTGAGTTTAAATCTCATATATTGGAGTGCAGGTATGAAAAAGTCTGTACTGTAGAAAAAATTCATATATTAAAATTACAACCACAATAAATTATAATTATGAAAAAGAAAATTTCAAGTTTTTATTGATTGAATTTATAAAAAATAATCTGTTTTAAAATTATTTTCTTAATAAAAAGCCTAAATAAAATAGATATGAAGAAAGTAAATAGTATTCACAACTGCACAACAATTTATCTTCAATAATATAGTCCCATTATTAAAGGTATTTTCTAATAAAAAAATATAAAAAATGTAAGTTAACAAAGAGAAATACAGATGTCTTTGATATAAGTTGTAATTATTTTTCTAAAAGGTACAATTTATAATAAAAAAAACATATACCAAACATTATTTCTCACAAAAGTGATGCTTTTATGGATAAAAATGACCAAATATGTTACTAAGATAATTCACTTAAAAGAACTTGTAAAAACATTCACCACTTATCGTTTGTCAGATCTTTTATCAGAGAAAATAGATTGGAATTGATATAACACAAGGTGAGTATTATTTATAAGTTCTTTTAAATGAATTTTTTGGAAATCTAATTTGTGAATTATCTTAACAATATAAACAATGAGGATTGCCAATTCCTCTACAAGCTTTATGATAAATGATTAGCCAGAGCCAGCACTTAAAATATCTCTGTCAGGAACCCCCTTCCAAACCTCTGACCATGGTTTCACCTATGACTTTTATTTTGACTATCTTAACAATATATTTGGATTTGTTTATTTTATGAATAGATTTACATTTTTAGCATTACATATTTGATAAACCATAAAATTATTTATGTGCTCATTAAATCCATAAACAGTGATTTATATGGAAGTTATCTTCCAAGCCAATTAAAACATGAATAAACATAGAAATAAGAAATACTTAATTTAATATATAGTAAATTATAATGCTATATATTAGTGAAATGTAAAAGTAAAATAGCAAATAAATTAATGTTCCTGAATAATGTGAATACATCTACTATTTTGTCTTTCTTATGTTGTCAATAGATTACAACTCAGATGATTTATCAAGTAATTTGAGATTTTCATTTTTGTGTCAATACAAATAGTGATTAGAAAAAGAAGTCAAAGTAAAAAAAGTAATGATAACTAATTTTTTAAAATATATTTTCACTGATTACATTATTCTATTTATGCAAATGTTATTTAAAATCTCATAAGTAATAAGAAATTAGAAAGAGAGAGAGAGAAACTTAATAAATAAATTTTCCTTAAAAAGCAAGTTTAAACATTATTACAAGAAATTAAGTAAGAAAATAATAATAATAATCACTAAATTTTTATTTTTTATTATTATAAAAATACTGAATAAATATAAAAATGTTAATGTCATATTCTTAACATATGATAAAGCATATCTATAGATAGTATAAGTAATGGTTATTATTTTTACTTAATATTTGTTTGTTTTCAAAAAATGACAATACTTTAAAAATTTGAGAGAATCATAATGAGAAGAAGAATGTATTGTTGAATTATTATTAATAATATTTTATTTATTTAATGAAGTTGCTAATCTGACAAAGTTTGAAACAAAGGTTCAACCTGATCATAATATTAGTTTCAAAGATTTTATTTATATTTTATATGTATTATATTTTTAATAGCTAATAAAATAGTTAAGAAAATAGTAGGAAGTTAAAGGGTTGACATGTGATCACACTGTTAGTTATATTGTCATGACTCAACATAATTGTTAATTGAGTTAAATCCTTATCATATATTTTATGAAACTATATGATTTATATGATTATATTGTTTAAATATTTTCCCTTAGTATTCTTGTTTGGTCTATTATAGTTATGAGTCAATGAATTCTTGGGTTTTATTGATAACATTCATACTATAGTTTGAATTATTTTTTCAAAGTTCCCACAAAGTTGCATATATCTCTTCTGGAACAATCTTTTTATCTCAGAGTCTCACTTGTTTTAGCTTGCTTTTTGCAATGTTTAGTTAACTTCTGAGGATTGTATTTGCATCTCTGTAGATAAATAACCATTTATTTTATATAGCGCTACGTTTATAATTGTAATACATTTAAAGATCAGCCTTTCAAGCTATTGTGCATGCACTTTTTACAAATGTTAATAATAAATGAATACTTTCATTCCCAACATGAGATATAGTATTTATGAAAGAATAAAATGAATCACTTATTTGTAGATACTTATTATTTACTATAGTTAGGTTTTTGTATGAACTGTAATTATTTTTAAATACATTTCATAAATTTAAATACAAAAGGGAAAAAAAATATTTGAGAAAAATATAAATTTATATTTTGTTCAAATAACTTGCTGTTTCTAATTAGCTAACTATGTATATATAAACTGATATATATGTTAACATAATGTCTATTTAGGACTCAATGTACTATACAAAATGCACTTGAATAACATTAAGAAAAAACTATTAAAAATTTAATCGGAGTGTTTATATTTCAAGTTACAGCAGTATCTTGACTTTCATCATTCGATTTTCATCCACTTACTCTTTCATCTATTTTTCAATTAAAACCATATTTCATATTTTTATTCGCACTTTTATCTTTTGTTCAATTTATCCAATTTTTCTCAACATAATATATGTCTGACCTAGATTACGTGCTTTTTTTTTTCATTTATTTTTTGAATGAAAATGATTCCCATTCATCATTTTTTGTAAGATTCACAATATAACTATATCTATGTAAATACTTGTATTGTACATAAACATAAATTCATCTGAATCATTAGTATTCAAATATATTATAATCCTTATTCATTTACAAAAGAATAAAATTATTTTAAGATAAGATTTTGCTTTTTTAAAAAATTTCGTTTATTTGTTTTTATGTTTACTTTTTATTTTATTAAGGTTTCATGAATATTTTTGTTATATTGTTAGCTATTTAAGCTATCAGCAACCAAAATGCATTTTCAAGCAATATAAAAACTGTTTTTGACATTGGTCCATATTTTATCCTTAATCAAATTAAAATGCAAGAAATTGAAGATGATTTAAATAATGAGTTAAGCTTGTAAAAATCAAATAAAATTTATAGTCAGAAATTGAATTTTATACATGACATTTGTTAATTTAATTATAAATTAATCTTCAAAAATGTTGAATATAAAACTTTTTTTTTTGCCAAAAAAATCACCACCACCTACAAAAAAAGCCTAATATAAGCTATAAAGATAGTATTTCAATTTTAAAACAAATAGATAGAATACTATTTACTACACAACAAAAGTTTATTCAATTTTAGATATAGTATCAAAAAAAAACAACAACGCAGTTTTAATTCATTTTTTAATAATGAAGTACTTAAAATAAATAAAATTATTTGAAAAGAATTGATAAAGATATCATCACACCTATTTTACAAGATGTTTTTTTATTTTTTTAATAAAAACAAAAACAAAATAAAACAAGGAACAACAACAATAACAAATATTCCAAAAAAATTGCAGGATTGAAGAACTTGTATACTTTTGAATCCTAAGGATTATAATGATATATTAAGATTTATGACATATCTGCAAATATTAAAATAATTTTAAAAATGCATTAACATATAGCAAGTAATAATAAATTATACTACTAATAATTGTGTCCTACCACTTCTTTGTATTTCTAGTTATTCCAGTTGTCTTCAAATGATAATCCAATGTATAATTACTATTACAGCCAAGATTACTGTTTTGACTTTATGACACACAAACAAATAATTGACATATGTAATAATTCCTGTGTTTTGTAAATATATATTAGCATACGTTGCTTAACACAGTACATAAAAAAATAAAATATATAAGAAACATGTGTGCATATATTAAATAGAGATCAATGACTTGATCGGAATATAAATTTAAAATGATTAATTAATACAATATTCTAAGCAAAAAAAATAGACTTTAAATTCAGTCAATTTCATAGTTATTATCAACTGATTAATATTAAAGAATATTAATTATGCTTTTTTTAAATTGTCTTTTAAAATAGTTAATCTTGTGTTTAGATTTGTAAAGGTCCCTACTTTCGCATTTTAGGCGCATAGTCTTAAGATTATAGCCTTAATATATATTAATTCAAATTAATATAAAATCAAAAATAATATAATAAAAAAGTCAATTATTTTACATTAAATTTCGACTGGTACACAAAACAATTAATGTACATCAGCTAGAATATATTTTTCAAATATATCTGCAAAAGAAATAAAAGTAAAATACTATCCATATGAATTCATGTAGATTATTTTACTTTTAACTGAAAAAAAAATTTAATTAAAAATTAAAAATTTGCAAATTTAAATTTATACATTTAATGCATTTGAATCATCTCTCAACCAATTATTTTCTTGTCATGTAATCTATCAGCTGTACACTTTTTCTCATGATTTTTACTGTAAGTACATCAATTTTATTTTTTTATTATTAATTATTTTTTGTTGCCATCTTAAAGTGTTCTTTTTTAAAATTAAATTTGTACCACAAATGTGTATATGTATATTATAAAGAACTTATCTATGATTTCAGATATCCAAAGAAAAGTTTAAGTGGATAAAGGAAACTAATGTTAGCAAAAAAGTAAATAGAAAACAATGACTTAATCACTAATAAAAAAAATGTGTTTAAATTTGTAATTATATATTGGATTATTGCCACCATTTAATTTAATTGTTAAATGTTTTTTATAAAAATTCAAACTTTATTTAATTTTTTGCAGAATACATTCAACCAATAGTAATAACATACAGATGAAGATGTAACATAATATGACCAGTAACAGTATTAACATAAGAGTCAAACTGATAACAGAATAGTCAATTGGACAGAATGTCACCCTAAACTTAATATTTACCAATCTAGAGGTCTCCAGTTTGATTCATATTCTATCTTTGTCACTGGTCAGGTGAATGACATGTAAAGAAGAAAAGAGTATAATACCACTAAAAATTTTATATATTAATGTGCATTAATGCTAACGGTTGAATATATTTGGAAAACTATAAACAAAGTTTGAATTTATTTAAAAAACATTTAATAATTAAACTAAATGGGTATAAACTAACACATAAGTACAAATAAAATACTACCACTACAAATTTCCAAACAAATACCTATTACCATATACTACAAGAAAAGCAAATGAGAAAATTTAATAAGTTATCTCTGGATAATTTTTTATTAAAAAGTTACTTATTAATGTTACTCTGTGTTATCATCTTGCTAAGTGTTCTTAAGTGAGTATTCATTATAAAATTTAATTAGAGAATTGGCCTCTACACACTACCTGTCATGCTCAGTATGTGGTATTTAACTACATATCTAGACAGTCTTTAAACATTTTATATCACAAGCAACTTTGTGATTTTTCTTTTAAGCAATCATCCATTATAGCTTGGTAAATAAATATCTAGCTATTATTAGTTAGAATCAAGATTAATCTCAGGCAAATAAATATTGATATGTCAACTAAAGAGAGCCTTTAAATTAAAATTTTATATCACAAGCAGTTTTATGATTTTCCTTCTAAGAAATCATCAATTATAGCTTGGTAAATATATATTTAGCTATTACTAATTAGAATCGAGATTAATATCAGTCAAATAAATATTGATATACCAACTAAAATATAATAAATTTTAGTGAAATGTGATCCATATTTACCATTAATGAAGAAGTCAATATATTTCTATAGTATTAAGCTCAAAGTATATGTTGTTTTAAATTTTAATCTACCCAAAACATTCCATATTATTTTTAAAAATATATTCTTCCACAAAAATAAATTAAAATGCAGTGTAACAAAAAATTGATTAAGATTTAGTTATGGCATCTAGAAAATGTTTTCTGCCTGAACTAAGTAATAAAGTACTATGATCAAGAAGTAACACTTTATCTATCATCAATGGTAGTTTGATATCATAGGTAATTGTAGTATCTCAATATTAGAGCTACATTGTAGTAAACCTTAATAAGTTTCTATACCATTAACATGTATAATCAAAAAGAAAAAGAAAAATACTCTTATCTAGCTAGTAATTTTTTGTGCCATTTAAACTTTAAAAATAAAATAAGTATGCAATTATGTATTTCAGATCTTGCCAGAAAAGGACAAATCTCTCATAAAATAATCTATACAAATTTGAAATTTTATATGATTACAGCCATTTTTTAAAATTAATTTTGTTTGAGATCATTTTAATTCCATAATAATAATTGATAGATGTAATATACATTGAGCGGAAGGTTTGCATAGTTCAAATTAAAGATTTATACATGTTTTTGGAAGCCTGTTTTACTACACCTGTGCACACTCACACACACACACACATATATATATTATAACCTTTAGCTTTGGTAGAAGCTAAATGTTGAAATAAAATTTTTGTGCCAAGACATGTAAAAAAAAATAATAATTTTTATCTAGCTTAATTTTGTTGTGGATAAATTGTTACTAATACTTTATAATGTCATCATTTTACATATCAGTATTTTAACTGTTACACAGCTGTAAAATAATTTTATACAGCTCAAATAGTAAGAGTTTTAACTTTAATAAATATTTAAGATGCTAAAGTCTTTAAATATGTAAATAGCTTGTAATGTCACCAATAAACAGTGTAATTTTAAGTTAATAATGCTAATTTAGTTAGCTGTTAAAATGTTTTAAAAAGATTGCATTAATTTTAAAGTTCAGATATCAGGTCCAAACCCTAATTTTTGGTCTGATAGTACCTAAAACTAAAGCTATATAATATGTTAATTCATTTTTGTGTTACAAATAATATTCTAGTTAAATATTTTACATTAATTTAATTAGAAAAGAATTTAATAAAGGTAGTAATTAAAGACAGAATTTTAAAGTAATGAACAAATGAACATTGTATGAATAAATAAATATTATACTTATTTAATATTATTTATTTTAAAATATTCTTAAAAACAATTTAGAACTTATTATGAGAATTGTCTAAATTGAAAACAGTAATAAATAAAGGTATTAAATTGTATTAATATTTGTTTTATTAAAGATATAACATAAATTTTAATTGTGTAAATTTTTTTTTAAGTTGGTATGATTTTTAATTGCTTATTTTTGCTTGCAATCAGGAAGTGTTTTTAATTAATTTAATGTGTCTAGAAAAATTGACTTATTGTAAAATTGAATATTAATTAGATAATTTGTGATTAACAACTTTCCCTAATTATAAATAGGTCATGGATTTGAACTAATCAGGGAAAGATTGTATGTTAAAAGATTAATAAACAGTCTTGTAAAATAGTCACATGACCAATAGTATACATAAGAAGATATGGACCTGATTCATTCAGAAGATCACTCAGGAATCATTTCTCACTTGTCATATTCAACTTCAATTCTTTAATTTGTAACAGTTGTATTTTAAATTTTAAAAGTGTAATTTTCTTTAAATTTATTTATTTAAGCACAATATGATAGGTATCTAGGCAGAAACATAAAAGAATCTGAAGTCTCTATACCTGCTAGCTTAATGGTAATATATTTCATTGCTATAATATTTAGAATATTTTATTTTTAAAGTTTACTGCAGTGGAACACTTCCAACATTATTGTTGTTACCATTATTATGACTTAAGAACAATTGTCAATTTAAAATTCCAATTGAATATCTGTATAGTAAATAAAATCACCACAGAATATTTAATTATCTTATTGGCAAGGACATTACAGAAAATATTAATAATTTCTTGATATTTTCTTTAAAATATTCATTTATATCAAATTGTCTTGAATTCATTTACCTGAGTAAATAGACGTTTAAAATTCAAGATAACCGTATAATGATATAGTGAATATATTTTCAGATGTTCAAAACTGATTTATTAAGTCTTTTACTAGAAGTAAATAAATTCTGGATAATATTTTATATGAAGTGAATGTTTTAATAAATATCAGGAAATTATTAATTGCTGCTAAGAATTTTAAATATTCTATGGCAACTTTAATTACAAATCAGACATTCAAATGCACTTTGAAATTGATTATTGCTTTTGCATAATTATGATGGCAATAATAATAATAACTGTTGAAGTTCTCCAATGAGGCACATTTAAAAAATAACATTTTAAACATTGTAAATAAGTAACTGATATTACCACTAAAATTGGCAGATATGAAGATTTCAGTTCCTTTGGTGTTTCAGATCAAATAATTATGTCCAGATAGTTTTTTTAATTATCCTAACATACTTAAGATAGAAAAATAAAAATTTTAATAAAATTACTCTTTTAAAATTTAACCAGAGTTTTTAAAATTCAGTGCTACAAATAAAAATAAAATTAAAATTGATTGAGAACTAATAATAATAATAATAATAATAATAATAATAATAATAATAATAATAATAATAATAATAATAATAATAATAATAATAATAATAATAATAACAACAACAACAAACCACATGCATATCCTTTGTCTTTGTTGCCCCTCCCCAATTACAATTTTCAACTTATTTATACTAACTTCAATTTATCTGCATGTGGTAATATAGTTATAAATGTAACCTTTTCTTTTATATTCAATAAAGACCTTTTGAAAGATAATAATAATAATAATAATAATAATAATAATAATAATAATAATAATAATAATAATAATAATAATAATAATAATAATAATAATAAAAGTATGGTGTCAATTCCACCTTATTTATACTAGTAACCATGTGATCACTTTACAAGTCTTGATTAATCTTTTAATCTATAACCACTTCTCTGATTAGATTGAATCTCTGCTCTATTATAATGAGGAAAACTTCTTAAGTAAAATTTACCTAATTAATATTTGATTTTTTAAAATAAATCAACACTTATGTAGAACAATTAAAAAAGGTTCAATAAAACACTTCCTGGTTGCAAATAAAATAATCACTTAAAATTACAGACACCAGGACAAAATAAAAATATAACATTTAGATTACTTATATAAAATAAATATTAAAAATAATATTTAATACATTTATTTATTATTGTTTAAATCTAGACAAGTCTCTCAGAATAGATTTTTAAACTATTTTTTAAAATAAATATTTGATATTTTAAAAATAAATAATGTTAAAATTTAAACATTTTATTCACTTATTTATTCAGACATTCATCTATCTATTACTTTAAAATTCTTATCCTTAATTATTAGCTTTATTAAACTCTTTCTATAAATTTAAAATATTTAACTAAAATATTATATGTTAAAATTAAATTGAATTAAAGTATTATAGCTTTAATTTAAGTACCAGCAAATCAAAATACAGGGTTTGAACATGGTTTATCAGTTTTAAAATTAACATAAGCTTCTTGAAACATTTTAAATGATTAAATCATGAATAAGTTAATATTATTAACTTAAAAATGTTTTATTTATCATCTAGCTAGTAAAAAATTTAAAGACTTTAGTATAATAAATACTTATTGAAGCTTAATACTATTAAAATTTAAGCTGTATATATTTTATTTTACAGCTGTACAATCTATAAAAATGCTGATATAGTAACTCTTATATTAAAAAATTATAGCATTATAAAGTATTAGTAACAATTTATTCATAAAAAACTAAACTATATAATTTTTTAGATGTCTTGGCACAAAATTTGATTTGACATTTAGCTTCTGCCAAAGATATATATATATATCATCAACCATTATCAATCCACTGACATTTAGCTTCTGCCAAAGATATATATATATATCATCAACCATTATCAATCCACTGCAGGATGAAGATCTCTCCAAGTTTAATCCATCTTCTCCGAACTTTAGCTTCTCTTCTCCACATCACCCCTGCACACCTTCTTAATTCATCATCCATCTCACATGTGGTCTCTTTCTGTGTCTTTACAATTTCTTGGATTCCAATTTAAAATTTCAATTGTCCATCTATTATCATATCTTTCTAGCAATATGTCCAGCCCAACTCCACTTCAATCTTTTAATTTTTTCAATGAGGTCAGTAACACCTGTTTGTTCTCTTACTCATACATTGTGTTTTTGATCTCTTCTAGTTACTCCCAACATATATCTCTCCATACTTCTTTGAGTGGTCTGAAGTCTCTGTATTGCTCTTCTATTAAGTGTCCAAGTCTCAGATCCATAAGTAAGAACTGGTAAAACACATTTGTTAAAAACCTTCCTTTTCAAACACATGGGCATAATTTCTTTTAGTATCAAGTTATTTCTACCAAAAGCACTCCAACCAAGTTTAATTCTATGATTTATTTTCATATTTTGAGCAAATCAATCAAACATTACTTTAGTCTTTTTAACATTTATCTTTAGTCCTACTTTCCTACTTTCATCTGATAACTCCTGCAACATTGCAAAAACAACTACATCATCTGCAAAATCTAAATAACTTAAATAATCTCCATTTACTTTCACTCCTTTAGTTTCCCATTTTAATCCACAAAATACTTCTTGCAGCACTCCTGTAAAAAGTTTTGGAGATATGGAGTCACTTTGTCTTATACCTTTCTCAATGTTGACTTTCCCAGTATCATTATGTAATCTAATTGTTGCTGTTGCATTTTTATAAATATTCTTTAAAATATGACAATATCCTGGATCTATACCTTGATAATCCAATGTTTTAATCACTGAAGAAATGTTTATAGAATCAAATGCCTTTTCATAATCTACAAATCCAAAACATAATGACAACCCATATTCATTTGTTCTTTCTATAACTTCTCTCAATACCTGGATATGATCTACTGTACTAAAACCACTTTTAAATCCAGCTTGTTTTCTTGGTTGGTGGAAATCCAATATTCTCTGTAGACAAGTTGTAATTATCTTGGTAAAAATTTTATATAAAAGTGATAAAAGGCTGATAGGTCTGTAATTTCTAATATCTTCTTTATCACATTTTTTAAATATTAATATTATTACTGCATTCTTCCAATCATCCGGTATATATTTATCATTTAGACATTTGGTATATAACTTTGCTAAAATTTTTTTTAGTTCTTCACCTGCTTCTTTTAATATATCATTTATAATTCGATCATTATCTGGAGCCTTTCCTTTCTTCATACATTTAATTGCAAGTCTCACTTTTTTATTTAAAATTCTGGGCAATTTGGAAGATGTAATAGATATAGAAGGTACTTGTTCTTTATTACTATATAATTCTTGATAAAAGTCTTCTACCCATTTCATGATGTCATCTCTTTTTTTAGTAATAATTCCATCTTTTTTTCTTATTGCAGATATAAATTTCCTACCAATACCAAAATGTTGTTTAACATTCTTGAGACTTTTATTTTCTTCTACAGCTTTCTTTGCTAGTTCACAGTTATACTTTCTTATATCATTTCCAACTCTTTTCTGCATCATTTTACAAAATTCAAGATATTCAATTCTTTTTAATACATCATTTTTGTATATCTTCATATTCCTTCTTTTCTTCATAAATTCTCTAGTCTCAGTAGAAATTTTATTAGTCAATTGCTGTTTTTTTCTACCAGCTATCTTTGTTGCAGTTTTTAAAAGTGTATCAGTTATTTTCATATTAATTTCATTCAAATCTGAATCATGTTCAAAATCTACTAATACTTGAAACCGATTTGTAAGTTCTAATTTAAATTCATTAGAATGTTTCTGAAGATTAGGAATATCAACTGTAAATATTGTTTTTCTTAGTAATTTTTGTCTCTCTAGTTTTACATTAACAAGTATCTTACATCTTACTAATCGATGATCACTTCCTGTGTAAAATTTATTAAGAACATTACAATCTTGAAATATGTATTTCCTGTTAGTCAAAATATAATCCAATTCTGCTGTACCTTCATTTGGATGCTTCCATGTCAATTTCCTTTTAACATTTTTCTCAAAAAAATAATTCATAATATAAAGTTTTTCTTTTTCTGCAAACTCCACAAGTCTATGTCCTCTCTCATTTCTATTACCACAACCGAAATTCCCTACAGCACTTTCATCTTTCATTCGTTTACCAATTCTAGCATTAAAGTCTCCCATAACAATTTTAAAATGTTGTTTACTCTGATCAAAAGCCTTTTGTATATCCAAATAAAAATCTTCTACTACTTCATCACTATGAGAACTTGTTGGGGCATAAACCTGAATTATCTGCATTTGGTATCTGCTATTAAGTTGTATAACTAATCTTGCCATTCTGTCCGATACACCATCAATCTCCACAATATTGTTCTTCCACTTTTTATTTATAATGAATTCTATTCCACTTGTATTTCCAATATGTGTGCCTTTATAATAGAGTATATGTCCACTTTTTAATTTAATTGTCTCTTCACCTTTTCTTCTAACTTCACAAAGTCCAATAATGTCCCATTTAATATAAGACAGTTCTTCTAATTCTTGCACACATTATTTAAAATAAAGACATTAAATATATTAAAAATTGATAATATAGTAGGATGTGTGAGGTAGTGACTAGACCATCTATACCATACTTATGACCTGAAATTTAAATCAGGCAAACTTGGGTCATTTTTTTTCCAGGTAACTGATGGTTTTCAAGCAAACATGCAAGAGGGGGGATATTAAAATATAAAATCATAGCCAACTTAGTTAGCCATTTATATGGTAAATAAATATCTAGTTAACTAGAAAATAAAACAAAAAACTCATGAAAATCTTTACTAACTGGCAATTGATTATCTTGATAAGAAATGCCTTTTCATTAACTGTTCCTTTATGAAGAGATGTTCAAAACATTGTTGACTTGCAATGAGCTATTATCCGTTTCTTATTTTAATTTTTTATTTCTGATCAATTTCCCCAAAAATCGTGTTTATTTTTGAAATATAGATTTATATAACATAAACAGTAAATAAATCAAAATTACCAGATAACAATGCATTTAATGTCTGCAGATTTCCACACTAATTTTTAGTTACTGATTCTTTACTTGAGTAAAAATACTCTTATGAGTATATCTTAGTCAATCAGCAATAACTAGTATAGATGTTTCAGGCAGTAATTGCACTGCTATCTGTTATCTTTGCTTGCTTAAGGCTTAACCTTTCTTCTAACAGTAAATATTATTACACTACCATACACAAAAAGTGTTTAAGACAGTCACATGATGTTTTCTTTAGTATGTATATGCATATATTGTAATGGTATGCACATGCTATTACATTATTTCAAAATTAAAATAAAAAGGATCGTAAATAAAAATTGATTTTATTAAAAACTAAAAGCCAAAATTAAAAGAGTTGTGTTTAATGTATATAGATCACTCAGATGGAAAACTTTAAAACTTTTTTTGTTTTTAAAAAAAAAAAGGATTTGAAAGTATTTTTTTTATAAAAAAGTAAAGATGTAAAGATTAATATTTTTCGTTTAAAAGCAATGAAAATAAAAATGTTAATTTGATTCAATATTAAAATAAAATCATGTTTTAATCTTAAAATGGAAATGATTATTTTATTAATTAAATATAAAGCAAACTGGACCTTGGGGCACTTAAACAATAAAGGTCAGATAAGAGAAAGAAGTTAAAGATTGACTAATGGAAGCACCAGGCCACAGCACAGACCAAAAAGAGATTCTAGGATTAGTGACATCTTGCTCGATGAATCTGGAAAAATGCTGATAACAGCCTAATAAAAATATGAAAGGCAAAAGAATTGTTGTTGTCTTAGATGCTGACTATTAAGCTATATATGAGCTGTAGCTGTATTGCAGACTTCACGATGTAGGAGTCTGCAATAGATTTAATTTCTTGACAACCAGCTAAGACCTCCCTTTGACAATTATGGACCAAAAGGTATGGCAAGTAGTGACTTCATTTTAAAAAAGAACAATCTATATAAGTGATCATGAAGATGGACCTTTAAATCTGCAGAATCTGTAAAGTATAAACTTTTAACAATTGAACTTTCTTTTAAATAAATATATTTTCAATAAGTAGTCAATTCATTAAAAAAAAAGTAATATAAATAAAAGGACTCTTATCTGACCAAGAATAGAATTCTAAATCAATTATTAATATTTATAAGTTTGCTATTTCAATCATTTTCATTTTTATTTATTTATTTATGTTTGTATTTAACTAGGTTATTTATTTCTATCTGTTAACTAAAATGTATTAGATTTAAGTTGAGTGTAGATAGCTGCATAGATTCATTAACATTTAGTTATTTTTTATTTTTTTTGATTTTCATATGATTAAAATATATCGGTAAATATGACACCTCATGCTGTGTGTCTAAAATGTATTTACTGGTATATCTTTTAAGTTGGTATTGTCAATGTGGCACCTTATGATGAGTGCCATTGGGTTTACTTTATTGTAAATTTCCCTCAGCAATTCTCAATTAATAACTTTATATTTTAATCGTTTATGTTTATTTTGAAGGTGTTTAATTTCAGGCTATTTGTTTTGTGGTTAGGTCGTTGCTGGTGGAGAGATAGGTGTTTATATCAATGTAATGTGAAGCGTGTTTAGCATACAGGGCAACATGCCCAACTGAATGCATGACTCAAAGGCATAGTCATTGCATTGCAATGTACGCAGATATATTTCCTGAAACACTGACCCCTTTTTTTAAAAAAAAAGCTCTATGGATAGGGATTACAAGTCGACAGATAAACTACTCTTCCCCATATGTAGCATTTCTCTTAAATATTATATACATGATTCCTTCACAAGACAGATGCACATTCCTGTACTGGACAAAGATCATGTCCTTCAAATAATATCACACTGTCAGATGCACATTCCTGTCAGTGTGGTTTTATGCTAGCATCTTCATATTGCATTGGTTGCATCCATATATCTGGAAGCAGGCATTCGTTTGGCTACGAACTTTTAGTCTGAGATTGAATGATTGTTTTGAAAAGTTTTTAACTGAGAAATCTATGTAGCCTATCTATACCCAACAGTCTAAAGTAAAAATATTATTAAAATGTCCATCTGTGTGGACTTACTCCAAATAATTTAATTTTAAAAGTAATAATAAAAATCTAAACAAGATAAATTTTATTCCTCAATTTCAAATATTTATATATGTGCGTTAATAAATAATTTTTGTGTGTTATTACTGCAGTCTCTTATTTTATAAATTTTTTTAATATTAAAATATTTCATTTTAAGTCTTTTTTTTATTAAAATATTTAATAAGTAGATTTTAAATCTCTATTTCTCCTTGAGTTAGTGGCATGGGCTAACGGTCAATATAAAATAAAATTTGGATCTCAATAGTAAGTATCTGCCTACTATATAAAATTTCCAGGTTCGAATGGCCTGGTAGTGCCCTTGTATGGCAGATATGGTAAGACTCTGAACTTCCCTGACCATTATAATATTAACTCAGAATAATACTAAAGAGATCAAAGTATCTATATGTAGTATTGTAATTTAAAGTATGAATATGTAAAGCAGGGGTGGGGAATTTCTAGCCCTTTGGCCAAATCTTGTCTTTGAAAGCTCTTAATATGGCCACAGACATTTTCAAAAATTTATATAAAATGGTCCTGTATAAAACCTTTATTTAAACAGTGGAAAAATTGAATTAAGAATTAAGTAAAATATATATTTTTTCAACAGCATTTTTTCTCTCTGGGAACTTTAGCAACATTCTAGTTCTTTCTATCAGAGGTGCTACATACCAATAAATTATTCTATTGCATGATCTATTTGGCTATGCATTTAATCTAAGATACTGAAAGCATTTTATTTGTTTTTATAGTGAATTTTGCTGAGGAACATATACTAGCAAAAATAAAACTCAAATTGTACTTTATTTTAGCATTATAATTTTCCATTTAATTTTTTTTATTAGGAAAGATTACAGCAAGCAAGATAAGAAAAATTGGCACAGAAAATCATGCATTTTAAGAGAAATGAACCATTACATTTTTTTTTATAGAAAGAAATAGTAAACCAATATGTCATATATATCCGGAAAATATTTCAGTTAATAAAAGACATGATATTAAGAGGTGTTATTTAATAAAACATTCTGATTACAACAAAATTGTTGGAGAAGAAAGAAATATTTAATAGAAACTTAAAAAGGAGTTTCATTAAATAGTGGATGTATTTAATAAAAATTTCAAACAAGTCAGCAAATTTTATGAAAGCAACTTATACTACTTCAAAAAATAAAAAGCAAAAAAGTCAAACCATTTTCTGAAGAGGAATTTATAAAAGACAGCATCCTAGCTGTTGTAGAATTATTCTCTCCAGAACATAAAAAGAAAATTTGAGAATATAAATATATTATGAAGAATGGTTACAAAGGATAATTAGAAAAATTGCCATTAAACAATCGTGAATAATAATAATGTTAGTTTATTTTTAATTCACAAAAAAATTATGGCTTGCATTAAAAATGTCAAATTAAAATTGGCTCGAGTTGAAAAGATTGCTCACCTCTAATGATTAAGGGTAAATTAATTAAATTTTTGATCAAATATAGCAGGCTAATTTTTAAGTTGATAATTTTGTATGTCCCACAAATGATATTACTGTATAAATATCCAAATGGTCCTTGGTAGAAAAAAGATTTCGCACCTCTGATGTAGACAATAATTAAAAATGTGTCAATTATTGCAGATACAATTCCTTCTGTTTATATATATCTTTCCTATACTTTATTTTAATTTATTCCTACTTCAACTGGAAATTTTTTAAAAGTGAAGTTTTTCATATTAATTTTTAAACACATGTTATCGATAAAATAAAAATTTGACTTTTAATTAATTTTAACTTTTTTATTTTTATAAAAATTTCTTTAGGGTTTTTTTCTTAAAGAAAAAGAAAATAATAATAAATATAGTAGGTTGCATACATATATAACCTAAAGGAAATTGAAAATTAATCAATTAATGTATTTAAAAAATTAATATACATTTTCTCATTTAAAGTAATTGCTGTTTACCCTCTGGCATTCAATTTTTATGTCTTATTTCTATGGATCAGAACTTTGTAAATAAACATCAATTATTTTAATTTGTTATATATTAAACATTTTGTTAATCCTGTTGGTTTATCAATTTATTTTCCCTTTAACGTCTTTCATAATATTTTAAACATTAAAACAAACAAGTCACTATTTGTACAATGATTTATGTAATTTCAGCATTTATAAAAATTATATCTTTACATAATTTTTATAAATGTTGGAATTAAATACATAGCCATATTGATTATTCACAAATGGAACAGATGTGTTAAAGACTGTACTTTTCAAGGTATTTTGAATTTTTTAAAAAAATGCAAGAAATCAGATCTCTTTTAGAACTTTTTTGCAAAAATCATGAAGCAAGGTAGGAGATTAATGAAAAAATTAAATGCATAATAATTAAATAAGATACATATTGATTGTAAAGTAAATCTTTACAATATATTGTATACGTATTTATTAAACAAATTATGATAAATTTTGTTCAATAAAATTACGAATATATATATATATAACCAATCAGGATTTAAAAAAATTAAATTAAAAACTTAGAAATTTATAAAATTGAATTCATAAAATAATGCTTTTTATACAATGCACCTGACTATATGAATAATGCCATAAATCATCTCCAGTTAGTTGTTTTTTGTTTTCATCTATATGCATCCTGTCATAGATGTTATGCTTACCACACGACTTTGTTAATTATTATTAAAAATTTTGCTTAAAGTGACCCAAAATGCAATTTTAATAATGGTAGCTGTTGTGTTTGGTCTGGATTGCAGACTCAAACCAACAGTAACTAAAAATATGAACATCTGAAGTTTAGTTAATATGATTTATTAGGATTAAATATATTTACATAATATACAATTAATGAATA
This sequence comes from Epiperipatus broadwayi, assembly GCA_028023455.1. NCBI lineage: Eukaryota > Metazoa > Onychophora > Udeonychophora > Euonychophora > Peripatidae > Epiperipatus > Epiperipatus broadwayi. The sequence continues at coordinate 6,865,518 of JAQFVV010012448.1, forward strand.
TACTGCCAGTATACAATGTCTATTAATGCAGGTATAGTCATGCCTGAAGGACTCGACTCACTTCCAGCTGTATGTAACAGCTTGCCTCATAAGTTTGTTTAATGATTCTTTCACCAATACCAGACAGCTTGCCTCAAGTCGGCTCTGGTCTTAGCAGCTTCCAGTACAATCATGGATTTGCCTCACTGCATAGACTAATAGCATAATGGCTATAAATGAAATACTCACTGTTGTCTGTGGTTTCAATGGAGAAGGTGTGCCATTGCTTAGGTCAGACAGATTTTCTCTGTCTTACCTCCAGAAAGGCTGTCTATTTATTGCCAGATCCCCAACCTCACTGGAAGCAATTGTATTCAGAGAGCATCACTGTCTATTGGCCCATACTATCCATTGTCTGATTTTTTATCTATCTGTTTGCTCATTGGTTGGTGGCAATGAATGCTTAATCTAATCAGATAAGGAAGGAATCTGGACTAGTCCCCTTCTGAAGGCAAAGTGAGATAAGACAGTAGCAATTCTATGTAATAAAATAAAAATAACTGATTTAATAGTAATCAAACAAACAAGTACATATGCTGGATTAACACATTTTCATGTAATTATTCATATCAATATGAATATATGTACAGATCTGAATATGCTCTTTCTTTTACTTTATTACTGTACTGCTTTTTTCATAATTACATTATTCTGTTTTCATCAAAAATAATATATATATGATCATTTGATGGAGCTTTACCAATAACTCCTAACAAGCTTTTTTTTTACATAAATGCTGAGAGAGATAAAATTCAAAATCTCTATCGTTGTCACCCACCTCCAGACCAACTGGTTCTGAGCTTATGACTCATGTCAGTGAAGGACTGGGAGACTAGAGACTATATCTAAATCCCAACTCTAAAGTCAACATTTATCAAACACATTTCTATCAGTTTGAAAGCATGAATTTATCAGACATGTAATGTCTTCAAACTCAGCATAACAAACTAGATAGTTATATGGGTTGGAAATCAGTTCAGTTTCACCATATAGTAAAAATCTCTGCAATATATATCATTGCAAAAACCTTCAAAGGTATATTTATGATAATCAAAAGTTATAAATTTTGTAACTTGCTTTAAGCTTGCATTTTATGATCACTAGATGGAGCTTTACCAATAGCTCCTAACAAGCTTTTGTTTATGTAAATGCTGAGAGAGATAGAATTCAAAATGCTGAGAAAGATAGAATTCAAAATCTCTATCATTGTCACCCACCTCCAGACCAGCTGGTTTCGAGCTTATGGATCACACCAGAAAGGGCTGGGAGACTAGAAACTAGATCTAAATCCCAACTCTAAAACAAAAGCTTGTTAAGAGCTATTGAAAAAGCTCCATCTAGTGATCATAAAATGCAAGCTTAAAGCAAGTTACAAAATTTTTAACTTGTTTTGATTATCATAAATGTACCTTTGAAGGTTTTTGCAATAATATAGATTGCAGAGGCTTTTACTATATGGTGAAACTGAACTTATTTCAGACTCATATAGCTATCTAGTTTGTTAAGCTGGGTTTGAAAATGTTACATGTCTGATAAATTCATGCTATTTCATGCTTTCAAAATGATAGAAACATGTTTGATAAATGCTGACTTTAGAGTTGGGATTTAGATCTAGTTTCTGGTCTCCCAGACCTTCAGTGACATGAGCCATAAGCTCAAAACCAGCTGGTCTGGAGGTGGGTGACAACGATAAAGATTTTGAATTCTATCTCTCTTGGCATTTATGTAAACAAAAGCTAGTTAGGAGCTATTGGTAAAGCCCCATCTAGTGATCATAAAATGTGAGCTTAAAGCAAGTTACGAAATTTATAACTTGTTTTGATTATCATATATACATACATAAAAAGTATTTTTTGGCACTTGGTTTTGTGCCCTTTTCAAATGTTAAGCATTTATTTTAATATCAACCAATTATGGCAGATAGAACATCATCTAGTGTTCTATAATAGAGGTAAAGCAACAAAAATAATAAAACATCACAGCAATAAAACAGAATAAAATTATCATATAATAAGTTCAAAGAATTGACAATATGACATAATATGCAAAATAAATAATACTTACATTAAACAATTTTATATTTATTACCTTATATAATTTACCATTCATTTTTAATTGACCAATTGTTAATTAAATTTATTGAAGTTTTATAAATATTCATACAAATATTTAAGTTATGTTTAATATAATGTTTGATATATTTGTCTTCTATTTGGATCTTTAGTGTAATTTAAAGATTGTGTTATGTAATGAATGTAAAAGACAGATTATCATTTCATCTATTAATTGTATATATTTTTTTATTAGAAGAAGAATATTTTATCTAGTTAGTTACAATGTATATATTATTAAGGTATTGATTGGAGGATTTTTATAGACTTTATAGAAGTAAATATTGAAAGGATAATGGAAATTTCTGTGTATTTTGTTAGATAAATTTCAATCATGATGTAACCAGGCAAATAACCAATTAAAACTGGCAATTTCAAACTGAAATCATGTCATCACTCGCTAGATGGTGTGATTTTAATTTGTGATTGTCAGTTTTAATTATTTTTTGTCTGCATACATTTAGTTAAAGTTGATCTACATGGAAATTTCCATTATACTTTCAACATTTACATATTATGCAAAAGGTAGATTAGACTAAATATTTTGATTTAATGAATGATTTCTTCACCCAACATTACTGATATATTAATTCTAATGTAGTAAAATTACATGTGTAGGAATTTGTAATTTGGATAATTAAATAGAGGTTTTTAGTTTAAAATAATATAAAAGAAAAATCAGAGTAGAAAATAACACACATTTAACAAAATTACATGTTCAAAACTCATAGTATAATACACTCACAGACACACACGCACACGCACACACATATATATATATATTAAAACAGGGTATGTGCTTAAAAAAATTCCATTCATAAAATATTATTTAATTTACTTTTGAAGGTGGAGGGGCTAATGAAGTTTAATTATTTTTTTAAAGAAATACTAATAAAACTTAATTTAGAGAAAAATATTTTTATTACTAATAATATAACTTTTTTAACTTAACTATATATGATTTATTTGCTTATTTAGTAAAAAAAATATTTATTCAATAGATTAGACAAGAGAATATATTATTTTAGTTCAATTTGCAGTTTTAAAATATAAGCATTTGCCTGCAGGTCTCTCATAAAAACATAATTCAATTATTTTAATTGTGTTATACTAAAAGTTAAAATAAATAATATGTCATTTAAGCAAATGAAAATTAATAAATACTAAAACTAATTTATAAAAGACACTTTAAAAAAAGCCTTGTCAATTGCCCAGCTTCATTAAATGCATTTTCCATGGAGTTTTGTATTAAAATTCTAAAGAATAGGATATCATTACTATATTAAAAAAAACATTAATTTTACCATAATTTTTAGTGCTAAAATAGGAAGTATCTTTACATGAACTACACCATAAATTAAAAAAATATTGATATCTATGAAATGAATATATTGTTTGCCAAAAGTTTAATTAAATTAAATTTTAGATTTGCTTTTTAGGATGTGTAAATCCAAGATAAATTTGAAAATCTTTATATGAAAGTATGGTATCTGCTTTACATAAATTCAAGTATATATATGTTGTTTCACTCTTATGTAAAAATTACAATTTCTCATGAATATTTGTAAATATTTTGTGCTATTTTTTTCTTGATACTTTATTTTACTTTTTGTTTGGTTTTTTAAAAAATAATTGGAAAAAAATATTCAACTCATCATCATTATCTTCTTCATCATCTTATCATCACCATCATCATCATCATCATTATCATCATCATCATTATTATTATTATTATTATGATGATGATGATGATGATGATGATGATAAATATGATGATGTTTCAAAAGGTATTTTATTACTTTCTTTGGTTTACATAGTTTCTATTACACTGTATTTACAATTTGATTTAGTAAAATAATAATAATAATAATAATAATAATAATAATAATAATAATAATAATAATAATAATAATAATAATAATAATAATAATAATAATAATAATAATAATAATAATAATAATAATAATAATAATAATAATAATAATAATAATAATAATAATAATAATAATAATAATAATAATTTAGCAACAGAGGTTGCCTCTAGCTTACCACTCGTTAATTGAATGTAAATGTTTGAAAACAGAAAGGGTACATATAATGAAGTTGTGGAAAAATAAATATGAAAAGAGTGATTATACAGAAAGTGAATTATTGGTTTTTATGCTGGGTTTGGGAAAAGATAAGGGGGATTTAGATATAAAGGTTATAGAGTTGACAAAAATTATGTTGTGGAAATGGGATAGAGCAGATTATGGGTAAATTTAGAGTGGGGAATGTAAAAAAAAGTGGCCAACAGGTTTATCTGGGCATAATTGCTGAGATATTCTTGACTTCGTTTAAGGAGAAGCCATAATACATCACATCACATCAGAATTGTGCTCCTCAATTTATTAAAATATCATAAAATATACCAATTACAGGTAAGAGTTTTATATCTCTAATAACTATAAAATAGAAAACTAATAGATTAATTAAAAAAAGAAGAGAAATACAAAAAGGCAACACAGATTGATTGCATAATGGACTCAGATGTTCAACATCCAGCCATGATGTCTGCCAGCTCAGACACGTTTAAAAGTTCTTGTGCACAAATTGCAAAATAACCATCAACGGTTATAAAAAAAAAGTGAAAATAATACGCGATTGTTTTTCTCAAGGAAAACGCAGCTAGCACCTAGATTTCACCGTTCTACAGCAGGAGATCTCAAGGAAAATGCAGCTAGCACCTAGATTGAAACCTACGTTAATGCAATAAAAGAGCCTTGGTCTAATGATAGCCTTAAAAAAATATCTGAAGTGTTTAACCAGACCATCCCTAGGGAACCCTTCAATTCATTTAAATGTTTTTTCACTGAACACTCCATTGTCATAGCAATTACAGATAGAAACTGTTCACTTTATAGATTCCCTAAAGAGCTTCTATTCGAAGAGATAAATAATAAAAACCTATGGAATTTGATAGTTTGCGTGAGAGATTCTGCGTTATCTGGCTATTGAATTTGTAAATGAAGAAAGCAAAAAATTATTCCGACAAGAAATGAAAACTCTGGGGCAATACACATTAGTTGTAGTCAATCCCAACAGAGAAAACTTTATTACTGGTTTAATTAAAAAAACTTACCTAAGTTACTCAGAAACAGATTTCATTAAACTTATGAAACCATTCGGGCAGGTGATAGATTTTCAGCCTTTACAGATTAAAAATACACCCATCCCAATATTTAGTAACAATTATAGATTTAAAGTAAAACTGGGAGAGAACATTAATCCCAAAAATATTCCAACACAAGTTGCAGATGAAGAAGTGACATTATTTCTTGTTATAAACGGTCTAAAACTGTAATGCTTTCATTGCAAAGAAGAAGTGACATTATTTCTTGTTATAAACGGTCTAAAACTGTAATGCTTTCATTGCAAAGAACGCGGTCATCTTATTAGCAACTGTCCAGCTTTATATTGTAATAATTGTAACATGAGCATATCCCCCTTACATCAATGCCCAAAAGAAGACTTTCATAGTAATCAAGAAGTGATTGTAGATAAAGATGTGCAATCGACAGACCACAATATTGAGGAAAAAAATAATTTTGACATTAGCAATAGTGGAAAGGTGATTCTACATACTACAGGGTCCGATATCATTGAAGTTTCCTCCTCTCCTAATCCGGAAATCTCACCCCCTCTTAATAAAACATCTCTTGAAATAATGGAATCACTCGCAGTGTTACCGTCCCCACAAATTCTAGAAACTTCACAAATCATTAGAAAACCAGGTTGGCCACCTAAAAAAAAATCAGATAATAATCCCAAGAAACTAATGGCTCTAGAATGTGAAAGTAGTGATAATGATTCCCCTCCTCCAATTTCTAGAAAAAAAGCTAACATCACGCAAAGTTACAATGCCTCTCTAATTGCCACATACTCATCAGAAAATAGTCCAATGGAAGAGGAAACTGATAGTATTACAAACATAAATAAAGTTTTACTTGAAAACCCATTCACAGACAGGAAAATGAGATCCAATGATATTCTCCGAAATCTACAGACAATAATTGAACAATGCATATTTATTGATCCATTAAAATTACTACAGATTTCCTTATTAAAATATTTAACTTTATTTTAGAATAAAACTTTCCTATGCTAGGCTTAGATTTTGATATATACGTGAACACACATACAAATAATGGATATTAAAATAGGAGTTTTTAATGTTAGAGGGTTAAACTCACCACAAAAAATTGACCTCCTCACTAAATGGTACGACATTGTTAAACCGCAGATAATGGGCATTATCGAAACAAAAATCTACAGTGGCTCACTAATCAACCCTGCAGACAAGCTAAATTCCAAGGGCTTTACAGCCTTCTCAAACACATCTGACACTCCATCAGTGGGTACAGGCATTATCATTGATAAAGCCTGCCCATTTAGTTCTTTCAAAATCCTACATATCGATGCACACTTGCTGATAATTACAAAAGCCATTACCTTAAACATAGTAATTGTTTATATCCCCCCAGGTCCCACTATTATAAATAGAATTATACAAACACTTAACTCTAGGTTCATAAATGCTATGTATCCGATGATTATTTTGGGAGATTTCAACATGACATATCAGACCTTCACCGGCAAATGGTTACATCAGCTGTCCTTTCTGATGATGAGTGGGCGAAGAAAGCCATGTCATTTAACAATGGTAGACATTCATCACTTATAGATCTGGTTTTCTATTCGCCATCATTACATAACATGATATGCATTCAATTAAAGAATTCCCCCCTCTCTGATCATGCAGCTGTTTTAGTGTCACTGGAAATTAATTTTGATAATAGAACAACAATTAATACAGGAAGAACCATCAGAGTTTTACTACCATCACGCACACCAGAATATCTTTTCTCAGAAGTATACATATATCTTCACAAGTTGAAAAATATTACAATGGATCCAGTCCAAGCATGGTGTGCTTTTACTAACCTGCTTTCATTTAATATTGATCATCTTACCAGGACAACAACATCCCCAACAAAACTACTAAAGCTTATGGATGATACCTATAAAAAAATTATTGGCACTTCTCAATCAAATCTTGATCGTCCCTGTCTGATGGCTTTAAAGAAGAAATATCAAGAGTTAACAAACCAGCTTAAAGAATATATCTCCATTAAAAAGAAAAAGTTATATTTAAATAAGCCACACATGTATACCAGAAACTTCATTAGATGGGCGCTAGGCCACCCCTCCCAGGTGTGAGTCCCAGCAGCTATTAAAGTTCAAACTGAAATTGTCTATGGAGATTTTATGTTGGAGCGGCTTTGCATATTGTATAGAGAAAAATTCCAGAGGGTATCCTCTCCAAGTCTAATGGCCTTTTCACAAGATAGATCAGAAAATGAATTTAAAATTTCTTTAAAAGATTTCATTAAAAAAATAGAAGTGATGCCAGATTCATGTCATCCTGGCATAGATGGAATTCCCAAGTTTGTATACAAACATATTGATAAAATCACAGCACAATATATGCTTAACCTAGTCTCTACCTCACTAAAGACATCTATAAAATACAGGGATTAAATCAAATTATGCTTGTGCCATTCATGAAAAAAAAACAATTAATCTCAAACACCACTAACCTACATCCAATTTCAATGTGCTCCCTTGGCATAAAGATAATAAAATCAGTGATAAAAGATAAAATAGAGCCATTCATTTTGCCAAACCTATCCAAAATGCAATTTGCCAAAAAAGAATCCTCAACAGGACAGGCAGCCTTTCTATTCAAGTCAACTATAGAAACTGTTAGAGATAATAAAAAATACAGTCCAGTTGTTATTCAACTAGATATTGAAACCACTTTTGACATGATTTCCATCAGTACTCTTCTTAAAACTCTGCAAAAATACTCAGTTCCGAATGCATATCTAAACTTGCTTGCTAACTTGCTTTTAAACCGTGAGATTTATGTTTCCCTAAATGGGAAAACTTCACCACCAGTAGTGCCACATCAGTCCATTCCTCAGGGCTCACCTCTCAGTGCCTTACTGTCCATTGCCTATATCAACCCTCTTATAAAAATAATAGAAAATGAATTTTCAGGAATCTTCGTGCCTACCATCAATGACAACATCTCATGTATCGCATATATGGATGATATAGCAATATTTCTATCATCTCAAAAACAAATTCCAAAACTTGTTAAGATACTTAATAATTTTACAAAAGAATACAAGCTAACATTTAATATGGAGAAATCATGTGCATGGCAGATCTTCACCGGTAATAGCATTACTAAAGTTTTCAAAGGTAGACCAAGTGCATTTCTTGGGTTCAACTTTTATTTATGACATTCACATATGAGATTGCTCATTCAGAAAAATTTGATAGAGAAAGTGGAAAAGACTGTCAATTCACTCTCCAAAGCCTACCTCTCTCTATATACAAAAATGGCCCTGCTTAACATGCTAGTGATTACAAAAATCTCTTATTTTACTCCAACAATCATTTATACCAAGGCATTTATAAATAAAATAGACTCCTTATGCAGAAAATTATTCTGGGGAAAAAAGATTATTTCAATATCAATAAAACGCCTAAGAAAACCCCTTTCACAAAATGGCCTTGGTCTTCACTCAATACATGTCTTCAGGATACAAAAATATTGACCATAATATCTACATGTGCACAAAAATTCCCATATTTAAAAATTGCTGCCAAGATTACCCCTACAGACAGACCACCTTCTCTCCAAGGATATCTGAACACACTACTTACACCATTATTAACAATTCACACTCATAACTTTAAATCACCACAAGCTAAATATAAATATTGGGAAGTTTATCAACTTCTACATCCAAATCAAGATGATGTACAAACTCCACTTTATATTAATAATAAACAATTATGTTGCAAATTCAAACTATGGTCACTTGAACCAAAATATTTTGACTTTCTCCTAAAGATAAATCTAGACTCACTACCTACACAACACTTTTTGAAATATCAAAGAAACTATAAAGATATAGATGATATATGTAATCTTTGCCATAGGGACTCGGAGACACAAAACCACCTTTTTTTCTCATGCTCAAGTCTAGAAAACATTCATGAAATTATTAGCACTTCACTCAAGGATAAAAAAATCAAAATGAAAACCCTTTTTGACTCTTTTAAAAGGGGTAACTTTGCTGAAATAAGAATCTGCACATTTTTTACTCTATGCCTTATGGTGTACAAAGTGTAATTTCATATACAATTATAATCCCAGAAGACATCCAAACACATTCAGAAATAAGCTGCAAACCATACATAAAAGAGACATGAAGATTACAGATCAATCTAAGTACATTGACACCTGGAATATACAAGAACTTATATAAAAGCACTAACAAAAAAAAACTATATCTAATATGGATCCTTGTGCCAGTTCTAAAGCCAACTGACACAAACTAGATGCATTCCTGCTTTAATTTAATTGAAGTATATCTAATTTAATATTATCATATGATTGAGTGATCATCATTGTTTTTATGAACTGTTTTTTTTTCTTAGATATTTCTAGTTTGATAACGCATACAGTTACTGATCAAATCTTTGTACATATGCAGTTTTGTGAAACCAATTTATATGTAAGAACTATGTGTCAAATGTAACTTGTATAACCTTTTAGAATACTAATAAAGTTTATCCTTTGAAACATAATAATAATAATAATAATAATAATAATAATAATAATAATAATAATAATTATTATTATTATTATTATTATTATTATTATTATTATTATTATTATTATTATTATTATTATTATTATTATTATTATAATTATTATTATTATTATTATTATTATTATTATTATTATTATTATTATTATTATTATTATTATTATTATTATTATTAATTTATGACCATACTGCATAAATACATTATTCCAAGTTGAATATAATTCAACTGAGTTATAGATATGTGAAACAATATGTTTATAAAAATCAGATATTTTTTGCAACTGTATCTACAGATTTTTTTTGTGTGTGCTATATTTAAAAGATTATTTATTTAAAAAATAAAACATTTAATTTATATATAAAATATATTGCTAATTTTTTAAAATCATTTACTTATACTTTAATTTGACACTATTGTTTTTATATGCTTATTTTTTATTAAGATAGTTATGGAAAGTTTTTAGTACTGAAATGTTCTATATAACAGATTTGAGTTTTATACACCACATAGAGTCATCAATGCGTATTGAAGATGCTAATAGAAAATATTAAAATTTTCAAAGCAAAGAAAGTACTGAAGAAATTTTACACAAACTAATATAAACGTGTGTTAATGTATTTGTAAAATTTAATATATAGTTTATAATAATACAATGCAAACTATAATAAATTGTATAATTTACTAAAAAAATAATACATTGCCAAATATACTAACTTGTGTAATTTAGTAAAAAATATAAAATAATGAAACTGTAATTTATTGATATTTCTAAACAAATAATACAATTTTCTATTATTTACTAAAAAGTAGTACAAAGTCATGACTTTCTTTCTTTAAAAAAACATTATCATTAAAGTAATATTCATTAAGGCTGTAGCCTCAAGCACATGCGTATAAAAATGCTATAGTAGGGACCCCTACAGGTCTTAAACCACAAGCTTACTCTTTGGAAGAAAAGAGGGGAACCTTCTTTACTTCAACCTACTTTCTATTTAAATAGGTGAAGCTGAAGCGGTTCGATCTGAGAGTGTGAAGCTATTCAATATTTCACTAATTAAGTCCACATTTCTTATTACACATTAATACTCATGAAATCTTTCGATTTATAATGAGTCAATGGAAAGATTTTATAGTGAGAAATCTATTACGATAATTTAAAGTTGTAATTATAAATTTATTTAAACGCACATTGATTACATAAGTAATATTCATTAAGGCTGTAGCCTCAAGCACATGCGTATAAAATGTGATAGTAGGGACTTCTACAGGTGTTAAACCACAAGCTTACTCTTTGGAAGAAAAGAGGGGAAGTAAGCTTGTGGTTTAAGACCTGTAGAGGTCCATACTATCGCATTTTTATATGCATGTGCTTGAGGCTACAGCCTTAATGAATATTACTTACATAATCAATGTGCATTTAATAAATTTATAATTACAACTTTAAATTATCATTAAAGATAGGTGCCATACATCATTAAGAAATTATTAATAAATTGGTGCCTCATTATTTTGCATTATTTTTTTAGTAAATTGTAGAAGATTGTTTTATTTGGCAATTATTTTTAGTAAATTATGCAAGTTTTTATACATTATAATTATGAATTAATTTTTAGATTATATTCAACATAATTAGATGTTTTTCCCAATGTATCACACATTATCTAATTATAAAATTTCATAAAAATATAATGTCAGCTCAGCCAAATATTAATAATAAGTATTTATTTCAAATAGAAAATTTCATGGTTAGTTCTGAAAGCAAATTGCTTATTTCAAAAATTAATATAAACTGTTTAATTAAATTGTTTTAATCACAAATTTTAATAATTAGAAAAACTGCTTGAATTTTTAATTTATCAATTAGCATCTTTAGTATGGCTTTGCTGACTCTGATATATAAAAATTAAATCTATTGTATAGAAGATTTGTGCAATCAGTACAAGTTTTTTACCCTCTATGATAGCTAATGTCTGTTGAAAGATGTCTGTTTATCTATTAATAAATTGTAAATTTAATATTTTTTCTTTGTTTAAATATTAATGTTAATATGATTACATTGTTTGGAAAATGCGATATTAAATATAAATGTATATAAATAGAATAGTTGAATGAGTACCCAAAATCCAACCTAAAAATAATTTTAAAATTTGATCAAAATAAATCTTGATATCTAATGTAAAATGCTGCATGGTTTAGTGAAATGGTAAACTATCAGACTGTGATGTAAGGTTCTCAGATTGATACCAGTTCTGTCACTTCTGATGCTCAAAATTCTTATGAACTTCCAAGCAAGAAAGCCACTTGATTATTTAGAGCCATATATGAATGAATAATATCTTTATATTAAAGAAGAATACAAAAATAAAAAAGGTTGAATAAATACTGTATCTGTATTGATTATTAAAAGATGTATTGAAATTTAATTAAGAGTTATAGAATGCAACAACTAAATTTAATTTCTTAAATAATAACTTACTAAAATCTAATCAAATTTATATCCTTTATTAAGCAAATGAGATTAAATAGTTTGAAAATGCATTATATATAATAAAAGTATAGTAGTAAGTATAATAATTAATGAGAAAATTAAAAATTATATAATAAAGTGTTTAACCACTAAGCATCACATGATCACCAACTCTTATACTAGCACATAATTGTTATTAAAATGGCAAAACTCTCTCCATACAGTAGTGCTACCCTATGCCAACCAGAGTAATCAATGGATGTCAGAAGGCTTGTGCATAAAATCCCCATCTAGTGCTGACTCATCCAATATCCCCAGACTAGTTTCTGGCTGGATGAGTAGGCGCTAGATAGGGATTTTATGCACAAGCCTTCTGGCATCCATTGATTACTCTGGTTGGCACAGGGTGGCACTACTGTATGGAGAGAGTTTTGCCTTGTTCAATAAAGTGTTTCATAATCTAGTTTTAATTGTTAAATATTTTTAAAAAAATTCAAACTTTACTCAAACGTTTCACTTTCACTTCAGTCTAAATTCCATGCTAGTTCTGTCTGTCAGTGATCAGACAGTAACAATTAAATGTGAGAGGATAATACTATCATTTGAAACATTGTTTATATACTAACTTATGTGTTATTATTATAGCTGAATGTATTTGAAGTGTTTGAATAAAGTTTGAATTTTGTAAAAGCATTTATCAATTAAAAAACTAGATTATATAAATAGTTCAACATATAATTACAAGTAAAATGCTATCTTCACAATTTCAAAAAACATTAAGAATTAAAGTCGTAAATTTTTTTCCCAAATCAATACATTTTTCTAAAAAGTCTTGATTTGTTTTAATGTTCTATATTAGCTTTTATGTATTATTTTTTTTTACATTTATATAATTTATTAAAATTAAGATTTAAATAATCTTTTTATTGATTTTAAACAATTTAATCTTGTCATTATATCCTACGTCAATAAGACTAATTGATAAATTTATCAAGCATATGTAATTTGACTAACGATAATTCCTGTGCCTTTTTTAATCATTATCCTCCTCATCATCTGCTTCATCTCTCTATCTTGTTACAAGTAATTGTTGACATCCTAATGTGAAGAACTGAATTGATTAAGAAAAGCCCAATATATTAAAGGAGTCATGATTTATTGATAGATTAAATAATGCATGACAGATTAAAAGAGATTTGATTTAAAATCTATGTTTGAATGTTAGTTAATATTATTAAATACATTAACAATGGTTGAATTATTAGAATAAATGTTATTGTTTTAGTTGGAATAAAAAAATCATATATTAATAAAAGAAATGTTTTAAAATCGAGAGTGTTTGTGTGGATAAAAAATAAAGAAGAATTTTTGATAAATAAATGTTTATATAAAACTTTTAAATAGAAAATATTTAAAAAGTTTAATATATATATATTTAAAATTGAGTGAAGAGGAGGGCTTTATAAAAAAACTATATAAAAAATAAAAAAGCATGTCTTTGTTTGCTTTTTTTTCTATGTTGATAGGTACGATTATTGTTGATGAAAAATTACCAATTATTCCAATGGCATTTTCATTTTAGTCTTGCTTAAAGTATTACATCTCTTTTTTTAAAATTACCTTTCATTTCATCACAGTAACTTATACAAGAATTGTATAATCGAAGGGAAAAATCAAAAAGAAACCAAATATCATGAAAGAGAATTTAAATAGTCTTTAAAGAATTCAAGGACTGTTAAAGAAAACTTAAAAATCCCTCCACCCCATATATAAATTAAAAAAATAAAGAATCTCTGATAAAAAAAATAGACTCAAGATAATATGCAGGAAAAACTGATTCCATTTTCAGATAAAATGCAGGAGAATTTTCCAGCTTCTTAAGGTAATTCTAATTCAGGAATTTGTAAAACAAAATCTTAGAATCTCAAGATAATAAAAAAAATAACTATCTCGTGGATAATTTTGACAATATTAAAATAAAATGTAAAAGGAAAGAAAAAAGTCAAGGAGAATATCAAGGAAAGATAATAGAGTTGAAAATAAAACAATAAAAATAAAAGGGAATATTAGAAAATCTTAAAAGAAATTAAAAGTTTTCAAGTTCATTTGGGTATGATAATCAGTAATGTATTCAGGAATTTGTTAAAGGACAAATAAAATATATAGCTAATACATAAAAAAATTAACAATTTGAATTTTTTTTTTTTAAAAAAAAATAAATCAACATTATGATAAAAAGAAGGAAAGAATACAGAAATATAGACAAAAAATTTATTAAAAGAATAAACCAATAAATAAAGAGCATGTGTCTTAATGATTTTGATTATCTAAAGTAACAATTAAGATGAACATGCATTAATGGCAATTAGGAGTATCCAAAACAATTAGATAATGATTTATATTTACTCTATTAAAGAAATGAAACAATTCTGATAGTCTAAAATGAATGTATAAAATATAAATCAAAAATTTGAAAAAAGTTTTGAAGAGATATGTAAGAGTATTAAGGAGTAATTTATATATATATGGCAAACAAATTATGTAATTTCAGGAGATTAAATAAAGCAAGCTGGTAAGATAATTTGTCATGAAGGATTTATGAATTTATTTCAAAATATACTAAACTGAATATAAATTTATTGTTGAAGACACAAGAAAATGTTTAATAACATTTTAATCCATTGTTGAAAAAAAAACTATAATAATTTCATTAAACCACTAAATATCACATGATCACCATTCTTTATGCTTACACAAACTGTTTACACAGAGACAAAACTATCTATACAGTAATACCACTCAGTGCAAACCAGAGTAATCAATGGATGCAGGAAAGTTTTGCATAAAATCTATCTAGTGCCTACTCATCCAATATCCCCAGACTAGTTTCTACTTTGTGGCTTTCATCAGTGAGGATTTTGGAACTGAGATCACTGCTCCTAGATCTTAGGATCTATTGTAACCCTTTAGCAGCCACTTTTTTACCTTATTAGCTAACTATAAAGTTTTGAGACCAAAATTAAAACACAATAAAGTTTTCAATTCAAACTCACTAACTTGTAAAGTCATATAATCTGAAATTCAGTTGAGCATCCATTCTTTTTGGTTTCTTTGGTTTTTTAATAGCCACAGTCACCATAATCCTATTGCAGGATTGGTATTAAACCACTAAACATCACATGATCACCATTCTTTATGCATACACAAGCTGTTTACATAGAAGCAAACCTCTCCACACAGTAGCCTCACTCAGAGCAAGCCAGAATAATCAATGGATTCAGGAAGGTTAGATCACAAGATCTAGATGCAGTGCTCTTCCAAGGCTCCTCATTAATGAAAGTCACAAGCTAGAAACTAGTCTGGGGATATTATATGAGTAGGCACTAGATATGGATTTATGCACAAACCTTCCTACATCCATTAGTTACTCTAGCTCTCACTGAGTAGTTCTACTGTATGAAGAGTTTTGCCTGTGTAAACAGCTTGTGTAAGCATAAAGAATGATGATCATGTGAAGTTTAGTGCTCTAATACTAATCCTGCTTAATTGGATTAAGAACAATGACACCAAAAATATGGATGCTCAACTGAGTTTAGATCTATATGACTATACAGGCTAATGAGCTTGAATTGAAAACCATTATTGTTTTTTCATTTTGGACTCAAAGCCTTATAGTTTGCTAATAAGGTAAAAGGTGGTTCCTGGATGGTTGTATTAGATCCTAAGAACTAGGTGCAGTGCTCTCAGATCCAAGGATCTTCACTGATAAAAGGCATAAGCTAGAAACTAATTTGGAGGTATTGGATTAGTAGATACTAGATATGGATTTTATGCACAAACCTTCCTGCATCCACTGATTACTCTGGCTTACACTGAGTGGCGATACTGTATGGAGAGTTTTTGCCTCTGTGTAATTTCATCAAAGTATGGTTTTTAAAATAAAAATAATATAAATATGATTGTAGCATATATAAATTGAGGATTACAAAAATGTTTATAAAAACTAAAATATTTAGAGTTAATTTAGATGAAAATCCAATGGAACATTTATGATTCTTAGTACCCTTTTTGTGTGCTTTATAGATGAAATAAGAAAATTAGCTGTAGCAGAAGTCACTTAAATAATAGAATTAATAATTGATGGAAAAATTAAGCTAATAACTAAACATCTATTGTTATTGAATATTTACTGGTAAAATATTGTTGAATATTAAATATCCTGAGTAACATACTATTATAAATCTTGAGAAACAATGATTCAATTTTTTTCAATGGCAAAACTTACATTTAAAGAAATTCATAGCAGTTGCACCCTTCAAATATCAAGTGATAAGAATAATTGAACACAAACTGTAAAGATATGTATTACAAATAGTAGTTATATTAGCAGACTCTAAAAAATAGATGTGAGAGAAATATTAACTATGAATGAGATTACTTAACACTCAATAAAATGAAGAAAAAAACGAAGTAAAAAAGATGGTAGTGAGTATAGTAAACTATCTCAAAGTAGAGAAAAGTGTGAAATTTATTATGTAGAAGACATCTGGATTTAAATATAATAAAGAAAAAAAAAGACAATCTCAAATTTGACATAAATTATATTCAACAATTTTCTAACAAGTAACATAACTTTTATTCAAAGAATTAAATTGGAATAATCGATATGGGAAAGAAAATTATTTTAAAAAATAAGAAAAATAAATGTAACTGCAATCAAATATTCCTTTTATTGAAATCTGGAAGTCAAAACGAAAAATAATATATTGGTAGATATGTCCTCATTGATAGCAAATATATTACTTCCAAGATGTTATAGTGATGTTACATGTCAGATAAATTCATATCTTCCTATACTCATAATTCACATGTTCAATTATCCAATTATTGATAACATACTAAATAATGTATGTATATATATAAATTTATTTATAAAATAGTAACAGCTCTTCACTTTGGCGTCATTTACTACAAATTTGAGTAATCAGTAATTAGCTGATAAAAATAATACCCCATCTTCATATTGTTGCTAGATTTTGTCTTTCTCTTGGCGTTCAAAGCCTGAAAGTAATGCAGTTATTTAGTCATAGACCATATTTTCAAGTGAAATGGTTCTGGAATAAAAACTATTCTTATTTATAATATTCCATGAACTGAAAAATTAAACAACTTATTATTAGAAATTCATAAATTTGATTTCATAAATTTAAATGTTTGCCCACACGTATGAGCATTATCATGAACTATTTTTCAATCTGTCATTTCTGCATCTTGTGTACTCAGTCAATCTTGTGGTTTCTATCTTCCTTTCTTTTTCAATTAATTATTGTAATACCTTTTCTATAATTGCTTTATTTTACTTTTATTTTTGTTAATTATTTTTGTTGATGTTAAATATAAACATTTTTAAAATTAAATTTTATCATACTGTGTACATATATGTAATACATGTATGAGGTGTGGCAATTTAATTCCTGGAATGCATCTTTATAAAATAAACATGTGGAAGTGTACACTAGTCACTACTGCCACCTTCAAAGTAGTTCCCTTATGCATCTATACCCTGATTAAAATGGTGTTCCCATTCTGGAAGCACACCTGGAACTCATTTTTAGTAATATGGTTGAGCAGCTGTCTCCCATTTTGTTGGATATCAGTTATAGTAAAAAAAAATCTTTGCCTTTCAGTGTGTCTTTTAATTTTAGAAATAACCAAAAATCACAGGGAGCTAAATCAGATGAGTAGGCAGGATGTACTAGTTGTGTAATTGATTTTTTAGCCAAAGCCCCTCACAATGAGCACACTATAACTTGGCACAAACTTCACAGTAATCTTTCTCATGCCCAATTCTTTATTTAAAATTAGCCTAAATGTTTCTAGATTAATCTGCAGTTCTTCAGCTAGCAATCTTACTTTTGTCTGTTGGGTTGTATTGCATTTCTCACTTTGTTAATATTTACATCAGTTATTGTTGTTTTTGGCTGTCTGTGCTTCTGGGATCATCCGTCACATCTCACTCATATTTGAACCTGTTATGCCATTCAAACAGCATTTTCACAATATGCAAAGAGTTGTAATGTTTCAGTTGCAAATTTTCACAC
Source organism: Epiperipatus broadwayi (assembly GCA_028023455.1). NCBI lineage: Eukaryota > Metazoa > Onychophora > Udeonychophora > Euonychophora > Peripatidae > Epiperipatus > Epiperipatus broadwayi. Next base: position 6,883,967 of record JAQFVV010012448.1, read on the forward strand.
AAAATTTAATGTTAATACATTGCTCAAAATTTAAATCACCCAACACATGTGTGAATTTGATACAATTAGATCAAAGGTGACACCACGTTGCCATTCTGGGAATTAAATTGTTACACCCCATACATTATAAAGAGTTTATTATTTATAATTTCAAATAATCATAGTATGAGTAAATGGTGACAGATACCAGGTGACTATTGTATATTCAAAAATAGAAATTGAATTAGAGATGTTCTTTTAAAAAATCCAAGTATAATCAAGAATCTTTGGCAATAGGAAATTGTGCTTCAAATTTAAATTAAAACCACTTTACTATTTATCTTTTAAAAATTATTGATGTAGAACAAGATAAAACTGTTGCATTAAAAAACTTAGTAAAAAAAAGTCATGTTAAAAACAATCTGCTTCTAAAAATAGCACAAAAAATGAGATGAGGTCATAATTAGAAGTGCTAAATTAAGTGGTAATAGATTGTGACCAAATGAAAAATTTCATGATTTATATGCATTAGTATTATATACTGTGAGGCTGCTATATTCTATTCCAACTCCCTATGATTTTTGTCACTAATTAGTAGATAGCAGCACATGCTTTGTTTATAATAAGTGCTGCTTACTGTCCCATTTTATATGTGTACAGTATGTTTTAGCCCATTTAGCCTTGAGTATTATTACACTTATTATTTAAGTAATATTTGGGGTGCAATTTGAAAATTATAACTGCAAATAGTAATGTTATAATTGACTATGTATTAGTCTGCATTCAGAATAGGTTATATTTACTTGTTCAGGGAGGTTTATTTAAACTTCTTTGTATCATTAATTTCAATCTCTAAGGTCAAATTGCAATCGTTATTGTGTGTATAAATATATTGGACCATAAATAAAGGTGGCATTTCATTTTTATTGTTAAAAAGAGGTTGCCTTGACAACAGTTTAAAATTGTTGATTGTTATTGATATTGGGATTGTCTAAGTGTTGACTTATTTTAATGATATATATGTATGTGTGTGTGATACAGATTCTTTTTAAACTTATATATGTACACCTATAAACAACTAAATTTATAGATTACAATAAATACATAAATTAATATTATCACAAAAAATAATTTAAAAAAAATTGATAGAGTATAATGTTTAATAATCAATAAAGCAAGTCATATATAGCATGACATTGCTTTTTTTTTTCCATATGCCATAGCATCGGCCGGGACAAGATGACATTGCTTTTATGAGCTTGTATTTACAAATATGTAACATAGAGAGCATAACTATGGCTCAAACAAGTTCTGAATTGATAAGTGCATTAAGGGAAAATATTTAAAATCTCTATCTGGAACATTCCCATCCCCAGAATAAATGGTTTCAAGCTTTTGGCTCTTCTCAGTGAGGAGTTAGAATATTTAGACACTAGATCTAAAATATCAATGCAAAGCCCAGCACTTATTTAATACATAGCATTTAAGTAAAAACTCTGAAATTTTGGCCATGAAAATGTCTTTAACTTCAGTTATCTAACTTAAATGGCTATATGGGACTGAACCAAATTCAGATCTCCCATATATTATTAGTCTTAGAATTGTCAAGGCCTTAAAGATAAAATTGTAATAATCAATAAATCAAGTCATATATAGTGTGACATTGTTTTTATGAGCTTGCATTTACAAATATGTAATATAGGGAGTGTACCAATAGCTCAAACAAGCTCTTAATTGATAAGTGCAGTAAGATATTTAAAATCTCTATCTGGAATATCTATTTATATGTAAAACAAAAGTCATGTATATGAGTTGAAACTTCCTCAGTTATCTTTTTTTTTAAAAAAAATATTATTGTTAATACAAATAGCTGACTTTTTTTAAAAAAATATTTTTATTTTATATAAAGTGTTACAAATGAATTTCTCTAGACAACAAAAAAAATCTAGTATAAATTTACATTTTTAATAATAACTTCCTGAATGTTTTGATGAATTTCTTGTACTAAGAACCAGTCCATGAGAATAGGTAGATTTCTTTGGGTGCAAGAACCTTATCTTTTTTTCGAATAGAATTAAATGTATTTTTAATAAAAAGTTGTGAGTTCAATGGAGAATTGGTTATAACTATATGACATCTAAGTAACCATATTATTTGGTTAATATATATGCATCCTCGGATATTGCAGAAATTACCCATTTTAATATTATGAATCATATCAAAGAGTTCTGGATTGTGATTATTGAAATAATTTTGAATTATATATTTTGCTTCTCTTAGTCCCAAGCAAGAAACAAGAATATGATCAAATGTTTCACAAATAGCTGACTTCAGAATACTTTTTTAATTATTTCATTAATAATTTCAATCTTATTGTTTAAGGAAATAAGATCACAAATTGTTTTAGGCTTGATTGCAAGCCTTTTGTATAGCAGTTATTTAAAATAAAAATTTAAATTTTTGAAAACAAAACAAAATAAAGAAATTTAATCTTATTTAGATTGTCATGTTAAAATGAGTGCATGAACTACATGAGGCTTGTACAAGATGAAAAAAATGTATATTGCCTTCCTATAACTAAATAATATATATATAATTTACATTTTTCTATAATTAATTTATGAATTTTAATGTTTGATATTCTGCTTATTTATTTTTTGAATAGCATATAATTAAAATAGTAAATATTGACAGAGTTTGTGATTGAAAATAGTAGAAAAATTAAGGAACATATATTTTTGTATAATAATATTTTTATTGTATATTTGTAAACTATATAAAATAATCATTCTTTATCGTAGTAATTAAGATAAATGATTCATAAAAGTTTATGAAGTAGCTTTTAATACATAGATATTAGAGCAAATTGTAGTAAAAAAGTGGAAAATTATGATAACTATTTTAGACAATGGTCAGTCATTTTATTGCATAATTTTCTCATTCTAGGTTTAAACAGAGAAAATAAAACTATTTTCAAAATTGAAAGATAATTTTAAAATTTTTTGTTAATTTTAATTAAACATGCTAACATTCCATGAAATAAATGAATTTTAAATGATTATGACTCATATAAACATTTTTATAAAAATAAATGAAATACGAATGCAAAAAAGAAAAGATTTCGGATATATATTTAAATTTATTAATATATGGAGAAAGATAGCAAAAACTAAAAATTATAATTTGCCTGTGATAATGTGTTTTTTTAAAAAAGCCGGTATAAATATTTCAGATATAATGTATATATTTATTGATGCAGGTGATTCAATTTACCAATAAAATATTAAGATAAAATCTATTTTCAAATAATGGCTATTTGATTTAATTTGAGAACTTAAGTCATTAAAATTTGTTACACCACACGGAGAATTATATAGAAAAAATAATAAATATATAGTCAAGCGCTATATAAATAGACTATTTATTAATAACGAATTATAAAATTTAAAACCTTTGAAAAATTTCATCAATGGTAATTAATTAGTCTAAGAAACAAGCAAACACGGATAAAACAGTTCATTTATTTAAAAATAAAAAATAACAATAGGTGTTAAACGGTGTTTATAACAAGATAATAACAACAAGAAATCGAAAGATCTGCAGTAATCTTTGTATTAATCAATTCAACAACTAGGGTGGCCAAAAGGCTCAGATTATAACTACTGTGTTAAGGACAAATAATTCTTTGATTTTTCTTGATTGTATTTTAAAAGTTAGTACGAATAAATTCAACTTATTGTATTTTCAAAGTGGCTTTTTTGATTTTGAAAAATATATTATTAAATCAAGAACGTAATAGATTAGAGAATCTAAAATCTTTTCTTCTATAGCTGGTTAATTTTCTAACACATTATATGCTTATCTGATTTTAACGTTTTATCTGCAAATGAAATAATGATTTTAAAATGGTATTTTAATTGTTTAATGCTTGAAATGAATTTGCCTATGATCTGTTTAAAAAATAGATCAAATTTACAAAGTGAGTTATCAGTGCTCTGTTAATAATTAATAAATCAGCAAAAAAAAAAAAAAAGGTTTTATATGTAAAAAAGATTTTATGTAGGACAGATGGTGGAAACAATTTATAAAACAATTTTTTGAAAAATTCAGATTTTTTTTGGTTTAAATTATTTGATCATACAGAATGAAGACAATTTTAAAATATGGTTTAGTGGTAGAAATAAATTTAATGATTGTTGAAAGGATATTTATTGAGTGGCGCTGACCCTCAGAGAATCTGAAAACATTATTGTAAAATAATAAAACTGTTAATTGTTAGTAGGAATTGACAAAATGTAAAACTTGCGAGGTATCCAACGACCACGCAGGTTCAATGGACTGTCATTCCACTCAATGCAAGCAATCATTTTACAGAAAACCCACAACACTCTACATAATCTGACCCTCTCCTGCGGATACTCCAACATTATTAAAAAAATTACATCGGCAGATCATCCTCCGCCCTCTTCCAGTTCATGGATAGCATCCCTAATAGACCACCTACAACTCTATAACCCGATTATGCCCTTTAACCATAACCAAAAAATCACCTTATGGGAAGCATATAATATAATCAACTATAATCAACAACCCATTAAAACCAGCCTAAAAGTAACCAACCAAAGACTCATTACTCACTTCAAAAGATGGAGTCTGGAACCCAAATTCCTTGACTTCATCATTAAAATAAATCTTAATGCGCTTCCCACGAATTGGTTTCTTTATCATCGAAGAGGTTTTACCAGCATTGACCCTATATATGGTCTGTGTGCTCATGAAGATGAAACCATAGATCATATTATACACCGGTGCCCAAGACTTAAAACACTGAAAGATATAATCATAATCAATTCCAACATAAGACCTGATATGATATTCTCACTTGAAAATGCCATTCATAATGGATTTTTTTCATTAATAAGGCTTTCTACCATTATCCTTTATTCCATATGGATAGTGAGATGCAAACTCTCATGGAATTACCCCCACCACAAATTATACCATTGTTTTATCAAACGCTCAAAAAAATCAAGAAACGTGACCAGCTCCTTTCCTCCAATAAAGTCTTTGACGACACCTGGTCTTTAACTGCTCTATCTTTTTCCTGATTATCAACTCCCACCTACCCAGCATTATAGAATAGGCAATTGTAAAAGAAAATATTTATGTTTATATTAAAAATGCTAATACCATTAAACAAATTCTTAGAATCTCTGCAATATACCTAATCACATAAGAGTATAACAGTTGTGCTCTCATAATATAATCTCGCCAGATGACAAATAGAACATTATATAATCATATTATTGTACAACTTATTCATTTATTTATCCTTTATTGGTATGTAATCACTATTTATTGTTAATAAAAATTTTGTTGAAATGAACAACTAATAATATTGGATTGAATAGAATTAAATTATGCTTTTGGGACAGTTAATTTAGGAAGAAAAATTAAGTTTTCAGTCAAATGATTATCACTGTATAAATTATAAAAATGTAAAATATGGTTATAATATATCTTCAGTTCTAGTGAAAGAGTTATGGTCATGATTTTACCATTAATTATTTAGAAATGACTTTTGTAAATAAGGGTATGTTTTTGAGGTAATACACATATCTCCAAGAATATACAAAAAAATCTAAATTTCACTAAAGATGCAATAAAAAAAAACATTTTATGGCTCAGGAGTTTTGAGAATCAGAAGTAACAGAACACACTCAGGGCAATATAAAAAAAACAACATGCTTTATTGCTAGGAAATTCTTAAGAAGCTCAAATACCAAAGGTGATCCAACTTGGTCATGATTTATAGACCTTAAGATATAGAGTCTGTTATTCTACTATTAAACCAAACTATGTAGGCTAGGCAATAAAATCAAATATAAATCAAATTTACCAATACTTTCATTATAATTTAACTTGATATTGTGTTTGTCTGTATAAATTGCTTATATATTTTTTAGAGTGACTTTAAAATTTAAAAAAATCTCTGGATCAAAATACCAACAAATAAAAAAGTATTTGATAAAAGCATTAATCAAAAAGTGAAAAGCAGATTATTTAATAGCATCTATAATATATTATCTTGTTTTACTGTATTAAGCAATATCCACTAAACAAGAGTGCTGACCAGATATATTTTTATTATAAAGTTTTCATTTCTTCCAGCTGTGAACCATGAAAATGGATGTATTTTTCTGAAGGTTTGTGATGATGGTTTCTAGCTATATTTTTATATTGAACTATTTCCTTCAACTAATATGTGTGTTGATTTTATTTAAATATTCAAAATGCATTCAGCTATTAGTAATATCACAGCAAACAGGTTAGTATATACACCAACCATTAGTAATATCACAGCAAACAGGTTAGTATATGCACAACATTTCGAGAGTTATTTTTCTCCCCTCTTCTTCAGTTGTTGCTGGCCTGACCAGTGACAGTATTAGCATGGAATTCAAACTTGGTCCTTAGATTCTTGAATTTTAAGGTAATGCTTTAACCAACTGGGCCACCCTGCCAGTTGATTTGAGCATTATCTTAAAATTCAATAATCAAGAATCTAAGGACCCAGGTTTGAATCACATGCTAGTACTGTCACTGGACAGGCTGGCAGCACCTGAAGAAGAGGGGAGAAAAATACCTCTCAGAACATTGTGCATATACTAACCTGTCTGATGTGATATTACTAATAGTTGAATGCGTTTGGAATATTTAAATAAAATTAAACTTTTCTAAAGACGTTCAACAAACATATTAGATGATGAAAATAGTCCAATATAAAAATACAGATGAAAATGGATGATTGTGAATTATATGATTAATAAAAATTTAACATTATGATGACTATTAAGTAAAAATAATCATGAGTGAAAGATTACTATTTAGTTAAAATAATTCTACATCAAATCTAGTATAACATCATTTTTGTATATATTTGATATGATTTAAATTGAACAATATTGGTTAGAAATTCTTCAAAATTTGTAGAAAAAGAAATAGTTTTTGCGAATATTAACTTTCTGTGAACTTGGAACAAAAAATTCTGCATATAATAAGTTTTTAAAATCACAAATAATTTTGATATTGATTGTAAGAAGGATAGCCATTACGTAAAAAAAAATATTTGTAAAAACAAAAGTCAATTTGCAATGAAGACAAATCTATAGATTTTTTTTTTTTCACAACTTAAAAGATTCTAAAGGTATAACATTAGTAACATTACTATTTTCATTTTAAGATCAGAATCAGTGTTGAAGTATAAGTAAATTGCTTTTTAAAAAACTTTTTGTCAAAAGTCATTAAATTTTGCATTAATAAAATATTTTAATATAATAATTTTAAAATGTTAAATTCAGTTTTAATTCTTTGTAAAAATTTATCATCATCATCAACCATTATCAATCCACTGCAGGATGAAGGTCTCTCCAAGTTTAATCCATCTTCTCCGATCTTTAGCTTCTCTTCTCCACAACACCCCTGCACATTTCCTTATTTCATCTATCCATCTCACATGTGGTCTCTTTCTGGGACTTTTACAATCTCTTGGAATCCAGTTTAAAATTTCAATTGTCCATCTATTATCATCTCTTCTAGCAATATGTCTAGCCCAACTCCATTTCAATCTTTTAATTTTTTCAATAAGGTCAGTAACACCTGTTTGTTGTCTTACCCATACATTGTGTTTTCGATCTCTTCTTGTTACTCCCAACATACATCTCTCCATACTCCTTTGAGTGGTCTGAAGTCTCTGTATTGCTCTTCTATTAAGTGTCCAAGTCTCAGATCCATAAGTAAGAACTGGTAAAACACATTTGTTAAAAAGCATCCTTTTCAAACACATAGGCATATTTCCTTTTAGTATCAAGTTATTTCTACCAAAAGCACTCCAACCAAGTTTAATTCTATGATTAATTTCCTCCATTATGTTTCCATCTGTATTAATAATCTGACCAAGGTATTTGTAACTGTTAACTTCTTCTAATTCTTCATAATCAATCTTTATTTTCATATTTTGAGCAAATCGATTAAACATTACTTTAGTCTTTTTAACATTTATCTTTAGTCCTACTTTTCTACTTTCATCTGCTAACTCCTGCAACATTTCCTGCAGCTCTGAAGCATTATTTGCAAAAACAACTACATCATCTGAGAAATCTAAATGACTTAAATACTCTCCATTTACTTTCACTCCTTTAGTTTCCCATTTTAATCCACAAAATACTTCTTGCAGCACTGCTGTAAAGAGTTTTGGAGATATGGAGTCACCTTGTCTTACACCTTTCTCAATGTTGATTTTTCCAGTATCATTATGTAATCTAATTGTTGCTGTTGCATTTTTATAAATATTCTTTAAAATATGACAATATCCTGGATCTATACCTTGATGATCCAATGCTTTAATCACTGAAGAAATGTGTATAGAATCGAATGCCTTTTCATAATCTACAAATCCAAAACATAATGACAACTCATATTTGTTTGTCCTTTCTGACTTCTCTCAATACCTGGATATGATCTATTGTACTAAAACCACTTTTAAATCCAGCTTGTTCTCTTGGTTGGTGGAAATCCAAATTCTCTGTAGACGAGTTGTAATTATCTTGGTAAAAATTTTATATAAAACTGATAAAAGGCTGATAGGTCTGTAATTTCTAATATCTTCTTTATCACCTTTTTAAAATATTAATATTATTATTGCATTCTCCCAATCTTCCGGTACATCTTTATCATTTAGACATTTGGTATATAACTTTGCTAAAATTGTTTCTATTTCTTCACCTGCTTCTTTTAATATATCAATTATAATTCCATCATTTCCTGAAGCCTTTCCTTTCTTCATACACTTAATTGCATGTCTCACTTCTTTATTTAAAATTCTGGGCAATTCGGAAGATGTAATAGATATAGAAGGTACTTGTTCTTTATTACTATATAATTCTTGATAAAAATCTTCTACCAATTCCAAGATGTCATCTCTCTTTTTAGTTAATAATTCCATCTTTTTTTCTTATTGCAGATATAAATTTCCTACCAATACCAAAATGTTGTTTAACTTGTTTGAGACTTTTATTTTCTTCTACAGCTTTCCTTGCTATTTCACAGTTATACTTTCTTATATCATTTTCAACTCTTTTCCATACCATTTTACAAAATTCGAGATATTCAATTCTTTTTAATACATCATTTTTGTATATCTTCATATTCCTTCTTTTCTTCATAAATTCTCTAGTCTCAGTAGAAATTTTATTAGTCAATTGCTGCTTTTTTCTACCAGCTATGTTTGTTGCAGTTTTTAAAAGTGTATCAGTTATTTTCATATTAAGTTCATTCAAATCTGAATCATGTTCAAAATCTCCTAACACTTGAAACCTATTTGTAAGTTCTAATTTAAATTCATTAGAATGTTTCTGAAGATTAGGAATATCAACTGCAAATATTGTTTTTCTTAATAATTTTTGTCTCTCTAGTTTTACATTAACACGTAACTTACACCTTACTAATCGATGATCACTTCCTGTGTTAAATTTATTAAAAACATTACAATCTTGAAATATGTATTTTCTGTTAGTCAAAATATAATCCAATTCTGCTGTACTTTCATTTGGATGCTTCCATGTCCATTTCCTTTTAACATTTTTCTCAAAAAATGAACTCATAATATAAAGTTTTTCTTTTTCTGCAAACTCCACAAGTCTATGTCCTCTCTCATTTCTATTACCATAACCAAAATTACCTACAGCAATTTCATCTTTCATTTGTCTACCAATTCTAGCATTAAAGTCTCCCATAACAATTTTAAAATGTTGTTTACTCTGATCAAAAGCCTTTTGTACATCCATATAAAAATCTTCTACTACTTCATCACTATGAGAACTTGTTGGGGCATAAACCTGAATTATCTGCATTTGGTATCTGCAGAAGTTACACTTTTTTCATAACTTAATTTATACTTAAATTGGAAATATATATATATATTATTGTTTTATTGTTTGAGAGTTCATGTGACATTGAACACCTTATTGGCAGACTGGGAATTTAACAGTTCTATTCAGCTAATCCCAGCTCATATCTTTTTTTAAAAATTATATTGTTTAGCTCAAACAGTCTGCTACTCAATAATCATTGCACTAAATTTCACAGGGTACGTTTATTGCTGTGATTTATTAAATCCTGGTTTCTTTGAATTATTATATTTTAAAAGTGTTATCACTTTTAAAATGTTTTTATAAAGCAATCTTTAGTGTCTATATAAGTATATTGGACCATTAATAAAATTGGGATTTAAAAGGACATTGCCTTGATAACAGTTTAAATTTGTTGATTGTTTTTGATATTGAATTGTCTAAGTGTTAATTGTCTCATTTAGCCTTAAGCATTATTACGCTTATTATTTAAAATAATACTTTAAGTGCAAATGAAATTTATAATTGCAGTTTGTAATGTTCTAATTGACTATTTGTTAATCTGCATTCAGAGTTAGTTATATTAACCTGTTTAAAGAGGTTTATTTAAACTTCTTTATATCAATAATTTCAATCTCTGTGGTCAAGTCTACATAAGTATATAGGACCATTAATAAAGGTGGAATTCCACATTTATTGTTAAAAGGAGATTGCCTTGACAGCAGTTTGAATTTGTTGTATTGATATTGGGATTGTCTAAGTATTGTCTAGTTTTTAATTGTACACACACACACACACACACATATATATATATGTACTAGGCACATCTCTACCTATTCTAACTTTTAGGCATACATATCAAGCATGAAGTGACTGTACCACCTCAGGATGAGATCTCAATACTAATTTTAATAGAAATATGAACTCTATAAGGCAATTTATATGAATACATTATTAATTAGGCAATATATTGAAATATGATTGGTTATTCCATTTCCATGCTAATGGACATCAAAAGGTTAATCACTGTATACCTTTGAAAGACTGTGAATAATTCATGTCTTTACACGCCACTTTCAGGCAGAGAAAATCCCCAACTGGAAGGATATACAACCCCCAACCCATTACATAACATATACCAACTTTCTAAGGCCTGATAAAGTCATATCCCATTGTGCTATGCTCAGTCCTCTTTTATCTCAGGTTATATACAAAAGAAATTTTAAAGCCGCTCTCGGAATTATATTTACTCTATTATATTTTTAGGAAATGAAAGAAAATAAATATAACAACAATAAAATAAGTTATAAAACATTTATTAAGCATATCAATTAACATTTTCAAACACCATTATCCCACCACAAATTGCACAAGTAAAAGAAAATAACATATCATTTAACCCGTTTTCCCTTAATTCATAAAAATGTTTGGATGAAGTGGTCTGAGTTCTATACCTGCACATATATATTAGGCAATATAAAAAGTAATATGAAATCATTAAATATTCAGTCATACATGTATGCTCTTATCTGAATTTATTCCACAGTTTAATAGTGTTCTAAAATCGTGTATTAACATACACTTAAACACATGACGAAACAAAGTAAAACCATCATTTTATGCACTTTGTCTTGGCTTAATTTATAAGCATTTGACTGGTTTGAACATAAATATGATATGATGTAAGACACTCATACTCATCTTATAGTTTATGTACATTTTAAAATAAATGTTGAAGAATGACTAACTTAAAGAATCCTGCACTTAGCGGATAAATGACTTAACATTAGATCTCTGGCATAATTATATTTTAATCATATTATGGATATATAACATAAACATACAAGTAGAATTTAAAAAAATAATATCAAAAGATTAAAAGAAATTTTACCCTCCGGTGTCTTCATCTTCATCTGGACTTGAGGTCTCTGAACGTGCTATACACATCTGTTTACTAGGGCATCAAGGACTTCTTTCTTTTCACTATGTTGGTCTGGAAATCTTCATCATCAATATCTTCCAGACCTGGGTGGCTACATTTCAATGACTTGAATGAAGCTGGATGGGTGCACTGAAGCAGGTTTCTACCCCATAATCATTTTGCTGGTTGATGTAGAAATGGTCTTCATTTTGAGTTTGTTAATGCTGTGGCAATCAGACAAATACTACTATTTATTTGATTAGAAAGGAATTCAGTAGAGACTTAGCTCTATGCTCTTTCTTAACAATTTGTGTCTTCTTATAAATTGTGGCCTGGATATGAGGTGAGCACAGCATATAACTGGAAGCAACAGGGGCTCATTAGCACTGTAAGATTTTGGCAACCTCAATATCCTCTGTACTGACTGTAGCTATCACCATTCAATTATTATGTTAGTACATTATAGGGAGTGGTATTCTGTGTAAGTAACCTCTGCATTAATCTGGAGTCATAAAAATATTTGCAGTGACTAAAATCTAAGGATAGTCAGCCTTCCACGATCATGCAATATCTTCTGGAAAGTGTAGATCACACTGAGAATCTTTTTGGTTCTATCTCTGAAGAATGGAAGAATATATCTGAGAGAACTTGGCATATGTCTACAAGAACTCCAATATAATGATAACTCTCATCCTGCACCTGGTGAACAGTATATATAGCACCTCCATTACATAGTCAGTTTGGTTATTCCCATTTTGAATAATTGCCTCAAGCTTCTATCTTGATGGCTAATTGATTTAAAATAATTCACATACTTTCTTTTAAAGAATGTTATCTTTAATTAATTTTATATATTATTTTTAATTTAATGTTATTTGTGTGACTCAGACCACTATACTGATAAACATTAGTTTCAAATTTAAATACAAAGAAAAATTATTTTACTATGGATTAAAATTAAACATAGCTATAGAACAGATAAACAAGATTTTTCTATATCTGCATTGGCATCCAAATTTCTCAAACTCTTTTGTTTGTAAAAATAAGAGTGCAAAGCAGGATGGCCATTAATACATTAGTGTATTTTTATATTTAGTAAAACATGGCCACCTGACTTTTCTTAATGCAATAACATAGAAAATCTTATGATTTAAAAATAAAGTACAGATGCATTGGAACATTTACAATTACTTTTTAATTATTTTATATACTTTTATTTCCTTTATAACATGTTCAACACATAAACAACTTTTTACAGAAAAAAAAGATATAAAATTATAAATGTAGGATGCTTACATTTATTTAAATAAAATAAAATGAAACAAAACTTTTGTACACATATATATTATGTGACAATTTACAATTTGGGAGTTAATATTCTTGAATGTATGTGAGTAAGAAATATATACACAGATACTTCATCCATTTTATACTGTTTATATTATATCTACATAAATTAATAATTGTAAATATATCTATAACTGAGCTGAAGCTTCAGCTACAGTCACTTTGTGTGTGGTCACTCATAGTGATCGGCACAATATAAATATATTGTAACATTCTTCATGTTTAGTTACATTCTGGTAGGCCTTTTTTTGACACACTATTAAGTAAAAGTTAATCAAGCTATGATGAAGAAAAATATCATTCCTATTTCCAAAAACATAGCTATATTTCCTGATTAACTGGCCTACTAATTATTATGACCAGAATTGCTGATGAAGTTAGTTTTAATTTATAAGAGGGCGCCATAGTGAATAGACTCCTAACTTCTTCATATCCCATAATTTTGATGCAAGTAACTAAGAGATCGGGGTTATGATTTCCAGTAATTTTATTTATTTTTTTAGAGAATATTATTCCCAGAACTTAATGACTATTGAAAAAGGTAAATTATACATTTAAGCATAAATCAATTTAAGTTCTAATAAACTAAAATAAATAACTAAAATTAATAATATACAGGTGAAAGTGATCTTAAAGGTAAATATTTTATTATACAATTAAAATATTTAATGATAAATTATTATTATTAATTAGAAAGGACATGCATGCCAATCCAGACAATCACTTTACATAATTAACACAGTCCACTCCTTTCTGTTCTCTCTTTATAAAACAATCCATAAATCAAAATATCTCATAAATCAGGGAATGTCTCTATTGGGGTTATATTATAAGCTTATAAATTTCAAATAGTTCATTAGTCACAATCAGGATATGAATAGTTTAGCTTACTGGTAAGTTTGTGTAGATTCATGAGATCCCAAACTCATTGAAATTTAATTGATCCCTCCTGCTGGTATCTTCACTTTTCTGGTCTGTTCCATAGCTGGAGCAAGAAGCACAGTTGTAATGACCTCTTCGTTATGAAAGATGGAGTTCACAAGGCTTTGTTTCCATTCCTGCATGATGACTTCATTCAGCAAATGAGTAGTGTCCCTGTGAAGATTCATTTCATTGCAACAGGTCACTCTCATGGAAACAAACTCTAAAAACACATAACCAGAAGATAAATGAAAAAGACCCAGATCAAAGTTGTTCTCTTCTTTTTATACCTCGATCCAGTTTTGAAACTTCTGCGTATGTTATTATTAACATGATGCTTAGGTTTATAATCTTATACATTTATTTTTAATTTTCTGTTACAAAGTTCTTTTTTTTACATATTCTTTCCATCATCTTTAATTAGAGTTAGAAAGATTTTACTAATTGTAATCTTTTACTTTGGAATTCCTTTTGTTTAACTGGATTAGTAATCAGCATGTTTTTTTTTATTCTGTCCAATTTTTAACTTTAATTAAATTACAGATAAATAAGTTGAAATAACAAAAATCAACTTTCATTACATTAAAAATAAATTAATTACACAAACTAAAAAATTTTTTTAAATGTGTTAATTTAAAAGATCTTTAAATTTACCTTTTGTTAGCTCTTAAATATTCTCAAATGTCAATATATTTGGACCATTTATTTGTAAACAGTATATATATATATATATATATATATATATATATATATATATATATATATATATATATATATATATATATATATATATATATATGGGTAATGCTAAAAGGAGGTTGCCTTGACAATGGTTTGAAATTGTTGAATGTTAATGATATTGGGATTGTCTAAATATTGACTGGATTTTAATGATATGTATATATAAACTCTGAATTAAACATACTTCAATGTATATCATTCTCCACCAGGCTAGAAATTAAAAGCACTTTAAATGCTAAACAAAAGATCATTCTTTGTTTGTATTTAATTCAATATATATAACTCTCTGGTGAAGATTAAAACATTAGTTGCAGAATGTCAAGAAAGATGCTATTTTTTCACATTTTCACACCTATATAAAATAGCTTTCTGGGTTTAAATCCATTTAACAACTTGGTTTGGAAGTAAAAAAAGATCTCCTGTTACTTCAACAATAAACCCCAACAAAAGAGCTATTATAGATAGTCAAAATAAGAGTCATAGATCCCATGACCCTATTCTCTTAAGCTTGTAAGTTATAAACAATGGGATTGCCAATTACTCAACAACCTTTGTGATAAATTCTTATCTAGAGAAAGCATTTAAAATATCTCTGTCAGGACCCCCCAAAACTCAGACCATGGTTTCATGCTTTGGCACTCCTCAGAGAGGTGCTAGGATAGATCTAGTGTCTGAACCTATCCTAGCACCTCTCTGAGGAATGCCAAATCATGAAACCATGGTCAGAGGGGTTTTTTTTGGGGGGGGGGGTCCTGATAAGGATATTTTAAATGCATTCTCTAGTTAAGCATTTATCACAAAGCTTGTTGAGGAATTGGCAATTCTCATTGTTTGTAGCTATTATAGATAATGGAAAAACTTATTTAGCCTCAAGGAGATTGTTAATTATTAGGAATTAATAGTTTCCTGGCAACATCAAAATCTTCTTATTTCTGTGATTTATTAGAAAATATCTATATATATGTAAACAAAGTGAGTAAATCATCCTCCCCCAGGCTATGACTTAAAAACACTCTAAATGTTGAACAAAAAACAAGAATATTTTTGGTAGTTTTCATATTTATAAGCATACTTTTGTCAACATTTCTGGTAATTTAGAATGAAATTAATTTATCAACCAAATGAAACAAAGAATAGATGGATTAATTCTACTCTTGATTCCTTTGTTCACTGTTTAGAGTGCTTTTAAGTCATAGCCTGGGGGATAGTGATTTACTCCCTTTGTTTACATATATATTATATTGTTTAATTTAAAGTTTATATATATATTTATATATATATAAAAAATGTTTTTTTTCTTACCATTAAGCAATATTATTATCAAGTTATAAATTTAAAAAAATAATTTTCTTTTTTTCTTACCATTAAGCAAAATTATTATCGATATTGAATGCTATAATAAAGTACAGTTACTTCACTGCTAAGAAATATTTTTTCCCCTTTTAAATTGAGTTATTATCAACTGTGTATGTTATGATATATTTATAATGTTTTATGCCATTTCTGTATATATAAATATTTATATTGTGAAGATTATGAATCAGGTATGATACAACACACATTTAAAAATAAAATTTTACAAAAGTATATAGGGATGTAAGTTAGAAAAATAATTTTAAAAATGCACATTTCAAAATTATGACATCATGATCACACAAAACTGATTAAAATGTAGATAAAATAAATAAATATAAATATATAGCATGTAAAAATATATATCTTCAAATATCGATGTATTAGAACAAATACACAATGCTGAATAATTTCCACTGCTATTATTTAGAGTACTTTGGCTCTAGAAGAGAAATCAAAAAGTGGTGTGTCAAGTAAACTATTAGTATTATTCATAGAAATCCAAATTCAATAGGAATTTTAACTTTATAAATTTTGTAGTGTGTGTTTGTAAAGAGCACAGAGTTTAAATTACACTTTATTTCATTGGATATAATGATTAGTGTTTGCATATATGCTTTCTTTAACTGGTAAATTTAGTCAGTTAAATAATATAATTGTAAAATATATAAGTTTAAAGATATTCAATTGTTAGTTAAAATAATAATTTACAGCACAAATTAATTATATATAATACGGTTTTCAGCAAAACTATAATGTAAAAATAAATTCCTTCAAATTGTAAATGTCTAATTTGTGTAAAATTGAAAGTAAAATGTAACAATTTGGAAAACAACTTGTTATTCATGGAAGACACAAGTAATTAAGGATTTGGAAAACAAGATAAAAGGTAAGAGATATTTTTATAAAATAAATATTCTGCACGGATGCCCAAATTAATTTCTGAATTTTGGTAAGCATATTCTTTGGTTAACAGGTGGCTAGTGTTATACATCAACTAGAAATATAAACTACTAACATGGAAAAGTAATTTTTGGTATATTTCTCAAATACAATAATAATAAGTCATGCTTATGCTTGTGGATTTCCCAAGACAACTAGCTGAAGATTACCACATGTGCATCAGTTCATCACATTCCATCTATTTAGTGTCTCTAGAAACTCATGATCTGCCAATACCTAATATGAGTTTTATGTTGCAGCCTGCTAATGCACTACCATGGAATGTGTTAAGTATGCCCAAGGTTGAGTTGCTGACATGCTCTAAGGGCTACTTACCAGTCAAGACTGATGAATATCAACAAATTAGTAAAAACAACCTGAAATGATATTGTGAATAAAAAGAACTATTATAGAAAAGTGAACTCTACTGTAAAATAATAGCTCTAAAAGTCTTTTTTTGATATTAACATTTAAATTATAATGTGGATAAATCCAAAGCAGTTCAGTAAACAATAAGTCCTCATATGTTGATGGATAATAATGAAATGAAGCAAAAATAAAACTAATGTCTAATTGACTAATTGCAATTTTATTCTTAATCATATATATATATATGTTTCTTTCATAAATTAATTAATTAAAAGCAGTTAATGTATATAAACATCATTTTCAATATGAATGTTTTATGCTTGTCATCCATCATTAGTAATTTAAAAGTTAGGTATTTCATGCATGTCTTATTATAATTGATTATTTTATATTAACCCAATCAATTAATATGACATATCTTTTCTGTTACAAATGGTGCACCATGTGAATGGCATTGTTACATGACCACTATTATAGCCCCTATCATATCCTGCTACAATATATATAAATAAAAAAAAATTAACGGTAAATACAATATTGTAGTCTAAATTATTTTGTAGCGCTTTCGTTTATGTGGTAATCCTCGTCAGCTTTAACTGACGATGATTACCACATAATCGTAATAATTTAAACTATAATATTGTATTTACCATTAATTTTTGTTTTTTCTTATATATATATATTATAACGGGTATTGTATTTTATATTTATAAAGAAAAAATATATAAACACTAACTAAAAGAAATATATATATATATAAAATATAAACAAAATTACTTGTATATAAAACTTCTGATAAAAACAATCCTCTGGTTAAAATATAAAAGATAGCAGTTTTACATACAAATAATTTTATTTGTATTTTATTTTTTTTGTATACATATATTTACATAAGTAGTGAACTGTCTATATAGTAAACAAAGTAGTGCATGGTGTCTCACTCTATTTTCAAGATATTCTATTTCAGAGACACTTATTGTAAACTTGTATAATCAATACAGGGTATATGAGAGACTCACATCCAAATCCCAAAAGTAATTTCTGAATATTGGTCTTCACCAATGCACCTGGTAAATTATTAATTCAAATATAATTATTCAAGATCTCACTATTAGTCATTTCGAATCTATTATTTTATAAAATGGAAAAAATTCTTCAAAATTATTTTAAAAAATATTTCAGAATTAGTTCTATTATATGCATTAAAAAAGATATTTTCATAAAGGATATACTTTTATGCAATACTAATTTTAACTATTAATTAATCTTTATTTCTGTAAATAAATTGCAAAATTTTGTCTTGATAAAACAGCTTTAAAATATTGACTGCTAAGGTATGTTGGAATAAACTTTTCAAATGCCAAACTAAATTATTTTATTTTATTTATATCTCTTTATTGTTATCTCTTACGAAGAGCTTACTTTACTCTCTCTCTGTATATATATATTGTAACGGGATATTTATATACGTTACTATTTTTTTTTTTTTAGATATCTAATAATAAGTTAATTAATAGGATTAAAAATATAAATATTGATAATAATGATGTTATGTGTACACTTGACATATCTGAAATGTATGGTTCAATTAATCGTATGGAATCAATAGAGATTATGGAAAGAGCTTTGTTTTTAAAATCTATAGATAATAATATTAAGAATTTTATTATTAAAATATTAAGATTTATAAATGATAATGTATATGTTAGGTTTAATGATTGCTTTTATAAAATGAATTATGGTTGGCCAATGGGTCTTCCGGTGGTAACATAGATTTGTAATTTTTTTATTTCTAGTTATGAGCTTAGGATATTGAAGCAATGGATCTGAAGTCCAATCCATGCTTCACATCTTCCTATAAACTTAATTAGTATTGTAGACCTGAATTAAGTTTATAGTTCAATATCAGCAGGGTTTTGCATTAGAGTTAAAAATAATTATGCTTATTAAATGTGTATTACATTTAAATATTTTGTTTTAAATAAATTTCATTCTATTAATAAAAATTGCTTAACCTATTAGTCAAACATATATATACATCTAGCATATATATATGAGTTAATGCAAAATTTTGCTGAAATAAAATGCTTATTCTACTATAAAAAAATAATAATATATTGTTGTTAAAATTTTGTTAAAATATTTAGTATGATTTGATTTTGAGATAAGCCCACCAACATTTCTAAAAGAATGTATATTTTTAATTAGTTAAGCCCATTCAAGTCAAATTAAAGATGGCCTTCTCTTTCTTTCTTTTTAATTAATGAATTCAAACTTTAAAGAAAGAAATTTAGAGTAAAAAAGTAAAAGTTATTTTTAGAAAATGTTGCTTTGAAACAAAGGAGCATGGGGAGGCTTATCAAGATCTCAGATCATACAAACAATAGAAGGTAGCTGACAGAGAGGGTATAAATAGAAGTGATAACAAAAGACTAGATTATTATTATTCAGATTTTTCTTTTTGAAGGATTCAGATTATTCAGATTTTTCCTTTGGAAGGATTCAGTATTCAAATTTTCCTTGTGAAGGATTCCGTTGATTCAGATTTTGCTTTTGAAGGATTCATTCAGAGTTTTCTTGCTGGTTATTCCAAGTTTTCTTGAGAGTGCATTCATATTTCTTTTTGGAGAACTCTCTCC
The DNA here is from genome assembly GCA_028023455.1 of Epiperipatus broadwayi. Taxonomy (NCBI): domain Eukaryota; kingdom Metazoa; phylum Onychophora; class Udeonychophora; order Euonychophora; family Peripatidae; genus Epiperipatus; species Epiperipatus broadwayi. The sequence goes on from JAQFVV010012448.1 coordinate 6,904,087, forward strand.
GATTTGCTTCACATTTAGCGTGTGCTCCAAAAAAGTTATACAGCTGTCGTTTTCAAATAATGGAGAAGTTTGAACATGCTCCAGTTAAAAGCTATAGTATTTTGAAGGAAATGAATATGCTCGGCTAGGCAAATAAATAGCTTTGCCTATCGCCGAGGTTCCTGAATACCATCCAAAATGCCATAGTATCCACTCAATAGTCATCTGAACTCTGTGCCGTGTCTGGAGAACTTTTCGTGAAACCATACTACATTTTTTCATTGTCCGGACAAATACCTGTCGACGGTCGGATCAAGCCACGAACGCCGGAGGGAACATGACCAAGGAAAAAAAAAAGGACGGTAATCGTATCTCCTCTATTGAACTATTTCTTATGCTACCTTTTGTTCATATTTTTTTAATTGCTTCATTGAATTTTATGTATTTGTTGATGTAACCATTTTTATTAGACTAGTCTTATTATATATATTGTGTGATCATCTATCTATATTTAACCTTGTTCCCTTCGCTATTCTTCCTTACTAACCTGTGTAAATATTTAATATTCCATTGCGGTTAAGTTTAATAGTTAATTTTTGTTCATTTAAAATCCCTTTCCAATTTTATTTATGTTTGTTAATTAAATACGAGTCAGTTTCTTTTGTGTGCCAACTTGATCTCTATGATAATGCCTCTTTTGTCCGCCATTAGCTTTACATATATCTGATTTAACTATATACGTTTTAAATAGTTTTAAACACTGTTTGTAGCACAAAGCAATTAGAAATGCTTTGCGAAAGATTCTTTTTTTTTTATCGAGAAGATCGAGTTGACAATTTTTAATAAAATTGGGAAGAAAAGAGTTAGACCACAAACCTATTAATCCATTTTTATTGTCAAATTAGTTTGTTTCATTAATTTAGAGGAATAGCAGAGGCCATTAAATCATTATTCATATTTTAAAGCCATTAATTAAACATATTCTTTCACTATCAAAAGCTTGAGTTTCCTAATTTTATTATAATGCTTTATTTTACTTTTCTAATGATCCAGGCACGCAAAACACATATTTCTTAGTACTTTTGCACATTTAACTATTTAGTTCCGGAAGTTTCCTGTCCATGTTTTCTTTCCACTGATGCTAAGCTGTCGCCGGTTGAAAAATAATTTATGCATGGCTCAGATGGTGTTGTTTGTTTGTGATCAGGCCTCGAGAATAGGCGAATGGGCAGAGGTCATAGTATTCTTGATTTAATATCTCGCGTATTGGGTGGCCTCGAGGTACTTTCGCCTAGTATTCGAACTGGGTTAAACCAACATACATTATCTGACTGTCACAGTAAATTTTTTTTTCTCCGTATTCTGGCGCCCAACTTGGGGCCGAATTTCATTTTTTTATTGGAAGAATAGGAATAGGGTATTTGAAAATATAGGTAGACATATAAGAATTTTTTTTCTCCGTATTCTGGACACCCATCATGTGTCTATTCGAAATTTACATACCCTCAATGCCCTGTATAACATTTGTATGGGTGTATAATGTTTTTTACTTTCTTCTGTTTTAAATTAAGGAATAATATATATGTAGATTTTTTTTTCCCGGGTTTGTACACACATATATATAATGTTTTTAAATAACACGAAATAATTGTTAGTTATATGTGAATTTTTTTGCTTCTAGTTTGTCGCAGTGGGATGTATGTCATTTTTTTTTAAAAAATTACTACCCTGAGAAGTTAGTTTTAGTTTAATATAGTTATATAAAAATATACGTATAATTTTTCCGAGTTTTGTTTCCTAATGAGAGCAAATGTCATTTTTTTTAATTAATTAAAAAGTTAAATGTGTCTATAAGGTAAAAAAAAAAATTTTTCCCCGAGTTTTAAATTGCTAAAATGAATGTTTTACGTTTAGAAAAGTTAACACTCCGTTAGTTGTTTTTATATATATATAAAGAGAATAAAATATCAGAGTTAGAGAAATTTTTTTTTCCGAATGAGTAGTTTTGTCATGGCCAGTCACCATATTGTTGTTTGTCTTATAAAGTATATCGCTTCGATGAGGCGGAAGTGTCAAAAATATACCCACCCGCCCTCCCTTAAATTAGCTTTCGTACTTTATGTTACTTTAGTACTACTTAAACATGAGAAGTTTTGAAATAATAATGTTTTTTGAAATATAACATATATACGATAGTGTTAATATTTTAGTAAAAATTACAAATAGATAATAAAAAAATTTTTCCGTTTGTATAAATTTTTGTGAAGATCTAAGAGATAACATTTTTCCATTAATAGAAAGTTTTTCGAAGATCAAAAAGTTTTGATAAGTTCAAATTAACACGTGTCAACATACGGTGTTAGCAAATATTTTTTTCACTTTCTCTGCATTTCGTTTTTATATATAATGAATAATTTTAATCATGCAAATTTTTTTTTTACTTTTAAATATTTTGCAGTTACGTTTCGCAAATATATAAGTATAAGTTTCGTAAATATCAAATTTAATTTTCAACTTAATACAAAGTAAATGCGTATGTTCGTTTAATAAATATATATATATATTAAAGTATTTTTGCATAACATATATGTCAGCCACCTTTAGTTAAGATTTTTTTCTTCTCTCAATTCGGATTATGCTATTGAATCATTTATTGAGTAACCGTTAGGTGAAGCCCCTTTGAAGTAACCGTTAGGTGAAGCCCTTGTTTTTTAGTGATCGTTTATGAAGATTCTTTTAGTAACTGTTTAGGTGAAGACCCCTTACACTTTAGAGTTTAGAATTGCTGAGTAGCCTGAAATAATAGGTCTACGTCTGCAATCATTGCTTCCTTGTCATAGTGGCGACCAGCGTTTACTAGCCTGAAATAATAGGAGTATGCGGTCCGCAATATGATGAATCTTTCTAAGAAAATCATGTACATAATAATAAAAGAAATATTTGTACAGGTATATCTGTTTGTATATTTATATGTAGTCATATATATGCTTATTTAATGATGTACATATTCATATATATGGATGCACATGGTATACACTTCGTTATAGTTCGGTAAAACCCATTTTTATATAAATGTTTTTTTAAACAGTTTTTGATCTCAATGCGTGATTCTGTAAAAGGGCTTGATAATTGACAATCTATTTCGGGTTGTGACCAAAATGGTAGTTGGTTTCGATCCCAGGTTCATAATTCGGAGTGGCGGTTATCATGGGATTTTACTTTTATTTTAATTGTTTTTTGTATTAATATTTTGTTTTGTTAATCGTACTTTAGGCTGGTTAAATTTTTTTTTCTGTCTTGACCAAAATGGTAGCGTGGTTTCGAACCCAGGTCAGACATGTTACCTTACTTAGTTGTTATACATCTTAGACTTAATATTGTCATTTAAAATACCATTTACTGATTCATGCAGAGATTTTTTTTGAAAGTGAAGTGAAAATCAAAATAAATTGTAATCGCATTAAACTTTATAAACCTTATCAATGTGTGCTTGGGTCATTATCCATTAATATGTATATTTGATATGGCCATTGTCTTGTCAACTGGTGCCCTTCTCAAATAAATTTGTCGGCAAGTGCAATCTCTCATATCGGATATCAAATAAACCAAACTATAGTAGATGATCAAAATAACAATGTATGCTTAGTGAGCCAAAATAATTTTTAAACATGACTTATGTATACTTTGCTCACATATTTCTTTATATATATATACTTGTATTAATGTAAATGCATTTTTTAGTTGTTTCAGGTGTCAGAGAAAGCCAGGTCAAGCTGTAAGTGTGTTATTTTAATTATATTGGGACAAAATAGCAGTGATATTTTAATGAAATATAGCAATAAATAAAGTGAGGAGACTAATATGTAGTATAAATATTAAAGACAGACATGGCAGGATTTTATATATATATTTTTTCATGTACAAACAGATACATATAGACATAGGGTTAAGATAGGACCTCGTGAGGTAGGTAAAGTTAAATTTCTGAAAACATATAAATAAAACAGATAGTTGGAATTTAGAATAATGACTTATTTTAGAAAGAAATAATTTTTTTGTGTTAATAACTAGTATAAAAAGATACTTATCCAGATTGTTTATTAAAAGACAAACACATTTTACAAACAAAGTGAATGTTATATAACAAAATAGCCAATATTAGGCAAAAATGGACCAACCAAAGAAAGTTGCAGATTATGACAGCGATGAGGAGGTAATGCTCAACCTTCCAAATACAGCAACATCGACTCATAGTGACCAAGAATACTGTGCTGGTAAAAATATGTTTATCCATCTAACATGAGCTGGAACTCACAAAATGTACTTCAAACCCAGTCAAGACCAAGATTTAGGTCAGGAACCAGCCTGGATTCGAACCCACTCTCTAAGTCCCAAATCGAACACCTAATGAATAACATAATAGTTATGGCTCATGAGAATTAATCTTAATTCGGCCGACTAGCAAAGCTGAGAAGACAATGAGACATCTATTAATTATGATTATATTAAAATATACATAAGTATGGCTGTAATATATGTGGAAGAAGTGGAGGAAAAGGAATTCGAACTACTCAAATAAGTTAAACAATAAAAGATAGTTTAATATAATGAAAATTTAGTTATATACATTTATAAATTAAGTACATTAGTGTGTGCGTGAATGAGCAAGCGATTACATAGTGTCATTCACGCTGTTAGTTCTCATATGCTCTTTATTAGCTAAATAATATATTACAAATAAACACACATCTTTGGTGGGTCCAACATTAAGATGCCAATCAGTTAATAAAAGGAATTACATAATATTGCTATTAACGCTTTGACACATCAAAAGTTATTTAAATTTATGAGATACGTTTAATTAGAACATAACATTAGCTACAGATATTTATAGGCTTGAGCTTTTTGAAAAGAGGGATTAATATGAAGTGACGCGGTGTTAGCATAATGACCGAATATTTGCGGAATCCAATACTTTGAGGTGCTTTATCATATTATAGAACAGTCTAGCCGACTTGCCACCCCACATTTTGTGGAATCGGTTGACAAAGGGATTGCAATGGGCCGAACTTTGCCGGACTTTTCCCATGCATTGCTACGTGAGCATATATATGGTCCAGGGACATTCATCGCCCTGTTTGCGACCTGAAACGAAGAGGAGACGGCTCGGGTATTCCGACGCACGTCTTTAGATAAAGCTTAATAACATGAGTGTGTCCTATGCTAACAACGCTTTGGGGTGGACTAATAACTAGTCAAATAACTACAATTAAGCATATAACCTATAATGATAACATCAAAGATAATGGTATGATCTTATTTATTAAACATAGTTTAAAGATATTGTTAAAAAAAGTATTTTTAAATACCAACGAAAGTTCTAAATCCCCTCCCCCCCTTTCATTACACTTATTTAATAAAATTCCACATACGTATAACATAGTATACAATTAAGTCGCCTTATTTTAGAATTAAATAAATAATATTTTATAAGATTTCAAAGCGTTAATTAGTTTAAGTTCTGGATTTTCAGAGTTAAACAAATCAATTTTTATATTAAAAACGAACCTAAAATGTTGATTCATAAAACAATCTGGCGAACGTATTAATTTACAATGCATTATATATATATTTAAGGGGACGTTAATAAACTTGATTCATGAAAGTTTACTTAAAGACAGAAAAGATTTTTTAGAAAATTCAATTCGTCAGATTGTTTTAGATTGACATATTAATAAGCAAGCAGATATATAAATCAAATAATCAATAATATAAATAAATGACCCTACCAAAATTAAAGAGCATATAAGAGAGAATTAAATTTAAATAAATTATTTAAGAGCAAATTACATGTTATTTAGATATATATATATAAAAAAAAACAAAGTTAAAGAATACATAAAAAAAAAGATCTTGAGAGATTATTTAGACTAAATTGACTATTAGGTAGCGGCTTGGAATTTACCTTTCAATTTTAAGAGTCCGATTAAAATATTGTCCGTGCACGGTAGTTGAAAATGAAAGTTCTGCAAGCTTCTATTAACATTAAAGTTCTTAATTTCTTCATTTCAGGACAGCAGACAATGACGGTCACGGCGGGTGATGACCCAAAGGGCCGAGCAGAGTGGTGGATCTACTGCTACATCATTTCTTTTAGTTTTACAGCAATGTTAACAATCTCTCAATCAATAGTAACTAATTACTAATAACTCAACTCCTAACTGATTCAAAATTTAGTCATTTTATACTTTTTCTCTTATCAGTTGTTTTTGAAGATGCAATTGTTAGATAACGCCAAAAATAAATTCAAATCTATTTCTAGATTAGAAATAGATTTAACAACATGTTTTTAACACAAGTAAATCTTTAATCTAATTAATCCCATTTATCTTAAGTAAAATTTTAATTAAAAAATACCTTTCCCAGATTAGACTACCAACCCCTAATTATTTTTAGACAATTAAACAACACCTGCATCCTCCATATTGTATTTTATATAAAAAATGTATAATTTATAGAAAAACAAGCAATTTGAAAAGAAAAAGCCAAAAATGACATATAATAAAATATTTACAAAAACATCAATATTTTGTTAGTAAGTTTTGCTCCTATGTATATGTTTGAGTCGCATCTATAATACTTTAATAAAAAGAACTAATAATTAATAAAAAGAATCAATAATAAATATTGAAAGTTAAACTATAAATTTAGGTGCACATCTCAAATATATACATGAAATATATATACTGACAAAAGGAGCAGGATGGGATATAGGGGTTTGAACACGGGTTAGTAAGTAGAAACATGAAGCACAATCTTAAGCTAAGATTACTGCTTCAATACAATTTGGAAGATCTCGTCAAAGAAATGAGAGATGAAGATGAAATGATGATGAAAATGTTGCAAGAATTTATGAATATCACATCGCAAAGATTGAACCGTTTGGAGGCACATATGGAACTCCATCAAGAACGGAGTATTGAACAGAAGCATCACCAGAAGATGATACTCAAAATCAAGATGACACTGATATGAAATCGTCGAGTGATTATGAATCAGGTGAAGCCACTCACCAGTCAGATTTCTCTGGACAAATGAATGAGGAGAGTAAAAAAACAAATGATCAACAGCTGTGGAACCAAATCCAGGTGCAACAAGGCAGTGAAATCTTTACTGCGACAATAATCAATACTATAACTCCTGTGGCAAAGATTAGCAACATAAAATGTTTTAAAGAAGAACCGGGTGGGAACCCTAGACACCACCTTGATAGCTTGAAAATCTGTCTCCAAGTCCAGAACATGACTGAGCAACAAAAGAAGGCAAGGGATAAATTAAGACGTACAACTCGGCATCGCAAGAATCGAAACCGGCAATATAAATTCAGGAAAGGAAACCAAGCATGGATAAGAGACCTTAAGCCAAGTAGTAAAGCATGGAGGAAAGTTAAAAAGTTCTTCCCAATATATAAAGGTCCATATGCATTAAAAAAGAAGTGTGGAGAAAATGCTTTTCTGCTGAAAGATAGTCACAGCATACAAAGACAATACAATGCCAGAAACTTAAAACCTTGCATACCACCGAACCCCAGAAAATATGCAAATTAAAAATAGATACATACCATGTTAGACTAAATACAACACAGACCCGATTTAAGACACAGAAGATTGAATTATGGATAAACCGTGAGATATAATAAAGTAAAGAAAACACCGTAGGTAGTAACAAATTAAATATTACAGCAAATAAAGAGTAGGTTTGAACTCACCTGGCACAAATTCTTACCTCTGACCTGAAGCAACAGCATTTTTTTTAACATTTTTTTTTGCTCACTAACTATTGGGAAATGAAGCAATGGATCTGAAGTCCAATCCATGCTTCACATCTTCCTATAAACTTAATTAGTATTGTAGACCTGAATTAAGTTTATAGTTCAATATCAGCAGGGTTTTGCATTAGAGTTAAAAATAATTATGCTTATTAAATGTGTATTACATTTAAATATTTTGTTTTAAATAAATTTCATTCTATTAATAAAAATTGCTTAACCTATTAGTCAAACATATATATACATCTAGCATATATATATGAGTTAATGCAAAATTCTGCTGAAATAAAATGCTTATTCTACTATAAAAAAATAATAATATATTGTTGTTAAAATTTTGTTAAAATATTTAGTATGATTTGATTTTGAGATAAGCCCACCAACATTTCTAAAAGAATGTATATTTTTAATTAGTTAAGCCCATTCAAGTCAAATTAAAGATGGCCTTCTCTTTCTTTCTTTTTAATTAATAGAATTCAAACTTTAAAGAAAGAAATTTAGAGTAAAAAAGTAAAAGTTATTTTTAGAAAATGTTGCTTTGAAACAAAGGAGCATGGGGAGGCTTATCAAGATCTCAGATCATACAAACAATAGAAGGTAGCTGACAGAGAGGGTATAAATAGAAGTGAGAACAAAAGACTAGATTATTATTATTCAGATTTTTCTTTTTGAAGGATTCAGATTATTCAGATTTTTCCTTTGGAAGGATTCAGTATTCAAATTTTCCTTGTGAAGGATTCCGTTGATTCAGATTTTGCTTTTGAAGGATTCATTCAGAGTTTTCTTGCTGGTTATTCCAAGTTTTCTTGAGAGTGCATTCATATTCCTTTTTGGAGAACTCTCTCCGATTTGCTTCACATTTAGCGTGTGCTCCAAAAAAGTTATACAGCTGTTGTTTTCAAATAATGGAGAAGTTTGAACATGCTCCAGTTAAAAGCCATAGTATTTTGAAGGAAATGAATATGCTCGGCTAGGCAAATAAATAGCTTTGCCTATCACCGAGGTTCCTGAATACCATCCAAAATGCCATAGTATCCACTCAATAGTCATCTGAACTCTGTGCCGTGTCTGGAGAACTTTTCGTGAAACCATACTACATTTTTTCATTGTCCGGACAAATACCTGTCGACGGTCGGATCAAGCCACGAACGCCGGAGGGAACATGACCAAGGAAAAAAAAAGGACGGTAATCGTATCTCCTCTATTGAACTATTTCTTATGCTACCTTTTGTTCATATTTTTTTAATTGCTTCATTGAATTATATGTATTTGTTGATGTAACCATTTTTATTAGACTAGTCTTAATTATATATATTGTGTGATCATCTATCTATATTTAACCTTGTTCCCTTCGCTATTCTTCCTTACTAACCTGTGTAAATATTTAATATTCCATTGCAGTTAAGTTTAATAGTTAATTTTTGTTCATTTAAAATCCCTTTCCAATTTTATTTATGTTTGTTAATTAAATACGAGTCAGTTTCTTTTGTGTGCCAACTTGATCTCTATGATAACGCCTCTTTTGTCCGCCATTAGCTTTACGTATATCTGATTTAACTATATACGTTTTAAATAATTTTTAAACACTGTTTGTAGCACAAAGCAATTAGAAATGCTTTGCAAAAGATTCTTTTTTTTTTATCGAGAAGATCGAGTTGACAATTTTTAATAAAATTGGGAAGAAAAGAGTTAGACCACAAACCTATTAATCCGTTTTTATTGTCTAATTAGTTTGTTTCATTAATTTAGAGGAATAGCGGAGGCCATTAAATCATTATTCATATTTTAAAGCCATTAATTAAACATATTATTTCACTATCAAAAGCTTGAGTTTCCTAATTTTATTATAATGCTTTATTTTACTTTTCTAATGATCCAGGCATGCAAAACACATATTTCTTAGTACTTTTGCACATTTAACTATTTAGTTCCGGAAGTTTCCTGTCCATGTTTTCTTTCCGCTGATGCTAAGCTGTCGCCGGTTGAAAAATAATTTATGCATGGCTCAGATGGTGTTGTTTGTTTGTGATCAGGCCTCGAGAATAGGTGAATGGGCAGAGGTCATAGTATTCTTGATTTAATATCTCGCATATTGGGTGGCCTCGAGGTACTTTCGCCTAGTATTCAAACTGGGTTAAACCAACATACATTATCTGACTGTCACAATATTGTCTCAGATAAAATATAAAGGAATTAAAGTATATTGTAGATATGTTGATGATGTATTTATATGTGCACATAATGAAATAATAGTTAATTTGTTTAATGAGTTAAATATGATTAATAATGTAAAATGGGTGTTAAATGAAGAGAAGGAAGATTCTATAAAGTTTTTAGATATATTTATTAAAAGAAATAATTTTGTGTTTGATTATAATATGATTTTGGAGCCTGTGGAAATTAGGGATTATATTCCATATAATTCTAAAGTTCACATGAGTCATAAATTAGCTGGTTTGAAGTCATTTTTTGTTTAGAAATGATTATTTGTGCAAATTTATTAGTGATAAAATTGAAAATATTAATGTATATATTACTGATATGTTGAATGTTGATTATGGAAGAAATATTATTTATAATACAATTACAAAATATAATCAAAATAAAAGTAATAATAAGAAAATATTAAGTAAATTAAAAAGTGATAAATGGATTTCTATTCCTTTTATATCTAATAAATAAGCTAAATTGATTAATAAACTTTATAGTGGTTTGTGTAGAATTTCTTTTTTCTCTTCAAATAATATAAATGATATGATAAATAACTCCAAAGAAAATATTAAGTAAATTAAAAAGTGATAAATGGATTTCTATTCCTTTTATATCTATTGATAAAAAATCAAGTCATATGACCTAATTTTAATAAAGCTCCTATTTACAAATGTTATATATAGAGTAAGTTAAAAACAAACTCTTATGAAGCTTCAAAAATACCCTCAACCTCAGACTGCGGTTTCTGCCTCTAGCGTCATCAGTGAGGTGCTAGGGAATAAAAATACTAGAACTAGTCCAGCATTTTATCAATGCCTAACTATTGAGAAGAAAATCTGAAACTTTCAGACATTTAAATGTCCAAAAATCCAGCTATCTAACTCAAATAGCCGTATGGGACTGAACTAAGTTCAGATACACCATATATTAATAGCTCTAGCAATATAAAATCGCCAAAGCATTAATAGCAAAAAACTAAAATTAAATTGATAAAAAATCAAGTCATATGACCTAATTTTAATAAAGCTCCTATTTACAAATGTTATATATAGAGTAAGTTAAAAACAAACTCTTATGAAGCTTCAAAAATACCCTCAACCTCAGACCGCGGTTTCTGCCTCTAGCGTCATCAGTGAGGTGCTAGGGAATAAAAATACTAGAACTAGTCCAGCATTTTATCAATGCCTAACTATTGAGCTTTATTAAAATTAGGTCATATGACTTGATTTTTTATCAATTTAATTTTAGTTTTTTGCTATTAATGCTTTGGCGATTTTATATTGCTAGAGCTATTAATATATGGTGTATCTGAACTTAGTTCAGTCCCATACGGCTATTTGAGTTAGATAGCTGGATTTTTGGACATTTAAATGTCTGAAAGTTTCAGATTTTCTTCTCAATAGTTAGGCATTGATAAAATGCTGGACTAGTTCTAGTATTTTTATTCCCTAGCACCTCACTGATGACGCTAGAGGCAGAAACCGCGGTCTGAGGTTGAGGGTATTTTTTGAAGCTTCATAAGAGTTTGTTTTTTAACTTACTCTATATATAACTTTTATATCTAATCAACAAGCTAAATTGATTAATAAACTTTATAGTTATTTGTGTAGAATTTCTTTTTTCTCTTCAAATAATATAAATGATATGATAAATAACTCCAAAGCCAAGATTTCTAAGTTTGAATTAAGTTCTGTTATATATATGTTGGAATGTGGTTGTGGAATAAAATATATAGGGGAATCCAAATGTACATTACAAAAACGATATAATGATCATAAGACATTATATAAACATGTACAGAAAGAAAATATATGTCGGTAAATATGAATACTCCATCAATTATATTTGATCATAATAAAAAATGTAATTATGGTTTTAAATTTAATAATAGAGATATAAAAATTATTCAAATTGAAAGGTGTAGTGAAAAACGTAAAATTAAAGAGGCAATGTTGATATCTAGGAATAGAGGTGGTTTAATGAATAAACAATCGGCTAATATAAAGACAACAGAATTGTGGGAAATTTGAATAGATTGAATGATGGGTAATGCAAGTTTTTATTTTGTGTACGTTTGTATTAACAGTTGATAAAGATTGCCAGTAAAACAATTGAAAGTACTTCTGGTAAAGAATATATTATTTAATTTTGAATACTGTGTTAAATATATTTGTTTGAATTATTAATATATATATTTCAAATCGATGTCTGTATTTCTTTAAAATAATATATGTAACTTTATAAATAAATATTTGAAAATACAGTAATTAAAAGTCTATAAAAATTATATGTATATCTATAACTTAGAAGTGCTTTCACTACCTTGTAGCTTTGTCAACTATCACATTTAAAATGTCAACTTTCCCATAATTCAATGTCAACTTTCCCATAATTCTGTGATCTTAATGTTTATATATATATATAAGTGAAATGTTATCTTCATTAAATATTTCACTAGCAATTTTTTTTTAAATTTTATACACCCATTTTACATAAAATCTTGAAAGTTTACTCTTTTAAAAAAGATATAGGCTCAATTAAGATCTGCTATATGAACAATTTGCATCAAATAATAGCAAAGAGAAAATTAAAAACTCATTACATTTTTATCTAAAACCAGCATTTTTTTTTGTGTCTGTGGATCTGGTTTGTTTTGCTAAAATATGTATCTGATAAATATATTAAAAATTTCATTGGTAGGGTTTTGTTAAAGTTTTATATCTAAATGGATTTAGAAAATATTATATAATCTTTGAATTGTTACAAAAATGTCATTATTGGAAAGCCCATATTTTCTTGTAACATTTAAACTATGTACCATGCATGGCATCAAAAATTGTTTCAGTTGTTCTGACAAATTCTGACTCATATATCTTTCTTTTTTATCAACTATGGTAATGCCATTATCATAGAATTGATCTTTACAACTCTTAATTAAAAACTGGTACTCTTTGCATCATGCGCAACACTATTAAAATGTTCACTAATTTTATTATTTTTTCCCCTACTTTAGTATTTTCACAGTGCATATTATAAATGTTAGTTGTTTTATATAACTCTTCTCTCCATTGTAATAAAATTGAATTGAATATTATTTCTTTTTTTAAATTTTTATCTATAACTACTTCTTCTACTGCATTATCTTTTAAGTTGATGATTTAATTTAACTCTCCATTCCTAAATAGTTTCTTTAATCTTTATTGTATATTCATTACTCTAAAATCAAATTTTTTAAAATCATTTTTACTAAGTCAACAAATGTATAATTATACCTCTTTAAATAATGAATGCATAAAAACATTTTTTAAAAGTACAACCCTGTTGATTTTATGTAACATTAATTTGTTTTTGCTGATTATTATTATTTAATGTTTATATAACAAGTTGTTGCTTTTTTCAATTTTAATAATTGCAAATATGATTTGTTATATACTAATTATATTCATATTTTCTTAACTAAGAAATGAGGTGATCTAGTTATTTAATATCATATAAATACTGACTTCATAAACTAGATGTTAAATATTCAATAAAAGTAAGAAAACATTTTATCTTAAATATCAGAGTATAACAAAGACTAGCATAATATTATCACACATTAAAGAAATAATTTTTTTATTGTTATTCATTCCATTCACAAACTTGCAGATATGAATTAAAAAGGACCAATATTTTTTCTTTGCAAAATCTACTCATGGATCATTATTATTTGTTCAATAAATTTGTAAAGCATTAAATTAACCATGTAAAAAATGTATTGATTTTTCAAAAATAAAAAAAGGAAGTTCAAAAATAGTTGCTAAGTAACAACATATTTTTTTTGTTTTATAAAAATTTGCTCGAGATTTTTTTAGACAATAAAAATAAAGGTTCAAACCATTAAGCATCACATGATCACATTTCCTATACTAGCACATTAATTGTTGACAAACAGAGCAAAACTCTCCATACAGTATTGCCACCTGTGCTAAACAGAGTAATCAATGGATGCCAGAAGGCTTGTGCATAAAATCCCTATCTAATGCCTACTCATCCAATATCCCCAGACTAGTTTCTGGCTTGTGGCCTTCGTCAGTGAGGAGCTTTGGTGGCAATACTGTATGGAGAGTTTTGCTCTGTTTATCAACAATTAATGTGCTAGTATAGGAAATGTGATCATGTGATGCTTAATGGTTTAACACCAATCCTGCCTAATAGGATAGTGGTGGCTATGGTTGTAAAAGAGCCAAAGACACCAAAATGTATGGGTGCTGAACTGAGTTCAGACCCATATGACTATTTAAGCTATTGAGCTTAGATTGAAAATATTTTTTGTGTTTTCAATTTCATTCTCATGGTTTAGTAGTTAAGTAGAGATAAAAGGTGGTTGCTAGAGGGTTGCATTAGATCCTAAGATCTAGATGCAGTGCTCTCAGATCCAAAGCTCCTCACTGACGAAGGCCACAAGCCAGAAACTAGTCTGGGGATATTGGATGAGTAGGCATTAGATAGGGATTTTATGCACAAGCCTTCTGGCATCCATTGATTACTCTGTTTAGCACAGGTGGCAATACTGTATGGAGAGTTTTGCTCTGTTTATTAAAAATAAAGGTTATTATACAATACAACAAAATGACCATTTTTATTTTTTATTTTAATTCAAATAAAATATATATTTTTAAAATTAACATGCATATAATTTTTTTTAATATTCTCAATCTTTTTTAACAAAAAATTATAATCATTAATTTGAAAATAAGTTTTTTTTTGCTCAGGGAAATTTTCTCACTGCCAGAAGGATGCAATGGACATTTTCCAGGCTCCTTATCTAAGAATACTTTGGATGCTTATTTTCTACCATTACTTTGCTGTTTGTTTAAAAGTAACTTTTTTCTCAAAAGAAGGAGCAGGTTAGAGATATAACTGTGGCTTCAATTTTTTTATTGACTTGTATAGATACTTATATTTCTCCTATTCCATTTACACCACTAGTATTTTTGAGTTGAAATTATAACTAAATGTTTTTCTTATTGTTTTTTTTTTTTTTTTTTTAGACATTAATTATGTATTGGAACTGTATTTAAATTCTAAAAAAATATTTTTTTAATTTTTTTTTTTTACATGTGTATACTAATTATTTATTTGCCGTTGTGAAAACTCGAGTAAATTAAAACTTATATATCGATCGGTTTAAACTTGTTTATAAAATTAAGATTTAAAAAATAGATATAAATTTTATTGTAAGAAATAGAAATCATTCAAAATAAGACCACACAATAATTTTATTTCCTGGTTGAACAGCAATGCATTTTTTTTTTTTTTTTAAATTATTTAATGGTTGGTAAAATTTTGATTGTGAATTGCAAATCAATCTACTGTATAATATAATGTATAATTATATTTTGCTAGTAAAAATAAAAATTATTCATACTTTTTCTTAATTTATATATATAATTAAGATGTGCAATCTCATACATTCTTTTCAATTAGTTATTTTCTTTATCAGCAAATATCAAAGAGAGAGATGTTCTGTTACAAAGGTTTTTCATTTTATTAACTTGAATCAAAATTATGAAAATTTAATAAATATGCTATTTTTATGACATTCTTCTATGACTAGCCCTGCTATCAGCTGTCTGTCTTCTTTTATTGTTATTGTTGTTGTTGTTGTTGTTATTGTTGTTGTTGTTATTATTATTATTATTATTATTATTATTATTATTATTATTATTATTATTATTATTATTATTATTATTATTATTATTAAAAAATAACTTTTTAATATTGCACAAGGTCCTTTCAGATGTGAATCCTAGAATAATTACTATAGTGCTTGGTCCTAATATTAATAATCATTGAACATAATGGCAAGATATTATTTAAAATTGCATTGAGAAAACAGTTTTACAAATAAAAAATTGCTTTTTCACTGATCATATAAATATAAAAGAAATTAAATGTTGATAAGCTAATATTGACTAATGAATAATACAAGAAAAATTATTATTATTAAACTGAGAAGATTTCAGAATCAAAAATTAGATCTAAATTAATTTGATTAATTTTTTTAAAAATATGAGATTGTTTTAGAAAAAAATAAATTATTATTAACATTGCTCTATTAGATTTTTTTTTTTTTAAAAAAGGTAACATTTATTTAATGAAGACATTAAAAAACTTCTTTAGCTAAGTAATGCAGATAAATAAATAATTGTATGATCAGTTGTTCACAAAGCTATTATAATATTTGAATATTAAAATATTAGGCAGAATAAATAAGACATCTCAAATGATCTGATTTTAGTTTTACTTTTTTCAACTGGAAATTATTTCAAGATCTAAACATTTGAGTTAGTAATCATGCTATTGCAAAACATACAACATTGTGAGAATATAAGTTAGATTATAAAATACTAGCCTCATAAGAACTTAGCAATTGCATCAGATAAACAGATAAAAGAATGGGAGTAAAACACAAATGTGATATGTTGGTAATTTTAAAAATAATTTACAATCTTACAAAAATATGCTTTATTTTCCATTTTGTCAAACTATATTAAGAGACATTACAAAAATAGTATACTTGGGTTTTTTTTTGGCAAAAAAAAAATTTTCTGCAGCTAAATCTGACAATGTATAAACTTTTAACATTGTCATTCACAGTTAGATATGGAAAAAAGCTTCTTCAAAAATTTATTTTGAAGAGTGTATTTATAGTATTATTATTATTATTAAACAATCACAAACCATATAGAGTTTTTGTTGTTAACTTAATAGTAATTGACAGTTGTGCATTTCCATGACCTTTAGATATTTATTTATAGCATCATAAAGAGGAAAATTTTCCATTACCATCTTTATTATTCTTATTTCTAATTTGACTATTTAATTCTTCTAATGTCACAGTATCATATTTTTATATACATCACATATTTCTGATTTTTTTAAAGATTCCCAACTCCTGTTTTGATATGATTTTTCATTATACTAAATTTTTTTTGCTATCTTGGATACCCTGATGATTATTTAACTTTTCATAATTCTTATAAGTGTATTCTAAGTACTATTTGAATAATAAATTCTGTTATCAGTTTTTTTATGTTAAACATAGTTCTTAGATATTTAAACTCATTTACTTCTTGAAATATATCTGACTGAATCTGAAAACATATATTAAGTTGTAATTTACAAGTAATAATGAAATAATTTATATATATTCAATTGTAAGCCAGTTCAACGATTTAAAAAAAAGATTTTTTTTTTCAAGAAGTGTGAATTTTAGGACAGTAGTAAAGAAAGCAGTAAAAATATTGCTAGAAGTGTAATGTATTGACAAAAAAAAAAGAGATCATTTACTGAGGTAATCATACAATAGTATTGGAATGAATGTATTACATTTTTTATTAGAAGTAAAGGATTATGAAATGTGTTGAAAAACACTATGAAGAATGATTTTTAAAATGAATTAAAAATTTTTTTTTTTATAATTTTAAAAGATGTTAGCAGTAATATTTTAAAAAGACAGTAAGGATAGAAATGCACAGAGATTGTATTTTAGATTGTGATGTGGAAACTATCTTAATTTTCTAGAGTATAGAAAATGACTTTTTAATCTTTTCTAATGTCACTAGAAGAATAACATTTTAATGTCTTATACAGTTAAATGCATGTAAAATAGACAACTAAAAAGCTAAAGGTTTTTTGACTGATTTTTAGCTGAATAAAATAAAAACAAAAATTTAAATCTTAGCTTAGTCTATTGAATGAAACAGTTTTGTCCAATCTGCTAGTTTTGGCAATTTAATGTCACATAAGATTAAGAGCCACTATCCATATAATTAGTTACTTTAGTTTAATGAAGATATAATAGAATTCTGGAATAATATTAGATGCTGAGTAAAACTGGAATTACATTAAATATAAAATTAAATAAATACAATGTAATAAGTTAGGCTTTGAATATATTATTTAGCAAATCTGTGTTATTAAATCTATTTATATATATAAAATTGAACAACAACAAAAAAACTAATATTTTTATTAAATTATCATTAATAAATAATATTATTTTTTTGATCTTAAAGTTATAATCTCAAGAGAGAAAAAAACTGAGCGTTTCTAATATCCCCGTCAAGTAATTTACAATCTATCATTAAATTAAATTACTATAAACTTGTTACAGACTTCTTTTTTTAAAAAACAACAACAACAACATTTTGTAATTAAAAACAATTTAGTTCAAATTAAATATTGATGGATTGATAACTAAATGATTTTTTTAAAAATAAGATACAGTACTTAATAATTTTATTAATAGTTTATAATAAGTAACAACCTACTTAAATACAATATATTAAGATATACTGTAATTATATTCAATAAACTTATTTAAAAAAAGAAAACGAAGAAACACCAATTTTGATCTTAATAATCTGAATTATTATTAAATCTAATGAAATGATAATTGGCTATCACATAAGCATTTTTAAGGCGCTTCTGACTAAGGTTTTAGCCTGGTACGTTATTATCTGAATTATTATTATGTTGTAAAGTTTTATGTACATACAGAGCATGAAAGATAATCTGAATAATCATCAAAATATTAAACAAATTACAGTATTTTTTTTTAAAATATATTTTTATTAGTTTTATCAAATTTATTTATGAAATGAACTTTTTAAACACAATAACATATTTTTAGTTTCAAAAATTCACAATCGTATTTTATCTTTACTATGCCTTATATGTAGGAAACAAAGCTGGATAGTTTCTCCATCCTTCCTATTACTCATCTACATCTTTATAATAGTTCTTCATATTATTTAGAATTGCTTTGTTTTATACTCATCATATCAAATTAAGTGATTTTGTGACAGGCTTTTCTGTTACAGAACTTTGGATATATTATAGGATCAAATTGATTGCCAGTATATGACCGTGATAAGAATTTTTGGTATGGGATATACTGAACAATTCAAATAGTTTGCACACTGCTAGGTAAAAAGTACACAGCTTTTGAATAAAGCAACAATTTTCCATAGGGGAATAATAAAAGAAAAAGCATTATTCATTAGGTTTAAAATTATTGGATAATGGCCCAACAAACTGACCTCCAGATAATTGGAGTTGGAAAACAGCCTTTAAAAACAATTTGGTTAACTTTATTCAGAAAAACAAAGCAGCTAGTAAAATAATCAAACCAATTATAATGAAAGGACAAATAATCAATTTTTATATAGAGATTTGCAG
Organism: Epiperipatus broadwayi; assembly: GCA_028023455.1. Classification (NCBI taxonomy): domain Eukaryota; kingdom Metazoa; phylum Onychophora; class Udeonychophora; order Euonychophora; family Peripatidae; genus Epiperipatus; species Epiperipatus broadwayi. Next base: position 6,923,333 of record JAQFVV010012448.1, read on the forward strand.
TACCAATATTTTGGAGCAGATCTTCAGAACATTCATTATCATAAGTAATTAAATACTATTAATTAGAATACATTTTAAATATAAGGTGAACAATAGCTACAATAAAATTCCATTATAAGCACATAGCAAATAAATAATATTAATTAAAATTACACTACAAACACACAGTAACAAATATTATTAATAGAAATAAACATCCTTAAATAAAATCAAGTGTAAAGTTACACTTTTGTAGCTGAAGCCCAGCAAATCAATTAATTGGGAATCTGCTTTTGATTTCTTTTCCTGGCTAAACCCAACTTGTGACAGCCACTTCTAAATTGATAAGTTAAATACATTTGTAATGATAAACTTGCCATTTAAACAAATTTATGTACATATTTATGCTAATATTTATTATTGATAATTATTAAAAACTTTTATTGCTTTTGTATTTATTCTCTAGATAATAGAATTGGCACAATTAACATCCATTAAATTGCCAATAAGATTAGAGAATATTCTTTAAAAAAAAAAAAGAGGAGAGTATTGTTGCAGGGAAGATAATGTAAAATATATTCTAGTTGAAATTTTAAAAAGGAAACAAAAAAATCATCTTAGATATCAATATATTTACGATGCTATTTTAATTTGTACAATCAAGAGAATGATGAAAGGAAGTAAATTATGCCATTAAATTCAGGAAATTAACACTATTTTGAAGACTGCTTCAACTGCAAAATAAAGAATCACAATCTACAGATCTAATCACTGATGGATTTTAGTACCACTTTTGAATCTGAAGTAAAGCTATATATCATTAATCAGGCTTGTTCATAAATAAACATTATCAGTAAAAATCAAATTGGATCCAAACTTTATTCACATGTCAGGCCAAAAACTTACTGCACATGTGATAAAAACAATACACAAAGTAATGATCATACTTTCAGAAGGTTCACTTATACTGCCACAGCATTGGACACATAGAAATAGCTTACTTCACAAAAACGAGACAAAAAAGAGAAATTCTTCACTCCAAAATCTGTAATAATTGGAATTAAAATAAGCCACAATGAAAAGGTTCAAAGTTTGACTATAAAGCCCAATGCTACAACAAACAATATATCCCATAATAATAAAACTATTTTCAGAACCAGTAATCTCCATTTTATTTAAGATAAGTTAAACATTGATTTATAAAAGAAAAAAACTTATAAATTGCAGTAAAGCAATGAAGACATTAAAGATTACTGAGATAAAATATGATTCCTATTCCTAACAAAACTATTGTAAAAATTATAAAAACAATTTTTTATTTGATCCTGGTTGTTGAGCAAGAACAAATGAATAAAACGATTGAGCTCATAAATTGTTTGTGAACACTCTTGATACAAGATGGGTTTCATTAAGATCAATTATGTTGATATTAAATGTGCATGGCTTTATAACTACAAAGATTGCTCTACATTTAATTTAAATATTCAGTATCAAACAAAATTTGTAATCGCAAATATCTGTATTTAGAAAAAACTGAACCTTCTGAAATATTACTTTCACTATCTTCTTTCTAATTTTCTATCATTATCATTACTGATATTTCAACTATGCCTACTGTTTGAATGTTGATGTAATAATATTTTGTGAGATAGACAATTTTTTGATGATTATTTTGAAATCTTTTTACAAAAGGTAAGAGGATAAATAGAGATACCCAAAATATATAATTATTTGTTATGTGAATCTCATGTTCTAATAAGAGCTCCAAAGCAGCTAATTATTGATTTTTACAGCCTGATATAAAATCACCAGGAAGAATTTCCAGCTGCTAAACTTATTCTTATCATTGATTTCTCAATATTTCATGCACACACTTATATTTCCTTATAAAATATGAAAAAATTAAAAAATTAAACTCATGATTACTTTACTTGCAGATAATTAGAGGATGAAAATGTGTTTGCACAAATGTCATTATTATAAATCTCATTATTATACTTAAGGCATATAAATGATGACATAAATGTTCATAATAACCAAACCCTGTATTGACCTAAAGAGGTAAAGAGAGAAAGATAGAAATAAAAATGAAACTATTTGTATTATCAAACAGTATTGTACCTATTAACCCTTTCAACGATTATTATTTAATTGGCCGAATGAGTTAAAAATCAAAACTTTTAATGGGTCAACTCACAACTTTAACAAAATCTATTGTTAAAATAGATCACTTTTAATAATATAAATACATTAGTTTCATTTGTAAAAAGTATATTACTAAATTGTCAGATTACGAAAGTAAACGAAAGTCTTTTCAAAAATAAAATTTGATTTATAATTTAAAAAATATTCAATTGTGGTGAAATAAAAGTAACCGCTATTCAACCAACCAAAAAAGATTGCGTCAGCAATCTTATTTTTTTCACTTTAACATTATGATAAATATGTAGCAATAAATAAATAATTCTTGGTAATATCTTAACTATTTTTCTAAAATAATTTGATTTTTAGTATTATTTTATCAATAATAATTTGTAATTCAATTCAAATATTGTTTAAAATGTTGTAAACATTCGTTTATCATTTTCATAATAAAAATCAAAACGAATGTAACTTTTTACTTTTTGGCAGCCATTTTCCTTTTTGACAGAAGTTGTATAGCCAATAAGATTCAAGAAAAGGTGGTGAGGAGGCGGTGCTTTGGTTTTGTTTGACATATATGGTCATTTTTATTGATTTTTTACTTGAAAAATAATTCTGAAGAGGGCACCATCTTACAGAACTTTTGATTTTCTTTCAAATGACATATAATATGTATACATGGGATAAAAAGTAGCCGATTTAGAGTGACAACAAATCTTCTCATTTTTTGACGAGTCAAGCAGTCAAATAAATCAATGCCACATTTTTCAAAGGAAATAAGAGTTATATGCACTTTGTAATTAAACTGATAAGGCAAAGATATCTAACATAGCTTTCATTAGTGATATTATTAAAAAAATTTAACTACATACATATGAAGCATTTTATAATTTAATAATTATCTCAACCCTTCTAAAACACTCACAATTAAGATGTGAATCAGCATGGAAATTACAATTTTCTCAGATAATTATATTTTTAGACATACTTGAATAACTACAGTCATTTTCTCTTGTCTTTCACACAATAGTAATATGATTTCAATCTGCTTTAATTGTAATTTAACTGGTTACATATTTACTAAAATGTATCTACATAAGTAGATGAAAATTCTTTATATGGTTTTAATATTCACATCTATAAAGTCCAAGAAAATATATTCATTATTATATAAAAACTTTTTATGAGAGATGATTTTTACTTGTAATAATATCTATGAAGTTGTGACTTTTCTAGTTTTCACATATATAGAGTATTTGTGTATGACATATATATTAAATATTACTAATTTTAACAGTATTTTTATTTTTTTTTTTTTTTTTATTTTATTTTCTCCACATAAATAACACATACACCACTTATTATGACTCTTCCATACACCGCCCTTTCTATATTCTTTTTATATCCTTTTCTAGTAAACTATTAACAAACGAGAATGTTCTGTGAGTAAGTAGATTCATTCACATTATATATTTAAGCAGTGATAAAAAGTTGTTTACTTATTGTTAAAATTAGTAATATTTAATTTAAAATATTATCTCCTTTTATTAGACTGAATGGATTGACATTGATAAATGAAAAGTTAAAGACTGTATTTGCAAGTTTATTTTAAAATGATTCATTATGAGTTTTCTTACAAATAATTCCGGATAATGTATGTTCTGTGAATGATGCATCTGTAGGGGTGATTCCCATATGACTATTACAAATAAAATCATCATGCTAGATAAATTAGTTACATATATATAATATAGAGTAGTAAACTAAAAGTGGGTCCCTTTTAATTTAAAGATGGATCATACAGGAATACTTTCACTAGGTAATATAATTTGTTTGCAATGTCTAGTTACATTAAAACTGAAATTACCTACTTAAATAAATACATAGAAATACCTTTTATAATTTCAAAATTTATCCATATATATTGTAGCATACACTGAAGTTGGTCACAAATATATATGTGTATGGAAAAAAAAGAAAATATAAGAGAAAATTTATTATAATTACTTTTCTTTGTAATAGTTAATCATCATCATCATCATCAATCCACTGCAGGAAGAAGGTCTCTCCAAGTTCAATCCATCTTTTCCTATTTTTAGCTTCTCTTCTCCACACCACCCCTGCACACTTTCTTATTTCATCCATCCATCTCACATGTGGTCTCTTTCTGGGTCATTTACAATCTCCTGGAATCCAGTTTAAAATTTCAATTGTTCATCTATTATCATCTCTTTTAGCAATATGTCCAGTCCAACTCCACTTCAGTCTTTTAATTTTTTCAATGAGGTCAGTAACACCTGTTTGTTCTCTTACCCATACATTGTGTTTTCGATCTCTTTTTGTTACTCCCAACATGCATCTCTCTGCACTCCTTCAAAGTGGTCTGAAGTCTCTGTATTGTTCTTCTATTAAGTGTCCAAGTCTCAGATCCATAAGTAAGAATTGGCAAAACACATTTATTATTAAAAACCTTCCTTTTAGTATCAAGTTATTTCTACCAAAAGCACTCCAACCAAGTTTAATTCTATGATTAATTTCATCTATTATGTTTCCATATGTATTAATAATCTGACCAAGGTATTTGTAACTGTTAACTTCTTCTAACTCATAATAGTTAATAGATTAATATTATTCTACCAAACTTGTACTATATAAGTTAATGTGAAAAGGTAAAATAAAACTAATAAGAAAGTCTTGAATGCATTGAGCAAGCTTTCAGCAGATTGATGCCAGAATTATAGGCTGAATAGAACTGAACTGTTAAAAATTTGCATATATATATATATATATAGTGGTGAAGAATTCTGTGTAAATCAGGCACAGTATATAAATTTGATGTTCCATTTTTTTTTTATAATGGGACAGGAATATTTTTTATTGATGAAATGAGAATCTTTTGCGGTCACCCAAGTCTTTTTGTATTTTCTTTTCCTACCATCCCTCTTGGCATATATTGTTCTTACATTGGAGGAAAAAAAGGTATGTCCCATAGCCAGTTTATGATCAAAAAAGATTAATTTGTATTTATGATTTAATTCAACTTTCTTGTATAAATACATGTGCTGTGTGACTTTCGTTGATCTGTTAGTGTGAGGTTCATCATAATACACTGAATTGCAGGATGGAGCAGAGCATGAAGTTTTATATGTGATATGGGGATCATGTTAAAGAGATATTTGGTCTTTGTGTTATTTAAAAGGTTATTGAGTGAGGTCTGAGCGACCTGAAGCCAGCTATCAATGTTATTGTGTAGCTCTTTCAAAGGTTTATTACAATTTGAGGGAAGTAAGGGAAGATTATTCATAATTTAAATGAGTTATTATTGTCAGCAACTTTGATAATGTTATTATAAAACTTTTCATTTGTATTAAAGTGTTATAGTTATATCTGTTAAATTCTTAATATAAGACTCGATATTGATTTTTCTATCAGTTTCATACTTGCATAACTGTTTGTTTTTATTTAAGAAACCTTTCAGGCCTGCAAGTTTGTGTTCAAATGGAACTTTAGATTTGGATGAATAGTTTCTCTCACTTGGATTGGTTTCACAATCATTTCAAAATCCAGCTCATCCTTGTTTTTGAGATATATATGTATACAAAAAAATTTATTCCCTGATTATCTTCATTTTCAATAGTCCATTTCAGAGGTGAAGCTTTTTCAAGTTTTAAATGTACATTGTTAATCTGATTCTGTGAAGTACATATGAAAATGCCATCTACATATCTCATATAGATGTCATTAGCTGCAGGGATCAAATATTTTGGTAAAATGTTGTTTTTGAATTTTGAGAAAGTAATGTCACTAACAATACCACTTAGTGGCAATCCCAGAAGCCACCCATTCATCATCTTGTAAAATTTCCCACTGCCAATAGATACAATTTCATTATTAAGCAAATTTAGAACTTTGATTATGAACTTTTTTATATATGGATTATAGTTATTTTGCTGCAACACAACTTATACGATGCTAATAGAGTGGTCTTGAGGCACTGATCTATATAACTCTTTTATGTCTAATGATCCTAGCTTGTGGTCTTTATTAACTTTAATGTTTTTAATTCTCTCCATGCCCTTGAAAGAAGATTTAATAGAATAGATGCTGAATCCAAACTATCAACCAATCGGCTATTTTCTTTGCAGCATTGAAGTAATATGCTCCACTAAAATTTATCATTAATATCAGTGGTTGTCCTTCTTTATGTAACTTGATATTAGCAAACATATAAAGTGGTATTGCTGCTGAGAAATATATCACAAGATACTCAGATCATGTATATGCCTTGTTATATAATCTTCTCAAATATAGTGAATACAAATTTGTCTTTGCAATATTTTGAATTATATGTGTCTATGTTTTTAAATTGCAACTTTGTGATCTATGAGTTCATTTTTTGAACATAATCATTGAAATCTAACATGACCAATCTATTGCCTTTATCTTCTTTGACACATATGATATTATCGTTTTAAAAAAATTGCTTTATTTTATTTATTTTGGAAATCCAAACATTATTCACTCTATCTGAGTTATATAAACGAAGCAATTTAGTTATTATTTCTATAACTTATCCATTTTGAAATTGTTATATGTACCACCCTGTAAGTCTTAAAAATGAGCAAGGTCTAACTGTAATGGTATCATTTTATGTTTAAGGTTATAAGTTGATAGTGCTTAAGCTTTTCTGGTGTTTATGTTTCATTATGTATTGATTGTCCAGTGGTTGGATTATTTGTCTGTCTCAGAATTGCGAGTCAGTATTTATATCGTCCAATCATTAAATGTCAGTCAAATATATAAAAAGAAGAAAAAAACTAACTAAAGAAATACATTCAGTTCATCCTGTAATAATTTTTATTTGTTTTGTTTCATTTTTTCATATAAACAAGTAATAATTAAACATTTTAAATGGAGCTAGTTCATACATCCATTAGCAAATAGTTGAATAATTGTGGCTGAGCATGACAACATTCAAATAAAGAAACATGAGGAAATAAAATCAGTTGAAGTAAAAGTAAGTATGAATGGCTCAATTCTGTTTTACTCCTCAATCGAGGATGAGGTATATGAAAAGAAAATATATAAAGAAAGTTTTATAATAGTTTGTTTTTTATATAATAGTTTTCTTTTTATTGTAATCATTAGATTAATATCAATAATAGGTTTCATTTTAACTAAACTAAATGATGCAGAATTCTAAGATAGATTAAAACCAAAAAATATACATTTATTTAATTAAATACATAAAATAAAAGAAAGGACAAAGTTTAATTGGTTCTGAATATTTTGGTATTTAGTTAAAATTTGATTAATTGTACAATTTTTGTATGATTCTGGCAGCAATCTGGCTTTCCTTTATTAGTGCTCTAAAGACTTTCTTATTAGTTTTATTTTACTTTTTCATATTAACTTGAACAGTACAAGTTTGGTAAAATTACATAAATTGTATAAAAAGTATATATACTAATGGGATTTATATTTATATAATAAGATTAATAAATATTTGAAGTATAATTAATATGGTTTACATGGAATAAAAACTTATTAAATCAAGTCTTTTTTTTAAAAAAAAAATCAGATATCAAGAACTTATGTGTCAGAGAGATATTGGATCATATCTCGATGATTAAAAAATACCTTTCAAAAAATATTGACAGCTAAAATGTAAAAGGTCTCAAAAGTATTAGTATAGTATCTTCTTTTTGAGCCAGATACTATAACATGAACAGAAAAAGTCTTAAGAAATCAGCTTTGCCAATATAAAGATGTAAACATTGAGCTGTGTGGATGTACTACTAAAAAATCTGCAGAAAAATATGATGACTATTATATATAATATCTTGTAAAGGTGATGAATATGGTCTTTTATATAAATTTTTTGTCATGAGCAGCTAAATCTCCATTGTGTGTTAGTTCTGACCTTTCCATGATGTAGCAATCAAGTAGTAACAGAGTGCTGTAAATACTGCCTTTAAAAAGCAATAAAATCTGAAAATAAGCCCATAATTATTGAAGGACATTTACTATCATTCACAATATCTATTTAACATAGGCCAGTATACTGAAAAATAATATTAAAGAAAAAAGTATATGTAGAATAAAAGAAACAAGGATTAATGTTTGATATCCAACAATTCTAAGAAGGGAAAATAGATCAAGCATGATGAATCTAGTTGACATTGAAGTGATGTAAAATCAATCCAGCCAGTAACCAATCAATCTCCCAAAGCATGTTAACTAAAAGTGAACCAGAAAAATGTCCAAACTGATTGATTGTCTTATGAAGCTATATAAAATTAAGAACCCTGCCAAAACTATTTATTTTCTAATATGCATGATCTAATGTAAACTAGGAAACTTATTAAAGTGAATGATTTAATAAGTTTGAAGCCAGGTCAAATCAGATTTCTGAATATATGGGCTCAAAGTAAAAATCCTAAAGAGAAACTCAAAAACAATTAATAAAGAATAAGATCTTATTATTCTATTTTATTATTGGGCATAAAATATAAAATATTATAATTAACCAAAGTTGAATCATATTATATTTTTGTAAATATTAATATATTTTTTATTTTTAAAATAAATGCTCATCAGACATTTTTTATGTATTTTGTTTTAATTTTAATATGCCATAGATTATATTAATGTTGAAGTTGAGATATTAGTTCAGTGGATTAAATTTAGCCAATCACTATCATAATAATAATTAAAAAAAACTATAACACTTGATATATATCAATTTCCTTCAAGATAATAACAATTGTCTTATGTAAGTATTCAGTAAATGTACAAGACAAATTAAATTATAATAATATAATAAAGTTAGTTTGATAATTCATTAGAAATAGTCTAGTCTCTATTATATGATCTCAGATAATTGTGTATGTATAGGTGCAATGCTGAGATAATTATTAGTCTGTGTTTTTTTGTTTGGATGTATATAATTATTTATGTTCATTAAATCAAATTGATGGTTATTACAATGTTCAAAACCAGTTGTAATTAAGTGGAGGAATTTAACATCAATGTGAGGGAAGGTTTGAACCCTTCCTTTGGATATTTTTCACTATAGAGGTGGTGCCCTAGTTTGCAATAATGGCAGATCTATTATAAGTAAAAAATTCTATAGTGATCTGGGATGGGCCTTGTCTTGGATTTGAACCAATTTCATGATAATAGGAGTTATAAAATATGGCTGGTGTTAGAGTTAAAAATAAATAAATTTAGCAAAGACCTGTCTGATTGTCATTATCAGTTAGCATGTTTATTATAAAATATACACAGCTTGATCAATCCTAACACTCATTAACCTTAGTATATAAATGCCACATAGTTTACAGCAAGTGCACTAAAATGAAGTTATGCAGTTCCCGTTATAATAGATAAATTGAGAGATAAATAGAAAGGTAGGGAGGTAGGTAGATAGATAAATAGAGAGAAAGGTAGGTAGGTATGAAGATAGATAGGTAGAGAAAGTGAAAATGAAAGAAATTCAGCGAATAAAAAAAGAATGAAATTGTTTTGTTTTGTTTTGTTTTTTTGTTTTTGTTTTAAAAATCACAATTAAAACATTTAAACATTTTTCTTTCTTTTATTTTTCTAATGTTAATTATAATGACATTGAATTTGTTATGAATTCTTCTTACAACTCTTCTTTTATCTCAGTGTGAGGTGAATAAATTATAAATCAAAATCCGACTGAATTTATAAAAGAAAAGTGTAAAAACCTGTCATATATATTTTTCCAAAATTATAATTTTATACTAGAAATAATATGCTACACAAAATTATCCAAATGGTTTTTAAAAAATACTTTTTTCAAAATGATCTTTCTTTCAGTAACATCTAAATGACTTAAATGAAAACATTTATAAAAGTAAATCTCTCTTGCCTAATGTAAAATTTAAAAATCAATAAATATGTATATCCAAGTCTCAAACATCATTTTTGTTTTATCAAACCTGTTATCTGATAGTTTGTTTTATTTCATCACTGGCTTGAAAATTATTGCAAAAAGGTTTAAAAGATTATCTTTTCTCTTTCGTAACACTATTGGATAAGAGAGAAGCAATGCCATTTATTATCAGGTAGCCATACTTTTCTGAATATTTTCTTAAGACTAAAATATTAAAATATATATTTAAAAAAAAGTTTGATCAATGATAATCTATTTTTAGCATAATTTTTTATTTGCAGGTCCATTGTAGAAAACAATTTCATCCTATAACATTAATTTTTAAAATTTCTCTTATTTTTTATTCTATCAATCATCACCATTAAAACTGACTTCATTATTAGTTTAAAAATATAATGACTAATAATTTACATAGATAATAATCTCCTTTTTTTAAAACAACAGATTTTGTTTATTTTTGAAACATTGATTTAAAAAAATCTTGTGATTCTTCATAAAGAACCACAAAAACTTCCAATAAGTTTTTTATGTTCAGTTCTCTTTTTTTAATTTCTTCTAAATATTTATGCCTTACAAAAATACAACTAAAATTTGTTTAATGATAAGATGCCATTTCTGCAATTGTTTTCTCAACTTTTATTTTACTTTTACAGAAATCTATCTGTATTTTTTGTAGTGATGAAGACAAAACAATGCTTCACAGTCTGAGAAATGAAATCTTTCAGCCAAGTACCCCTACATTTATATCTGTATTTTAGATAGCGTTCAGCCCTTCTATCTGCAGAAGTTATCTATTAATAATTATATTCTTCAAAATAAATACTTAAAAAAAATAATGATCTATTTAGTGTTGCAAGTAAAGACTTTTTTTTTCATATGTCAAATGCCTTGGCTGGGAAGCGAACTTGGGCCAGCTGCTTGGAAGGCAGCTATGCTAACCATTAGGCCACCAATGCTAATCCTACACTAACATCATTACTATTGCATCTTAGTTTTGGGATTATAATTACTAAATGAAATTAATTACTTCCAGACTTTCTAGTATAAAGGTCTCAGAAAATTAACTTTACCATAATTAAAATATACTATAACTAAAACAAAAATTGTCATTTTTATATGATCTGTTCACAGAAAGATCTTCCCAATAGTCATCTTACTATTGTTATTTTATATAAACATATTAGCTACTTGTAAGAATGGGAAACTTTGGCAATGCAATTATCTTATTGTTTTCATAGTTTAATGTAAACAAATAATCAAAAATGGCAATTCACTTTTAACACTATTTTGTTTTGTCTATGGAATATGTTTGACACATTTTGGAATAGATTGTTAAAATTTAAGTCAATTATAAAACTGATTGTACATAATAATAAAATCTCTTATTAATTCATTTTTGATATACACCTAATTTTTTTTTTTTTCAAATGAATATTTTTTGCATGATTTTGAAATAACAGAAGTTTTTTTAAAAAAGTTCTTTTTAATATGTGAGTTGTTTTAAAATAACATGATTGGTTAAAAAAACAACTGTACTTTGGGATTAGAGCTGCTATGACATATTGATGATTGGAATGAAGAAATGAACACTATTGTCAGGAAGGCTTAAAAATCATCTTACATTCTTAGATTGTCTTAAGCTATATTCTAAATAATTTCATTTAAGTAATATAAAATAATTCATTTTCCTTTTTAGAAGATTGTAAATGTTTTTAATTCAGTGTTTATTTACAGATTTGTTTCTGAGGCTGAGTTTGTCATGATTACATCACAAAACTAAAAAAAAAATTATGTCTATTACTATCATCTAATTTTAAAAAAAAGTTTCAGCTTTTTATTCCTCATTATTTTAAAAACAAAACCCTTTTTCAGCATATTAATGCAAACAGAAGGAGAAATTTGTTTGTCTGCATTATAATGTTTTTGTCATTTTGTTCTGAAAGGGAGATATGTATTTGGTATTGATATTTTGTTTGCATTTTGACATTTGGTTTAAATAAAAAATTCCTTGTTGGTATTGATGTTAAAAAAAATTAATCTTGTTTAAATTTATATTCTACATTGCAAGTTATAGAGATAGTAATAACATTCCAATCATGCGTAGACATATGCATTTATTGTCAGACATTGACAGCAAATAAAATCTTGGATACATTTCTGTTTTATGGGCAAGCAAAATGTCACCCATATTTTTTATAAATGTATAGTTCAGGTGCTTACAATTTCTCTTTTCAAAGATGTTAGTTGGTAAATTAAAATAAAATTTAATAAGTTAAATGAAATAAAAGTAATAAATTCCACTAAATTACATTAATAATCTTTATTTCAATTTTTTATTTACAAATTTGAAGTGCCGATATGCTAAAGTTTTTGATGATTGTGTAGAAACACCAATGAGTGTTTCATTGTGTTATCACTTTCAAATTTTTTTTATTTTTCAAATAAAATTTATATTCCTGAAACTTATTTTTTATTTATGTTCAATGTATATGAAATAAAATTTGATAGCATACAAAAAATATAACATTCTAACAAAATTTTTCATATGGTTTATTTAATTATTTTCATTGATTTCTTAAGTCTGGAACCAATCTCTTTATTTTCCATATATACACTGTAGTTTTTTAAACAAATTTCTTTTACATGTAATTTTTAGGAACCAATTTATCATGTAAAAAGAGAATTAGGTATATATTCAAAAAAGTGTTTAAAATACATATTTTAAAATATTTATAAAAGTCATTTTTGAAATTTTGTTTAGAGCCAAAATTTTTAGCTAAATTTCTGTACCTTGCAGCAATATAAGAGCCTATTTAAAATATTGATCATGAGCCTTAAATTTAAGATATAACTGCTTAATTCAGAGAGATGTGTTGAGTTCTCTTTTAGAATAAAATTTCTGTAGTGTAATTTTTACTACACGACTCTCAAGCAAGGTAAGGATTGTTTTCCAGCCAATTTTAACATTTTGTGAAGGGGTGTAATCATAAACATATTATCAAAGACATGTGAAAAAGATGTAAAAATTAGACTACAGAAATATTATTCATTAAGTGAATAATCGTTAGTCTAAGTCCTCTTTTCTTGGTAAATATTTTTTCTTTAATTTTTTTAAAATAATCATATAAGAAAGCTTCTACTGTAAATCAAAGAAGAAGAAAAGAAAAATCTTTAAACAATAAATAAAAAATAAATGAATTCTTTTAACTAACTTTATTTTTAATGCCCTTTGTGTTTTGGGTTGAAAATCGTGGATTTAGTTCATTACTACTTAAGAGTAATTTGAGAAATGTTAAAGGCTTCTGACAGTTTTTATGTTTTGTCTTTTAAATATATTTATAAACTCAATACTGTATTTATTCAGTTCTTTCTCTCTCTCTTTGGAAGACTTTTGACATTAAAATTTTATTTAAAAAAAAAAAAATTATTTGGGAAGTTTAAAATAAAATGTGTAAAAAACAAGCAGAAAAATTGAAAATGTAATTAAATTTATAGTTGAAACAATGGTTGCCAATATTTTTTCAGGATTTTGGATTAAATGATTAAAAAAACATATGATTCTACTTGTGACTTTAAAAATAAAATTAAGTAAAACAATTAACAAAATTAGTATTGGTTTGAGTTGAAAATCTAATTTGATTTAATATTAATTTTAGAATATATATCATTGAATTTATTACTTGAAATATCAGATATAAAAAAGAGTGATTATTTATATATTTAATTTTTGATAGTGAGTATTTTTCATTATAGTATTTAGTATTTAAGATTTACCTTAAACAATGTATGATTATGAAACTAAAATAAGATGTTGATATATATATTTTACCTTTGCGTTGGCCTATTAATATATTACAAATTCTCTGTCTGAAGTTAAAATAAAAAATATTCATCATTGTCCAATATCACCACAATAATTTATTTCAACATACATTACAAATTTAAATGAGTCTGATGCATTATGAAGATAAATTCTCAACTAATGAGCATATAACATTTAGTCTAATATTTTATCTTACTCCAAATGATAATACTTACTCTTTAGATTGCAACGATTATCAAATATATAACTGAGAAAGTATAAGGTATAGCTGTTAAAGCCAGTGATAGTCTTTTATTTAGCATTTTTTCTCTGAATAAGGATCCGTTTCTGAAGATATTAATAGCATTATACATCTAATACAAGACTGTCGGGCACCATATGATGTAATCAATGAATAATAAAGTGAAAGAAAAAGATTCATAAAACAAACATTTTTTCAACTCACCATCTCAAAAAAAAAACAAAAAACAGATGAATGGTGAATGCAGTTAATAAGGTCATGCAATTCATGGCATTGGATTCATTTAGATGTTATTCTATGTTTACTTATATATTCATTTTTGTGCTTCATTGAATGATGGGGAATATTACATTTAATAGGTTCCTGTTCATATTTCAATCCCTTTAAAAACTTAAGAAATTACTTAAACAAACTACCATCTTTGTAGATATTATTTAAGCAAACTACCTTTTTTTTATTTTAGAAACTACAGAACACTCTCTAGTTACCCATTAGCTAGCTATGATTTTTAGTATTCAAATGATATATTTTTATGATGTATTTCATTTTTCAGAAACATTTTCTGATTAATAACTTGTATTTTGGTATCAACTATCCATCTGACAGATTAAGGATATAAGACCCATGAATATACTGAAATTTCAATAAAGTGGTATTTTTAAAAAGAACTCAAAAATCAATATTTTAATGGATTTGCATTTCTCTGCAAGTTATTTTTAACTTTATTTTATTATTATCAATTACCATGGATGACCATTGAATTTTGTTTTGTCATCTAAAAATATCTAAACCATATGTCATTTATAAAGTTTGTGTTTAATATGAAAGTTTAGGATCATTAGCTAGATATATATTAAGTACAAAAAAAATCATTAGCTTAAAATATTTTTATTTAGAAATTTATTTTGATTAAAGGAAGACTGGGTAATCAGATTCACCTAATAATTAGCTAATGCTTACATCATATAATGTTAAAGATAGATATTATTAATAAAAGGTATATATAAATTTGGACAAAGGAACAGAGTCATGTGTTGCTTATTCAAATTAATTTCACAGATTCATGACTGAGAATTTTAATTATTGATATTTAAGAAAACTGAATAAAGATGTAAGGTGAAAATGAAAAATGACAATAAGAGAGAACTGTTCATTTCAAACTTCTAGACCAATTCTCATAGTGTCTTGAAAAATAATCTTCAAAGCAGATTACATGAATTGTGTGTAAGTATATATATTTTAACCTCAATATAAAAAAGGAAGTGCAGCTATTTCTAACCTTATGAAACTGCCAAAGACTCTTAACAATTCCACCATCCTAACAATGATGAAGTCATCCTATGGCTAAGATCTGAGGGTTATTGGTTATAATAAAATTTACTACAGAGACATGCATTAAAATATAAGAGAATTTAAGCTAATAATAAAAGCATATTATTATAATGTAGACAAATAAATTAAGAAGAGGATAAACCTCACTCATTCTTAAACACTACCTTTCAAATCAAGCAACTTTCCCAATATTAAAATGCATTCCCCAAGTAGTATAAGTATTAGCGTGAGATATAAAATCTTATAATGAATTTATTTTATTATAACTTCTTGAAATATCTTAAGGAACAAATATTAATCACCAATCCATTTTATTGCCATGATCTGATCAAACATACTTTTCTACAGTAAAAACTAATGTAAGTTTCTGATAGTACAATGAATTATAATTATTCTATTAATATCACACTGCTGACTTTTGCAATAATAAAATTAATTTGAATAGTCATGAAATAATATATAACAATCTCAGGGTTCTTTCTTTACTAATTTTGAATATTAATCATCATATCATGTTGTTGAACAAACAAATAACATCCTAGTAGACTAAAGAAGACATACACTTCTCTTATAAGTTAAGGTATCCCTATATATTATAATAACAACAATTAATTAAAGAAATGTTTAATCTAACTAATAATATTTTTTAAAAAATATAAATTTGGCAAGGTTAAAGTCTTTCACCCAGGATGATATTTGAATATCTAGAAAGAAAACAAAAGCAAAACTCCATACAGTAGTGCCACCTTGTGCTAACCAGAGTAATCAATAGATGCCAAAAGGCTTGTGCATAAAATCCCTATCTATTGATTACTCTGGTTAGCACAGGGTGGCACTACTGTATGGAGTTTTGCTTTTGTTTACAACAATTATGTGCTAATATGAGATGGTGATCATGTGATGTTTAGTGGTTTAACTAGAAAGAAAGGATACTTTTTATATTATTCTAATATGCATTAACAACACAATTTAAAATTAATTTCTAAAATAATATACTCTTTGTTTGTGAAATAATAAATAATATGTAGTCTGAAATGTATAATGAATTCAAAATAAAATCTCATAAATATTTGATTCTTTCAAATGCAACTCCAATCTTTGGAATTGTAATACTTATGCAAGCTTTGCATTTTTAGTTTGGATCAGTGTTTTATAAAATCATTATCTGATTTACCAAGATTTCTGTAATGTAATTAAGAATTCAGGACACAAGAAATCATATATAGAAAACAAAGACTAAATTCTAATAATAATAAATACATTTATTAACATTGAATATCACATTTACATTTTACAAAATTTATTTATATCTTTCTGCCAAAAAAAGGTCATCTGTAATAAGAGGCATTATTTTATTATACAGAAATACAAATAATTGATAACATAATTACCTAAACACTTGCAAAAATCCTTCATTACTTATACAAACATCTGGGTGATTTATCTTATGACATGTTCATTTTAAAGTAAGACTATTTCATTATTTTGCTAACTTAGTTTTAACTTTTTTTTTTCAGACTGTGCTATTTTTATAAAATATTTATTTACTAAATAGTTTTCAAAATATAATAAAACAAAAATATATCTTAAGATACACTTTGCTTGCCATATTAACTTATAATATTCTATTGACAGCATTTACAAAATACAATAAAAATTAGAAAAACTTAAATCCTAACTGACAGATAGCTGAATTTTTATCAGCAAAATGTTATGATAATATTAGTTATCATATAAAACACAAACAAGAAAATTACTGTCTGACATTATTTACTTTACCATAAAAATATGAGAAAATAGTTCAGAAGTCATGCACACAACATACAAGATTTTGCCCATGTCCACATAATAAATTATTTAAACTGTTTAATTGTCTTACCAATCCATTGGCAAACTAATTCTGGATGGTGATAATAATAATATTGCATATGTGCATCTCTTATGCTATTTACAAATTAAACATTAAATTACTAATATATTTGTTAGTTTGCTTGTAAACTTCTGGCAAGGCACAATAGTACAATACATACATTATTTCACTAAATTAAACACTACAGATAGAGAGGTGTTCCTGAAGTGACTATACACTTCAAAATTCTACATTATCACTGCCATGATGGAATATAAGTAAATACCTTCATAAGGGGGAGAAAAGCTCCTCAGAACAACAACTACATAACTGGAAAGAAACAATGGCATATTCCACTACCTTTTTTCAGGTAAATATATGTGTGGACGAGGTCTCAACACATGGAAATGGAATGTATGACATGGAAAATATCCTCTCTAGGGATCAAGCTATACAAGCTAAACATAAAAAACAATGAAATATCAAAATATAATTCTCTTTAGGGATCTAGTTATACTAGCTAAGTATGAAAAACAATCATAAAATATAAAAATATAATTCTCTCATAAGAAACAAAAACTAAATATTGGGGAGAGCATGCTCAAATCCTCCAAAGTACAATATAAGTAAGACATAACATTTAATAAAGCGACATGCATCCTACACTTATTGAAAGTGGGACTAGTATATATCCTAGGCATAACTATGGCAAGATAAAAATAAATTATTACTGAAAAAGCTAGAGAAATATATCTCCAATCTTTAAAAATACATACATTAAACAATATATAAAACCAACAAATAAATGCAAGTCAAATGAGAATAAAATACTTTAAGTTACATAAAAAATTGCAATTAATAAGAAACACACATATTCAATAACAGCAGCATAAAATTTTATAAACTAAAGTAGACATAAATAGCATAGACAAATATTGTTAAATATAATACTAATAAATTCCTTGTCATATAAAAAACTTCATAATGAAATGATTATATTATAATAATTGGAAACTATTACAACATCCTGATAAGCCATATATTGACTGCTTACCCATAAGAAATAGATAAAGCCTTAATAAATACTACTCATAAATGTAAAGAGATGTGCATCTTTATCTGGACACATATACCACATGATTGACTTTAAGTTAACAAGAAACAAAAAAATATAACTTTACCATCTCTATCATAAGAATAGATGCATAATTATATCATATAATCAAGGAAAACATCTTGGCATAATATTAAAATAATATAAGATAATAATAAAAAGAAAAATAATAAATTATTACTTTTTTTCTTCTAAAAAACACCCATAGTTCTTTATCTGAATCCCTTCATGTGAGCTATCTGATGTGGGAAAACTATGTCCTCTTGCTGGGGAATTATTTTTAGAAACAACATATCTGTATCTTATCACATTTTTACAACAATAAAACACTTATGACCTTCTGGAGATAAATGATACAAAATAGCAACATTTAACAAACAATTTCTGCAAAAGATTTGGATCCATTTATTCACTCACAGGTTTATTCAAAGAATTAGCTGTAGCTTGTTTTAATATATTTTTTCTTCTAGCAGCAAACATTATTAGAAATATTTTTCATTAAATTTGTCCATGGTTATATGTTGTAAAATGAACAGTTCTTTCATTTTTAAAAACATTTAAAATACTTTTTAACATATTTTCTATATATTTGAGAGCACTTAATAACAGCAATTAAGAAATTGCTATTTATTCCAAAAGTCAGCAATTTAAATAGTTCACTTTTATATTTCATAATGTTGCTATACATTAAAGTCATATCTTTTTATAAAACTTTTTATTAATGTATTCACTTATTTTATATTTTAAAAGTTCTATTGGAAGCATTAATATAGTTATTTCAAAATTAAAGTTCATCTTATTTTATCAAATAGATGAGGCAGCATTTAAAAATCTTTATTAAAATAACACTTAAAAATGAAATTCTCATTGAAAATGGTCAGGAGTTGCATGTTTTAAAATTAACTAATGTCAATTTCCATTGAAGCATTGCCTCCCTTTAACTTTAAATTAAATTTCAAAAGTTTCTCAACCTTAGTTTGAATTTTGCTTTACTAAAAATAAGAAATATTAAATAGGAATGGTCCAGTACAACAATGTCCATTATAGTTTCAAAACATATTATCTTTTCATTCCATATATTTGTATTCAGCCATGGTTGGATAAAATAAATTAATAAAAGGCAACATTTTTTTTTAGGCATTTTGTTACTTTTTTAGAAGTTTCTAAATTAGATTAAGGCATAGAAAAAACTCAACACCTTATTTTTTAACAATGCATTGTTACTTAAGAAACAAAAGTTTAAAAACATTAACACTTTTAAATTTAAAATAAACAAATTAAAATTAAATATTACTGTCTTATTGTTAAGGATTCTTGGCACAAGAAAGATGAATAATGTTGAAAAGCAAGCACACAAAACAAACATACTTTTATACCTTTATTTTGATGGACATTTTAATTAACCACACCTTCTAAAAATCTGACCTCTATTAAAAATATGTGAATGACAACATAAAAGTAAATTAAAAATTATATAATATTGGTCTATTTTTTAATTACCATATGATAACTTAAACTTTCCAGAAGTTGAACTTTACTTTTATTAATTATTTAATTAACAAAAAATAATAAAACAATAAAATAAATAACACATTTATTATTTTTAAATTATCACTTTTAATTTATTAAAAGTTTTTAAAGTTATTTATTTTAAACACTTTCAATGTTAAATTAATCATTCATTTATTTTTAGATAAACTAATAAACTAGAATTAACTCTGCTTATAACAAATAACATTTTAATAAACTACCATTCATGCATATATATTCATATACACACATACAGGAAATTACTTTATTTAATAGTTAATTTGTATATTTTTAACTAACTTTAATATTTATTTTAAATGCACTAACTTTATATAAATCTGATGAACTCTAATACTATAATAACTTAAATAAATTATTATTCAACTTGAAAAACTAATTTAACAATGATATTATGACATAAATAAATCCATTAACTAGCTTACAATTTTTAAGCATAAAAATTAACTTCACTCTGTCTTATATTATATTTAAGTTTATTTACTTTTCATTCTCTATAAAACCAAGCATAAACTAAGCCCCAATTTTTCTCTTAAAAGCATACTTATTAATTATTAGAGCTATACATTCTAATAACTTTTAACATTACAAGTATTAAATTTAGTTCTTATAATTACTTGAATATATTAATTATATCAATTAAACTAAAACTGAGATAGCACAATCCCTACATATTTTATTTTTACAATAAATTTTACCATCTCTTCTACTGTTTATTTTTTATTTTTTAAAAAAATAGCATGAACACATAAGTTAAGCAGTTGAATAGGACAATATGCAATAGTGCAAAGTCACAATATATATATATATATTCATGTTTAAAGAGGTTTATTTAAACTTCATTGTATCAATATTTCATACTCTGTAGTCAAGTTGCAAGCTTTAAGTGTTCATATATATTCAATGGACTATTAGTAAGAATGCATTTCCATTCTTGCTATTAAAAGGTGTAGTTGCCTTGACAGCAGTCAGAAATATTGATTACTATATTTTACTGTGAATGTTTAAATAGTTACTAGTTGGAACTTAATTATATCATTATCCCAGATTAGCTTTAGGCACTATTTCGCTTACTATTTCTAAATAATACATGGGCAATTTAAAAGTATTGCAGTTTGCAATGTTAATTGACTATTTATCAGTCTGCATTACAGTGACATGTTTATTTCATGTTTAAAGAGGTTTATTTAAACTTCATTGTATCAATATTTCATACTCTGTAGTCAAGTTGCAAGCTTTAAGTGTTCATATATATTCAATGGACTATTAGTAAGAATGCATTTCCATTCTTGCTATTAAAAGGTGTAGTTGCCTTGACAGCAGTCAGAAATATTGATTACTATATTTTACTGTGAATGTTTAAGTAGTTACTAGTTGGAACTTAATTATATCATTATCCCAGATTAGCTTTAGGCACTATTTCGCTTACTATTTCTAAATAATACATGGGCAATTTAAAAGTATTGCAGTTTGCAATGTTAATTGACTATTTATCAGTCTGCATTACAGTGACATGTTTATTTCATGTTTAAAGAGGTTTATTTAAACTTCATTGTATCAATATTTCATACTCTGTAGTCAAGTTGCAAGCTTTAAGTGTCCATATATATTCAATGGACCATTAGTAAGAATGGATTCCCATTCTTGCTATTAAAACGTGTGATGGTTGCCTAGATTTTGAATCCAAAACAAATAAAAAACAGAGAGTAGTCTGAGAATGGGATTCAAATATTTAAGATAGAAATTTTATATATATCTAATAAACATTGATTATTCAAGATTATACTAGATGACAAAGCGGAGAACTACTTTTGTCTTATGTTGTTTAAGTTAGGCATTTAGTGATTTGTTATTATTATAAATTTTAGAGCTGTTTATAGCATTAAGATGCTGTTTAATCACTCATTTAATTTGACATTGGGTGCATATTATAGATCTTCAAAAATGCTAACTGAATAATAAATATAATTTTTTGTATTTTATATTTGCATTATATGTACAATATTTAAAAAAATTATATTACTGATCTTATTTTCTAATAAGTCATAATAAATAACTATACTTATTCTTGATTAATAGCTTAACTACACTATATTGAATATCAATTTATCCAATAATTTATTACATAATTCTTACACATCTATTTTGAAAAAGAAATTTTACTTTAAAATAAAATATGTAGAGAAATGTGTAATAACTTAGTGTAGAAAAAAATCACTACATTACTTTTAAATTGTAATAATACATAAAAAGAGGATGGCTTCTAAAAAATATGCATAATATTACTAAAGCATGCATAAATTATTAGACAAACTATAAAACTTTAAAATATTACTTTGATATTAAATATAGGTAGATATTTGGTATCTTGTCTTTGAAGATCATTAAAACAGAAACTGGATTGGGAATAAGTTTTGTGCTAATAACCATTATTAAAAATTACAAAGTTGACCCTGAAGTATAGAGAAAGACATTAGTGCCGTTTCATAAGATTATACTATACTATTATTTAAATACATAAAAAATGTGAATTAGTGCTTAACATCTGCAAGATTAAACAGGCAAAACTCTTCATGCAGGTGATCATGTGATGTTTAGTGGTTTAACATCTGCAAGATTATGATATCTTCCCATCAATAGTGAAGACTGCAATACATTATAAACCTATTGTTTGTCTTTAAATTCACTTGATCAGCCCAGATTAACATAAACTTTTGTTCTCTAGCTAATAATAGCTGGTTATCAACATACTTAGTTATATAGATGGATTGACTAAAAACCAATTACTTGCCAAAACAAGTTTATGGCACAATATGTGATGCACTAACTTCTATGCCATGACATCTTTCCAATAGTGAGTTTATCATTTTTAATTTGAAGCTTTTTCTCCAAAAATCATAATAAATATTGAAATATAAAATTAATATCTGATAAATTAACCATATATCCTCACCAGGTAATTATATTAGTCACAACTGTAATTAATTCGATCACTTTATATCTAAAATTGTAAAGATTTCAGCGACATCATAAAAATAATAATTATTGTATTTTCTGGCATGTAGGAAACACTTTCCCCCTAAAACATATACCTAAAATATGGTGTGCATCTCTTGCATCGGTAATCAAAATTGTGAGTTCAAATTTACATATATTGCATTTTATTCTTTTGTGTAACAATGGTTTCATATAAATCATTTTTATAATATTTTTTCTTTTCTTTAAGGATAATAAATTGTGTGATATATTTTATGCTTCATTTCTGAAATAGGATTCCAGTAAAAAAGAGTTTAGAGCCACTGACATCTCAAAGTTATGATTTATCCAATAGGTGCATGTGTGATCATGTTTCAACAATGCACTGTAATGTTTAAAGTTTAAACTTGGTATATTTGTCCAGAACATTATTGGATTTATGTGATATTTATGTTGAGGTTTCTTGGCAAAATGTGGCTCAAAACAATGCAGATTCTGTTATGATACTACATTCAAGCTACAAGTGCTTGCATATGCTAAAAACATGAAAACAGGATTACCACCAACTGAAAAGTTGCTAAGAACATGGGGAAGATAGGAAGGGGACCTACAAAAAGCTATACATAGTAAACACAATCAGTGACATGGAGTTTCAAAATGGCTAGAACTGGAAAAAAATTAAAACTTTGGATATTAGGCCACAGAAGCCCAGGAGTTTCAGTTTCCACAAAAATAATTATTTATATTCACTAAGCAAGACTGATAGCTACTAACAGAGATATCATTGATTTTACAGGATCAACATCATAGCATTCTAGATTCATGAAGGGGAATGACCTACTTACATGAACTAAAACAAAAATAGATCCAAGATGAATTTCTGGGTTTTGAGAATGAAGATTAAAAGATACCTAACTACAGTGTTCCCTAGTTACATTTTTTGTAAACATAAATAACTATAAAATTAGTACAGTAAATCATTATGGAAATTCATTAAAAAATGTAGAAAATTTTTTTCTCTTAAAAATGTGTATAAAAAAGGGGGTGCATCTTATACGCCACCATTGCGTTCTATACTCGGCGTAAATACGGTATATTATGTTCCAAAATCACTAACAGAGAGTAAATTATTTAGGCTAGAAACAATGAAAAGCAACAACATATTTTTTAAACTTTAAATATAATTAAAATTTAGTAGTGTGAAATTATAACTATTCTGCTATTATATAAATGAAAAATAAATCTATTAATATACTATTATTGACATGTATTATTAACTATATAATCTATTTTAATATTACACAAAACTTTGTAATCAGTGCATTAATTAATCTTGGATAATTAATCAATAGCTAAGTAAGAATACAAGCCATTTTCTGATAACTATTGAATATTAAAAAAAAAGTTTATTCTATTTATGATTCAAAAATACGTGAGTTAACTACTACATCACAAACTCTTATTATCATTATATTTGTATTGGTATCAAATTTGTAAGAATTATTAGTATTACAATAAGTATTATTTATTATTAACGTCATTTATTTAAATATAACAATATAATAAACTTGATTCTACTTTAATTATTGCTGTTTTTATTTATAGAATCTATCATTAGTTCCACACATACCTTATTAATAACTGTATTTTTTTTTCTTAGCAACATGAACTATTTGATTTACTGCTTTTTAAATTTCATTCTATGTAATCATTTAATTTGGTCATTGCAGTGAGTAAATATGACCCAAACAATTTTTACTGCGTGCTGAATATTAATCAAGCACAATACAATCATCTAACTTATTAAATACATGCTTCCAATGTTAATTAATGACATTCAAAAGTCACTACTCAGTTATTGTTTAATATTTACAAAAAACAACAACTACAAAATGTTAAACACTAATTAAAATTTATTAAGAATTTAGATTTCAGTTTAAGAAAGTCATTTTCTTAAACTGATTAAAGTAGTTTAATAAATGTTTAACACAACCAGTTTTTAATTTTTTCTTCGTATGTTTATCTCTATATAAGTATGTGTAAACAACAAATTAATTTTATGTTAAAATTATTTTACAAAAATTAGAAAATTAAATATAGTGTAGATTTAATGATTAATTTGAAGTAAAATACATATGTGGTATTTTCTAGATAAAGAATCCATACTATATATTCCAAAACCATTAATAGGGTTCTTAAATAGTTTATATATTTTCTAACTAAGCTACTAAGTTGCATCTGGGTAAGAAGTTGGAATCCAAATTATTTTGCTAAAAAAAAATAACCACACTAAGAAATTGCAAAAACTAACCGGTTGTATGAGAAGCAAATCATTCCATTTTCAGATTAGTTTCTGGCTTTTAAGTCTTTCATCAAATTAACAAAAAACAATAGCCAGAATTTAGTCTGTAAATATGATTAGCTCTATTGTCTACTGCCTATTGATTATTAAACTCTGGATGACTCTGAAGTAAAGTAAATACAATAGATGAATTGATAGTAGGGCAAATCCTTTCCTTTAAGTATACTGAATGCTACTAACAAAGACATATTGTAAAGATACGATCCTTATAGATAAACCAAAAAGCTAAGAAATGTTTAAATATATATTAATTGCAAGTCCTTACCCAAATATGTGTGCATATATATATATTAATACAATATTTTTAATGAATATTTAGATGGAAATGTTGAATGTGTGAACTAATCCATTTAAATCAACTTAATTAGAAAGCTTTTAATCTAGAACAATTGCCCCAAGCCAAGAGTCAAAATAAAGTGACGGACTGATGATCCAAAAGGAGGATTGACCTGGGGCAGTTGTTCTAGGTTAAGTACTTTTTAATTAAGTTGATTTAAATTTATGATTCTACACTTTCAACATTTCTATATATATAATATTACTAATTTTAGCAACATATAATTTTTTTTCTGTTGCTTAAATATGTATCCTGTAAGGATATAATCATATTACAGAATATTATTGTTTAAACATATCACCTGGAATTCTTTGTAAGCAGACTCAAAACGAATCATTTTTATAAACTTGCAATACATTTTTAACTTTTCATTTATCAATGTCAATTTTCTTTTATCAGACTGAAAGGATTGGCATTAATAAATAAAAAATTAAAATTGTATTGCAACTTTATTGAAAATGAATCATTAGTAACTGTTTGAATGAAAATATTCTGTAATATAATTATATTTCTACAGGTTACAGATTTAAGTAGTACTTAAAAATCTATGTGTTGTTGAAATAAGTAATAAATAATATATGAAACATTAAGGTGGCTTGATTAATTTGTGAACAAAGATCTTGCTAATAATAAGTTTCAACCTTTTTATATATCAATTGATTTTGATTTATTTATAATATAATAATTGGAGGTCAGATAAAAGAGAATATCTCCTTTTATCAGAATGAATGGATTGGCATTGATAAATGAAAAGTTAAAATTATATTTGTAAGTTTATTAAAATGATTTATTATAAGTCTGCTTACAAATAATCCCAGGTAACATGTTTGAATGAGAATATTCTGTAATATACATATATATACATATATCATCATCATCATCATCAACCATTATCAACCCACTGCAGGATGAAGGTCTCTCCAAGTTTAAACTATCTTCTCCGATCTTTAGCTTCTCTTCTCCACAACACCCCTACACATTTTCTTATTTCATCCATCCATCTCACATGTGGTCTCTTTCTAGGTCTTTTACAATCTCTTGGAATCCAGTTTAAAATTTCAATTGTCCATCTATTATCATCTCTTCTAGCAATATGTCCAGCCCAACTCCATTTCAATCTTTTAATTTTTTCAATAAGGTCAGTAACACCTGTTTGTTGTCTTACCCATACATTGCGTTTTCGATCTCTTCTTGTTACTCCCAACATACATCTCTCCATACTCCTTTGAGTGGTCTGAAGTCTCTGTATTGCTCTTCTATTAAGTGTCCAAGTCTCAGATCCATAAGTAAGAACTGGTAAAACACATTTGTTAAAAACCATCCTTTTCAAACACATAGGCATATTTCCTTTTAGTATCAAGTTATTTCTACCAAAAGCACTCCAACCAAGTTTAATTCTATGATTAATTTCCTCCATTATGTTTCCATCTGTATTAATAATCTGACCAAGGTATTTGTAACTGTTAACTTCTTCTAATTCTTCATAATCAATCTTTATTTTCATATTTTGAGCAAATCGATTAAACATTACTTTAGTCTTTTTAACATTTATCTTTAGTCCTACTTTCCTACTTTCATCTGCTAACTCCTGCAACATTTCCTGCAGCTCTGAAGCATTATTTGCAAAAACAACTACATCATCTGCGAAATCTAAATGACTTAAATACTCTCCATTTACTTTCACTCCTTTAGTTTCCCATTTTAATCCACAAAATACTTCTTGCAGCACTGCTGTAAAGAGTTTTGGAGATATGGAGTCACCTTGTCTTACACCTTTCTCAATGTTGATTTTTCCAGTATCATTATGTAATCTAATTGTTGCTGTTGCATTTTTATAAATATTCTTTAAAATATGACAATATCCTGGATCTATACCTTGATGATCCAATGCTTTAATCACTGAAGAAATGTGTATAGAATCGAATGCCTTTTCATAATCTACAAATCCAAAACATAATGACAACTCATATTCGTTTGTCCTTTCTATGACTTCTCTCAATACCTGGATATGATCTATTGTACTAAAACCACTTTTAAATCCAGCTTGTTCTCTTGGTTGGTGGAAATCCAAAGTTCTCTGTAGACGAGTTGTAATTATCTTGGTAAAAATTTTATATAAAACTGATAAAAGGCTGATAGGTCTGTAATTTCTAATATCTTCTTTATCACCTTTTTTAAATATTAATATTATTACTGCATTCTTCCAATCTTCCGGTACATCTTTATCATTTAGACATTTGGTATATAACTTTGCTAAAATTGTTTCTATTTCTTCACCTGCTTCTTTTAATATATCAATTATAATTCCATCATTTCCTGGAGCCTTTCCTTTCTTCATACACTTAATTGCATGTCTCACTTCTTCATTTAAAATTCTGGGCAATTCGGAAGATGTAATAGATATAGGAGGTACTTGTTCTTTATTACTATATAATTCTTGATAAAAATCTTCTACCAATTTCATGATGTCATCTCTCTTTTTAGTAATAATTCCATCTTTTTTTCTTATTGCAGATATAAATTTCCTACCAATACCAAAATGTTGTTTAACATTTTTGAGACTTTTATTTTCTTCTACAGCTTTCCTTGCTATTTCACAGTTATACTTTCTTATATCATTTTCAACTCTTTTCCGTACCATTTTACAAAATTCGAGATATTCAATTCTTTTTAATACATCATTTTTGTATATCTTCATATTCCTTCTTTTCTTCATAAATTCTCTAGTCTCAGTAGAAATTTTATTAGTCAATTGCTGCTTTTTTCTACCAGCTATGTTTGTTGCAGTTTTTAAAAGTGTATCAGTTATTTTCATATTAATTTCATTCAAATCTGAATCATGTTCAAAATCTCCTAACACTTGAAACCTATTTGTAAGTTCTAATTTAAATTCATTAGAATGTTTCTGAAGATTAGGAATATCAACTGTAAATATTGTTTTTCTTAATAATTTTTGTCTCTCTAGTTTTACATTAACACGTAACTTACACCTTACTAATCGATGATCACTTCCTGTGTTAAATTTATTAAGAACATTACAATCTTGAAATATGTATTTTCTGTTAGTCAAAATATAATCCAATTCTGCTGTACCTTCATTTGGATGCTTCCATGTCCATTTCCTTTTAACATTTTTCTCAAAAAATGAATTCATAATATAAAGTTTTTCTTTTTCTGCAAACTCCACAAGTCTATGTCCTCTCTCATTTCTATTACCATAACCAAAATTACCTACAGCAATTTCATCTTTCATTTGTCTACCAATTCTAGCATTAAAGTCTCCCATAACAATTTTAAAATGTTGTTTACTCTGATCAAAAGCCTTTTGTACATCCATATAAAAATCTTCTACTACTTCATCACTATGAGAACTTGTTGGGGCATAAACCTGAATTATCTGCATTTGGTATCTGCTATTAAGTTGTATAACTAATCTTGCCACTCTGTCCGATACACCATCAATCTCCACAATATTGTTCTTCCACTTTTTATTTATAATGAATCCTACTCCACTTGTATTTCCAATATGTGTGCCTTTATAATAGAGTATATGTCCACTTTTTAAATCAATTGTTTCTTCTCCTTTTCTTCTAACTTCACAAAGTCCAATAATGTCCCATTTAATATAAGACAGTTCTTCTTCTAATTCTTGCAATCTTCCTTCACTTGAAAGTGATCTGCAGTTGTAAGTACCTAAATAAAAAGTCGTCATCAAATGGCAGCCTGGGTCCGCAATCAGGGGATTCTTAGCACCCTCCGCCTTCGGCCACCAACCGCTGCCTTGGTTGGTGACTTTACAGCCTCCTGGGAATAAGGGCCATGCTTTATTTTTGTCTGTCATAATTGTATATATGTATTGGAAAAATATTTATCATTTACACAAACATTCATTCTGCCTTATCAGGCACTGAGAAGAAAGACCATGGTGTTTCTTGATCTTAAACTCAGAGGTAAAAAGCCAATAAACTCACCACGCTGGCTAATGCATGTTGGTGAGCAGCCCATCCATGTTCGTATACTATATGAATAATCACATAGTAATAACAGCTGCAACGACAAGAACGTCTGGAGTGGACATTAGGAATTTGCCCTGCTCGGTTCCTTTAAGGCCTCCAAGAGGAATCAAAGGGTCTCCTTTCAGTTAATAGCAAACTCCTTTCTGCAGCTATATATATATATTAGCCTGATATAAAGCTGTTCTATACACAAAGTAATTTTAATGGTTACTTATAAATATGATATCATGATATTATAATGGCATTTATATTTAGAAATCCAATGCAGCAATATTTACTTATTTTGCATTGCAGAGTTATTTTAAAACATTTATAATTGTTTTATTAAAATTAATATTTTGCTTTTTATTGAAATTTTATACATGACACTCAAAATATAACAATAATGTGAATATAAAATAGGTTAAAATTGTAGTAATGTGCAATATTAATAAGCATTTAATTTATAATAATGATAATCATGTATGTGTGTGCGTGAATTTCAAAAGAATTGACAATTGCTTTATCAATTTTAATATAAATTATATTTCTTTGAAATTCGAACTTAAAATTCAAATAATTAAAATAATTTATTTTGATAATGGAAATCAATAATTTACACAAAAAATATTATTTTTCTTTATAAGAGATAATTATACACACGCATTTCAGGTAAGGGACATTTGTGAATTAAAATAATTTAATAAATCTTCCTATTATTTTTATTTTTCTTTAACTAATAGAATGATACATGACTTACATTATTCAGAAAGATAATTATCAAATTTGATGGATATAAGTAGGTATTATGACAAAATAATTAGTTCCACAAATTTCATTGACTTGGAAAATGCAACATATAAAATCTTTATTTAAATCAATAATCTGTTTTAAATAATATATTTAGTGGCCAATGCATTTGCAATAGCATTAATCTGATATCTTTGGCTTCTGCTTTTTGGATTGGTGGTATTATAAATTAAATATTCAACTAGTACATTCTTATCCATATTACATTACAAATCGTTTGTATCTTTAAAGCATCTACATGTTATTAGAAATTTAAACAAATATTGGATGTAAATAATTAATTTTAATATGTATTATTTTTATATAATCAAAATAGGATAAAAACTTATTAATTTCCCCATCTTTTTTTCCTCCACAGAAATCTATTTTTAAAAATTTTAATGTTAGCAGATTTTAAAGATAAGTATATTTTTTATTTGTTACATCCTATAGCAAGTGAAAAAAAAAAATAGGAAAAAAAAAGAATTGATAAAAAGACAAAATGGAAATTGTATTTATCTCAATTAAGTTATTAATTTATGGTTAGTTAATTAAATGCAATTTTTCTTTGTTTTCAGTATATATTAATCTATTTGTTGTGTTATGTTTACGGAGGGTTTTTTTTTTTTGTTAGAGTATGCACTTAAAAAAAAATTGCTTTTAAGTAAATCCTAATTTGTGACAAAATAATAAAATTATTAATATCATGGAAATTTTATGATCTCTTTCAAAATTTTATATGGATGGAAAAAATGGCTGAATTATAAGGAGTATGATTTACATTACCCTATCTTCAATTTGCTATCAAAGATTTTTTTTTGTTCTTACTCTTTAAAATTGAGTTAAAAAAGCAAGATTTAGTAATTGTACCATCATATGGTATTCACAAAGATTGTGTGAAATAAACAAATATGTTTACAAATTGGGAAAAAGTAAAAAAGTTGTTGACTTCAATGTTCTATTATTCCAAAATTGTCGGGAGGTTTTTGCTTTGCAACTGGTTACTTAAAGGCTGTTTTACCATATATATATAATACAATATTTCTAATGAATGTTTAGATGGAAATCTTGAATGTGTGGTGTTGTCCATTTAAATCAACTTAATTAGAAAGCACTTATCTTAGAACTACCCCAGGCCAAGAGTCAAAGTAAACTGACAGACTGATGTATCCAATATCCAATATATATATATATATATATATATATATATATATATATATATATACTGTAATATTAATACTAATATAAAAAAATACTAAATCCAGAGTTTAAATATAATTATTAAATTATTAGCACCAAGTATACTTTCAATTCTTTCGCATCATATTCATGGTTATTCTGCTGAAAAAAAAAAACATTACCTGCTGATTTGAATACTATTTGTTCTCTGATTCATTACATGTTCATTTTTTGTAATAAACTGTACCTCTTTATTTTTCATTTTCAATTGTTTTGCTCTGATGTAATATTAAAATAAAATAATGAATTTAATAATATGGTTCATTAAATTAAATCAGGGTATCTCAGGATAATATGATCTCATAAATTCTTCTGACTTTTTAGATTTATCCAATATTGAATACAATATTAGTTAATAAACTAAATAAGACATACCCTTCCCCTAAGCTGATGTTTTATCATAATTATGACAATAACAACAATATTATTAACTTAAATAGAATATCCACATGATCTCTTAATTTTAGACTAAGATAAAAAGTAATATAGTATTGCACTCAGATATTAAGAATGGGTAAGGGATTTTGTAGCCATCCTAAAGATCCTGCAATAAATCTACTTAAATACCTTCTAAATATTAACTAGGTTCTTGTAAAATTAAATCTCATCATAAAATAATAAATATGTTTTTCAAATGTGAAAATAACTTTAGAATAATTATGCATAGTGATTTGAAATAAGGAAATCAAATTAATTAACAGTGATCCAAATTGACAAAATGAATTGTAATACTTTATTAAGCAAATATATTTTTCTTAGTT
Source organism: Epiperipatus broadwayi (assembly GCA_028023455.1). NCBI lineage: Eukaryota > Metazoa > Onychophora > Udeonychophora > Euonychophora > Peripatidae > Epiperipatus > Epiperipatus broadwayi. The sequence goes on from JAQFVV010012448.1 coordinate 6,955,741, forward strand.
GCAATATTAATGCTTAAATGATTCAATAAAGTGATTCTTATTAATTTAAATGTCATGTACTACTCTTTTAGAAAATCCACTTAAAATAATTATTTAATATTTTATAAGCATTTAAATTTTACTCAATATGTGGAAAGATTTCAGTTTGATAGTGAAACAACTATGAGAAATTTTTTAAATAATAACAACAAATATTTATTTATAGAAAGACAAAACAAAATTACATATTAATTTATATTGGAGTCCACATAGACAAAATGTTCACAATGTTACTTTTTTAAAATTTAACAGAAAAATCAAAAAAAATAAAATTTGCATCATGTTTTATTAAAAATAAATTCCACTGGATTAAGCAAAATAATCTAGCATAATAAAGTAACTTTCTATTGTTTACTTTATAATCAAACGTTCTCACTTATCAATTTATTTATACGATGATAATAACCTTCATATAAGAAATATCCCTTTTATGAATAGTTACCATACTCAATAATCATAATAGTGTACCAATCCAGCAATGAAGGAATTATAAGACAAATGTATATTGTCTATTTATGCCTAAAATAAATTTTAATTTTTTTTAAAATTAATTATTTATCTCATTTAGTTCTAATTAGTAAAGCTCAACTCTAAGACTTACATATTTAGAATGTAATATTTACATTTAAGCCAACCAAGATTGTTGTAGAGATAAGGTAAAGTTCCTCAATATCTTGATAGAACCACTAAAAATGGCAGATAAAACCATGGTAAAATCTTACACATGTTGTATTAAACAGACCATAACTACAAACAAATTCCATCTCCAATAATAATAAAGTAAAGCAAAGTGAAAGTATAATGGCATAACTCATAAGATGCACCTACATTTGAGCTCTAATAAAGGATCAGGGACAAAATATTAAATAGGAATTGCTTTAAAAATAGGGAGAATCTAACCCACAATCCCTAAAATATATTCCATGAACATATAAATGCTAGCAAGACATCAAATAATAAGAGAGGCGATACTACCATTCCTTTTGAAAGATAAGCTAGCAAAATAATGATGGAGACTCACACCACCATCTTTAATTATACTGACATATAAAAGGACTCTTAAAATAGAGAGAGAGAGAATAACTCTAACAAAATACAACAGCTAACAAATGTGATATATGATAAACACAACAATAATAAATGCCAAATATGGCTCTATTAATATTAGGCAAGAAATAATCATAACATAAATTATAGAAATATACATCTCATTCAGCTTACAGCATAACAATTAATCTTTATAAATAAATTATTCATATTTTTAAAAGGGTGACACTTACTATTTTTAAAATATGTAAATATAATAAAGTACTATGCTAAGAACTTTAACCTCCAATATTTCAAAATACATCATATGACTTGAAAATAATATGCATATAAATAAAATATATTATGAATAATCAAAATACAAATGAATTCAACCATTTACCATTAAATAAATTAATTAAATAATGTCCTGCTTTCTTCTTGAATTATTCTTCATTAAAATTAAATATGAGGAAGAATGTTAGCAATAACATCATGTGGACAGCAAACATATTTATTATAAAAGACTTTGAAGTCACTTTCCATTCATCTCCTAACACCAATAGAACTTATCAATAACACCAAAGATAGGATTAAACCCAAACTCAACCCTCAAGTTGTATACAAAATTATCTGCCCACAAAGAAACTGCATGGCAACATATTATGGAAAAGCTAAAACCAACATTGCAACCAGAGTAGCTCAACATAGATATCTTTACATCAGGACCAAAACTAAGCTTGAAGGCAATTCAATTTTCATTGATCATGAGAGAGCCACTGGTCATGCCTTCCTACCCACCTCAGCCAGTGTTATCTGCTCTGAAAGAAATCACATTAAACACAAAGTCAGGGAGGCTTACTACATAGTGGGTGACCCTGCAGTAATCAATATAAGAGTGGCTTGCTTTTCTCTTTCTCAAAAATGGTCTATGTAGCATCTTCACATGAATTTGCATAAAATTTGCATTAACATCATTATAATTCTTAAATAAATTCCAGTAGCCATGAATATGGAACTATGAAGTATCCTGAAAGTGCTTGGCATTAACATTTGGATAATATTATTTATTTTCAAACACTATTAATAGCTTCATTATCTGTATGCAAAGCATATATATATATTCATTTCAAATGGTAATGAAGTAAAGTGACAACTATTTCTATAAAAGACAATATAACTAAGACATTAAAATTTATAGTATAATTACTTAATGTTGAATCAAATTTCTTTTGGATATCCTTAATAAATTTTAAATAATTCTGTTAGCTAAGGTATGGCAAAATCTATGACCATTTATTAAATACATTCATGGATTAAATTATCATAAATCTTCATAATAGTGCAATAAATATGTCTTACAACCTTGAACTTCGGTTTTTTAATTAATCCATTATACAAATTATTTAAATTTACAATTGTAATGTAAATAGCATTTATCAAACATTGTTAAATATTTGCAGGATAAAATATTTAAATCCAATATCATATCTGTGACTTCAGTGGTATCCATAGTTATGCATGGAGTAAAGAAATAACTTATAAGTTTAAATATTATTCTAGGTTTTTTTAAATATTTAAATATAGAAAAATTATTTAAGTTTATTAAATATAATGTCATTTTTGCAGATAAATTTATATTTTCAAAATTTTATCATATGAAACATTTTAAAATTTCATATATTGTTTATTAACATTTCATTGTAGATTGTCATTATTATCCCACCTGGAGAAAATGCTTTCTTCTTTGCTTTCAGGGAGAGAAAATGGAATTAGTCATAATAAGTAAAGTCTTCATGTTGTTTTTAAAAAATAATATACTGTCTTTTATTACTATACAACACAAGTAAAGTATTTTATTGATGCATACACTTATTATTAGTTTATCATTTTCTTTTGTAGCTTTAAATCATTGTTAAACATTTGAAAATATATTTGTTATATCAATATACAATTCTTATCTTGAATTTTAAAATCTATTCATTCAGGTAAATGAATTCAAGACAATTTAATATAAAGGAATATTTTAAAGAAAATATCAAGAAATTATTATTTTCTGTAATGTTCTTGTCGCTAAAACATTTAAATATTCCATGATATCTGTAATTATAACACAGACATTCAATTGGACTTCAAAATTGACAATTGTTCTTAAGTCATGATAATGACAATAATAATAACTTGTTGAAGTTTTCCAATGTAATAAATTTACAATATAATATTCTAAATATTGTAACGATGAAATATATTACCATTATAACTGGCAGATATAAAGATTTCAATTTCTTTGGGGTTTCAGTTTAGAAAAATAGTTCAAGATAGTTTTAAATTACTCTATCATACTGAGCTTAAAAAATTTAAAAAATTATACTTTTAAAATTTATATATATCACTGTTAAGATTAAACAATTGAAGTGAGATAAATGTGTAATGAAAATAAAATAAAAAAGAGTATGATGTCAGGTGTCAGTTTGACCATTTTATTATAATGTTTATTAATCCTTTAACATACAATCTTTTCCTTAATTAGTTCAAGTCCTTGACCTATTTATCACTAGGGGAGGTTGTTAATCAAAAATTATCTAATTAATATTCAATGTTATAATAAATCAATTTTTTTAGACACTTCAAATTAATTAAAAACACTTCCTGGTTGCAAACAAAAATAATTATTTAAAAACTACATTAGAATAAAATAAAATATTGCATAATTAAAATTTATATTACATCTTTAATAAAACAAATATTGATACAATTTAATATCTTGATTTATTACTGTTTTAAATTTAGACAATTTTCAGAATAAGTTTTAAATTGTTAAATAAACAATATTAAATAAGTATGAGATTTATTCATTCATACAATATTCATTTATTAATTACTTTAAAATTCTAACTTTAATCATTAACTTTATTAAATTATTTTCTAAGTAAATTAGCATAAAATATTTAACTAGAATATTATATGTTAACACTAAAATAAATTAAATATTATAGCTTTAGTTTTAGATACCAGCAAACCAAAAATATGGGTTGAAAGTGGTTTCTGAACTTTAAATTTAATACAATCTTTTTGAAATATTTTAACAGTTATACTAAAACTAAATTATCATTATTAATTTAAAATTGCATTGCTTGTCATTAACATCACCAGCTATTTAATAAATTTACAGATGCTTAATATTTTAAATATTTATTTAAGTTAAAACTCTTATTATTTAACTGTATAAAATTATTTTACAGCTGTATAGCTGATAAAATACTGATATAGCAGTTCTTACATAAAGATTATGGCATTGTAAATTATTAGCAACAAATTATTCACAACAAAATTAAGCTATATAAAAAAACTTTTTTTATATATTGTAATGGTCAGATTTGAACATTCACATAACAAAATCCAGAGTCCAGGCAAAATACACCAAAGAGATGATGAGATCCCAAATCTGACCAAGTTTCAACTCATTTACCAGTATTCCATGATTTAATACCTTATGAGTGACATTTCTGAAGTTACACTTGGTTTCAATTTCTTCAGTGAGCTGGCTCAGAATGGAGAAATATGAGATTCGGGGGTATTAATGATTTAACTGTAACTTAAGGGTTAAAGAAACTACTTAACAAGCTAATTAATTTAACTAAAATAATACATATGCAACATATAAAATCATTAAGAATTGGGATTGGATTATGAGCAAACAGATGTGAAACAATTTTATAATTTAAATAGCTTTATTAAAATAATTAACAATCAGATGAAACAAAAATGACATTAATTTATATATTGTTAATATGGATTAATGCTTGCAGGTGTTACATAGTGGATAAGACCATATTAATGCAGAAATCTCATCTTAACATATATATTAGGTATATAAATGTGTTTGTGCAGTTATTAAAATCATGCCTATAATATTTAATATGCCAAACCTATTTTTCATGCATTTGTTAATATTACAAGTTAATAATCTAGCTGAGATAATTCCTAGATACAGCCTAAGATGGCTGTTATATATATTAACAGTGACAGCAAATAGTAAGCCCAAGATGATGAAGATTCAACCTGGAAACTAAGATTAGGGTTTCAGTCTAATGCTGAAAAGTTAATTAACAAGGAGGAAAAGAACTGGTTACCTTTAGATTCACACACACACACACACACACATATATATATATATATACACTGTGGTGCTAAATAAAATACTAAAAATAAGTTGGCAATGTGAGTGAGTAATTATTATGCTTGGTGCTCTAAGACCAGATGTTTTCTAGCATTAACATAAACATATTTAATTCTGGGAATTCGAATAGACTTTGAACATGGTCTGAACCCTCATGCTCCAGTTCTAAAAGGAGCCATACCTGAACTAAAGTGGATGGGAGCAGCTGCCACCACAAACCCATTAGTAGACATAGCAAAACATAATGCACAAATGTACTTAGTAAAAACACATGTACAATGCATAAGTAAAATATAAATATGTATATATATAATTAATTAATTAATTGTACCTAAAAACAAGTAGCATTTATCTGCTAAACTAACACAACCCAGTTTTTTAAAATAGTAATGTAATTATGCTAAGTAAAAGGGCTAAACTAAATTGTAATCTAAGTTAAAATACTGAATCTGCATATATAATCATAATTAAGGAAGGAACGTATATTTGATGGGCATTAATAAACATTAACAAATATTCTTTAGTATCATCTCTAGCTAGCATATTAGTTCTAACTAACAGATATCAAAAAATCATAAGTTATAATAAATGATTATGCAAACTATATATATGATAATGAGCATGTAGTGATTGATTATTATCTAAGACAATAGGATCTAAAAACAGTGCTCAAGTATGCTAAGTAGCACTCTTAAAGTATTAAAATGGTTAACAATTATCTCTCTGTTAAAATTTTATTATAAATTACTATTTGATGTTTTGAAATATTGGCATATTAGAACATATATAAATTACATTGAGATAATATAATTAAAATAACAAATATAGGTATAACCACAGTATTAAAAATTTTTAGATAATAGCTGATTATAACTATTATGGTTTAGAGAAATAAAATTACATTATGGGAATAAATTCAGGCAAGATTTATACAGATTTAATTAACAGTATCATAAAGATAATTTTTAGAATAGAAGGTGAGTGTTCATTATATTACATAAGCTGGCTTATTACTAGAGATTACAAATTTAAAGATTAATTTAAAAGCTCTGCAGTTTATGGAGAATTATTACCAATTTTCTTTACTGCAGCTGGTACCTCAGGCACTTTGGATGGTAGGCACAGTGGCATTTTTTTTCTAGATAGGTTGCATGGTCTAAGATGTCTTCTCTATACAGCAGGCCATGGCTGGAAATCTTCCATCTTGTTGATGATAGTTACATGCTGTTGCAGTATGTAGGGTTTAAGATCACCATTTTCCCAAAGGAAAATCACAATATATGACCTCCTACTCCACCATTATCAAAGTACAAATAGACATGAATTCTGGTAGCAATGCTTGTTAAATGTTACAGAGTAAGATTTTGAGTGTCAAAAATATAGTGTATTTTTATGATTTTAAAATCCTATATTATTTTTATCAGCAACTTGGATTTACAGCTGGTAAATCCATTAGCACTTTTTTTTACTATTTTATTTTTCATTTATAGAATTGATTTAACTATTGTTTAAATTTTAAACCAAGTACTTTAAATTTAACTTAGCTACATCAATTCCCTAAAGACAGAGAAATAGTGTTGGTTCAGTGAATTTTGTTATCTATAAAATATATTTTACAAAATACTATTGTAAAAATAAGATTTAAAACCTCACTCACACAGTATATTAAACAGGTGTGTGGTGGCACGATTTTTTGTTTACGACAACTTTAATTTAAAATCAAGACTTATTAAAAACTCTTTAAATAACATTGCATTATATATATATATATATATATATATATATATATATATATATATATATATATATAATGGTAATATGTGAATTTCATATATTTACTTGAAATTTTTAGTATAAAATAACAATTTGACTCATTTTTAACAAAATAAAATCTATAATTTAAAATATTTAAATTTAAATAAAATATACATGCCATTATATATATATATATATATTTAAACCGATGATATTACAGTTGTTTATTTACATATATATGTGTGATGATACATATAAAACTATGTTGATTCTTATATACCTATACTCATAGGCTTTTAAATCAGGCACAGATGAAGCTATGGGAAAAAATGGGTGAAATGTATATTAAGTCAGGAATATACCATTTCTGTATAGATATATTGTAACGGTATATGCCGTTACATTAATTTAAAAATAGAATAAAAACGGTTTTAAGTTCGTAAATAAAAAAACTAAAAGCTAAAATTAAAGAATTGTTCAATGTACATATATATATATATATTTGCACAGATGCAAACCTTTAAAAATTATTTTCTTTTTTTTTTTAAAAAAAAAAAATTTGAACGTACTTTTTTATAAAAAAGTACAAGATCTAAAGATAAAATATTTTTGTAAATGGAAATGATGTGTTTATTAATTATCAAAAAGCAAGCTAGCCCTTGGGGATCTTATATAAAAAGTCAGATGAAATATAGATAAGAGAACAAAAATAAATTAGATGTCCAATAGAAGCAGCAATGAAGGCTCGGACCATAATGAAAAATTGGAACAGGAAACCATTGTTCAGTGAATCCGGATGATCGGTATAAAAGGAAAAATATTAAAATTAAGAACAGTTCCAGTTGATTTTGTGAGAAAAGTGATAAGACACACTTGTTGCTCTCTCTCACTTATTTCAAATGAAATGACTGTAATACCAGGATTGAACCAGCTAAGACCACCTTCAGATAGACCGGTCTTCAAATAAAGACTTCGTGGGAATTGACACCAGGAACCGGGAGCTCTTCTACTGTAAGATATAAATGGAGTAATTTTACTACAAGTAATTAAGAACTTTAAAGATTTGACAAGCTAAACATAATTTTTTTAAATGAACTTTAATCTGACTTTTCAAATCAATTATTAATGTTTAATTTTTTTTATACATTTGAGTTTGCTAAAAATCATTTCCATTTTTTTATTTTTATTAATATTTGTTGTATAAATTATTTAAATGCATTAAATTTAAGTTGGTATAGATGCTTGCATAGATTCGTTAATGTTTAATTATGTTTTTGTTTTAACATTCGGTAAATAATGATACCTTATGGTGAGTATCTAAAATGTATTTATTCGGATGTCTTTTAAGTTATTGGTGTCAATGCGGCATCTTATGATGAATGCCATTGGGTTTCTTGTAAATTTCCCTCTGCAATTCCATCAATGATTTTATATTTTGATCATTTATGTTTATTTTGAAATGTTTTTGACCATGCAATCTATGTAGCCGATCTATACTCAACATTAAAAAACAAACTTTTATAAAATTTATCTGTGCGAAATTATATAAATGTTAAAATGAAGTCGGACATGAATGGCTGTATAGATTTGTAAAGTTATATTAATTAATTAAGGGAGGGTTAATATTAGGTTATTTGTTTCGTAGTTGGATTGGGTCAATGGATTGGATATATCAGGGTAATTAGTAAATGTAATATGAGGTCCGCCACATGCAGGATCGCATTATATGCTGCACACCCCCTTTTTGCCTATGGAAGGGGATAGTAAGACAGAAAATGCAGTCCCTTCCTATGGAGTTTCTTTTTTATTGTTCTTTTTGTTAGACAGATATAGCATTCCTGTCTGGATGAGAGTCAATGTTTTCTCTAACCATACTGTTCAGATGTACATTCCTGACAGTATGATATTTGTGCTGTTGTAATCATGTTGCATTGAATATATCAATGTATCAGGTGGATTGATGTTAGTTTAACTGCGAACTTTTGGTCTAAGGTTAAATAAGGGATAGAATACTTTCTTTTCAAATGCAATCTATGTAGTTTATTCATACTTGACACTCTTAAAAAAAATATTATTAAATTCATCTGTGAGGATGGTTTAAAATTTTAAAATAATAATTTAAATTAAAAGTTAATATTAAAATCTAAAATAATAAATGTTATTCCTCAAATTTTAAATATTATATATGTGCATTAATAAATATTTGTGTATTAATTACTGGCAGTAGCTTTTATTTTTTTATATTTAGGATATAAATTAAATAAAATTATATATTATTATCTTTGCATCTCACTGAGCTAGTGGCAAGGGCTGATGGTCTTAATAAATAAAAGTTGGATCTTTAACAGCATGTATCGCCTTCTCTATAAATTTTCTAGGTTCAAGTAGCCTAGTGGCACTCTGTAGCACAGATATGGTAAGACTGCAACTTCCATTAACTCCAAGACCATTATAATTATTATAATATATTTGTAATTGTAGATAGAAAAAGCGGTTCTCATGTGCTATGAATAGACAGCACTCCAAAACATTTATTACTGTAAAGTGGAAGGATACTTTTCTTCTATTTAAAATTATATATATATATCGAAAACATTATATTTTTTAATAATTACGTCTATATACACTAATGTGGTTCATTATTACAGATTGTTAACAATGAGATACTTTTTCTTTCATAGAATATATAATTTGAATCTTTACAATTAATAAGCCAATATAAAAATCTGGCTTTTAATAAGATTGTTCTAACTTTCAGCACTGACAATGAGGGTTGCTTTATTTAAAAATAAGCTTTAAGAATGAGTAACCACCCATTTTTTAAAACATTTATTGATTGAGTGCAGTCAATTCATAGTACATGAGGGAGAGGGTAATTTTCTTCTATCTTAAATTATATACATATTGTAATATATGATAATCATTTTAAAATATAATAAGCATAATTAAATTTTTTTATTGATTTATTGTAAAGATAATATTATTACCTAAATTTATATATCTCATAAAAATAATCCTCATAGTTCCAATATGTCATCCCATATATTACAAAATTTTTGGAATTTTGAAATCACAAATGTAATATAATATTGATTTTCATATAAATAAGCATAGTAAGTTAACATTTATTAAAGGGGAAATACACCATAAAAACACATAATATATTAAATATGTGAGTAAATGATTTAAAATAAGATTGATAAAACAATTATCATATTAGTTTAAACATGTGTAATATTAAAATAATTTATAATAATTAACATACCACTAAACATCAAATGATCACTATTCTTTATGCTTACACAAGTTGTTTACATAGAGGCAAAACTCTCCATATGTCATTCTGTGTTAACCGGGGTAATCAATGAATGCAGGAAGTTTTGTGTATAAAATTCCTATCTAATGCCTATTCATTCAATATCCCCAGACTAGTTTCTAGCTTGTGGCTGTCATCAGTGAGGAGCTGAACTGTAAATCCAGATATCATGAATATAAATTCTTGTTTTTGCTTTTAATCAGTTCAAGTTAAAATCTACCCAACATATTTACAGCACTCCTTGATGTCTGTTTCTTTAAGCTGCTTATAAACCAATCCAAAAACATAGTGAAAAAAATTAAAAACAAAATTTGAAATAGAAACAGATTTTTTCATTACCAGTAATAAAATTTTATTTTTTTATTATTGTATAGTAGCTTTATAAAAATTCAATAAAATCTTATAAACAACTGCTTATTTTCAAACATTATTTATTTATTAATTGAATCATATGTCTTGAAAAAATTAATAAAGATCATATGTAAATACATAATGTATCTTGAGTGATGACTGGTTTTCTCTCAAAGCTTCCTAAAGTGTGACCTCTAAATCAATGTATGTGTTGTGTAATGATTCTCCACAAAAAGTGGTATAATTTTTGGATCATGAGTTATGATATGTGAGAATGTGTTTTGTACCTTAACCCACAATGGAACTATGTGCTAACATTAAATATTGTTGGACAAAAATATTACTGAAACTTTTGAAATTATTTAAATTGTAATGGTAATGAAGCTATAAACTGCAATAATGTTTTTAAGTGGTTTTCAAGATTTGTGATGGCAGGAAGAGTATTAAAAACAATCTACACTGACATGTTATAACTCATGATCCAGATGAGGTATTACCTTAAAATTTTAGTAATAAATAGATGATATCTACATTGCTATATAAGACAGGCATTTATTCAAAAATTTTACTGCAGGCAGCTTAGAGAAGAAAATCAATCATTTTTTTTTACTGAAGACAAACTGCTTATCTTTTCTCGTAACACTTTTTTTTTCTGCATTTTTCTGGCAACAAAATTCATATTTGTAATTCTTTTTAATTTCTTAAAACCACACTGAGTTTCTAGTAATCATTCATATATGATGGAAACAGAATATTTATTAAAATTCTAGAAAATACTTTTGTTATAGTGGATAACAACAGTACTTAATAATAATTATGAAAGTTATTTTTATAGAATGTGGCAATAATAGCATCCTTAACAGCAGATGATACATCTTCATCAATATATATATATAGTAACAGAAAGAAAAAATATAGCAATTATTAATTATTAAGATATGCTTATAATCTGTCATTTGAACAATAAGACAACTTGTAACAGCATACAAACAATGTACTGGTGAAAAAGGCTGCTATTTTGTAATCGTTTAATATATAGATGAGTGATAAAATGATAGTTTCTATAATTCAATAACTAAACACTAAACAGGATATATGATATGCTCTAGCGGTTCATCATTTGAAACTGAGTAAAATTAAATGAAAATTAAAACTGTCATCATTAAAGATTTAAAATATTTCGATATTGGGGAGTCATTTGAACAATAAAACATACTGGCCATTGTCATCAAATAAAATAATATTAGATATAGCAGCTGAATAAAATTACCCACGGTGAGATCCCTGGAGTGCATTTCGCTTATCTCCAATACTAGGTTCTTTTAACAGAGAATCCTTCCTATTTTTCTTTCCAAATATATAAGACCATTCATGGTCATACGCACACACTGGTGCTATTCATGACAACTTATAAAACATATTACATAAAGTTAATAAGTTGGAAAAGGGATGGGATCACTTTTTATTCAGTTTAGCTAAGTATATGTGTTTTCCCATGAGTGCCACTAGATTGTTTTAAATCTAGATAAATATCTGTTTAGAGTGTACTGAGTTCAAACTCCTTTGGTACATTTTTATTACACATGACTTGGATGACTAATGAAAAAAAATGACACTCTTATATTTTACTCATGTCAATAAAATCATAAGATCCCCATATCACCAAATTTTTTTTATAGATCAAAGACTCTTATAGATATTACTAGCTCATTTTACGTATATTGATGAACAGACAAGTATAATCTTATTAATGGCTTCCAAACAAGCATCGTAAAGACCATTACTGATATGGATGGCCATTTAACTTAATTATTTATGACAATATAAAGGTAATAATGATGAAGATAATAATGATGATGATGATAATAATGATGATATCAGCCATAGATTATTAATAAACTCACAACAATAAATTTACTTTTCATAAACTCATAGGCATTTTTTTTTTAAATCATCCTTTGTCACAATGGGATTTAAATATTACATTCACTAGCATTTATATAAGTTTATGTTTATTTACTAAAATACTTTCTATAGGATAAAACAAACTATATTTTAAAATTTCTTTAGGGATCCCTTTAGGATCTATAGTCTTTATATTTTAAGCTTACAAAAAACTCATCAAGCAAAACTCTAATTATTTTTTAAAAATAAGATGTAAAGAATATATCATTAAATCCTTATATCATTATTCAAAAGATGATCAAAATACTTTAACCTTTTGGTTGAAATATTATCATTACCATGTAAAAAAGTGACATCTTCTAATGAACAGAATTATGAGATTTTACAACTTCAAACATTATTGATTGTATATCAAAAATGATCATCAAAGACAGAGAGAAAGAGAAAAGTAAATACTATAAACAGTTATATGTGGGCGGATTCCCCAAAAAACTTCTGAGCTATTTGAAACTTAGTAAATTCTGCAAGTTTCACCTAGATAAATTCCCAAATCATGACATGATAGATAGATACAACAATCTTTAAACACTGTAAACAAAAATAATATTATCAATTTACCCACAAATCTTTATTTAAACCATTGTAAATATAATTAACATTAATGATTTGTCATTTATATATTAATGGTAATACAATATTGCTGAAATTTTGATGATTATAAATTTAAATCAATAAATTGCTATAACAATGTTTTTTTGCAAAAATCCATTTTGAGCAAATATATATATATATATTAAGTTTAGTATTAAATTTGAAATAATGACTTTTAAAATAGGCATTTATTTATTTTAATTTTAATATAACATTTCACTGGTAATCTAATAGAAAAACATTGTCACTGTTATCAAAACAATCATTTAAATAAAATATTTATATTCAATGCATAATGGTTCAGTATAACAATTCACTGTTTAAAAAAACAATATACTTACTAAACATGTACTATTATATAATCTACAAATTTTTACTAGAGCAGTGTCAATCTGTAATTCTAAGGAGAAGGTAATGAAACCACACATACACCATACTATATATATGCTGTATTATAATACTCATAATTAACATTTCTAATTAAATATTGTAATATGACACATGTGTGGAAGTTTGATTATCTTCTCCTTAGAATGTGATATAAAAAATTTACTGTTTAAATACATTTTCAAATAGTTTTCAGTGATTGCTGCAAAGAAATACAACAAAAGTACTTTTAAAAATTTCATTGGATAGATTATTCCCAGTCATTGATAATTGGTTACGAATATTTGGTATAAAAACCAAAAAAAGCACTATATATATTTTTAAATGTCAGGAAAGATGTTTTGAGCAAAAAATGAAATATCTATTGTTTTTATCAGTTTGATCAAGGTCTTTAATTCAGTTAATCAAAAAAGTTTGTAATAATGTTTGAAATTAATTGTTTGCTTACCAAAATTTATTCATATATATAGCTTTTATATGAAAATATGAGAGGAAGTGATACATAGAGAATATCAAACATTTTTGGTATTAAAACTCGTGTTAAATAAGAATATCTATTAATTCTCATTTGTTTCCACTTTTAAGCTAGTACATTTTAAAATAATTTATTAACAAGATCACCAATAAATATAGATTTAATGTTGGTGTTTTAAATTTAAGCCAATTAAAATTAGAAATAAAAACATCATCTTGATTTCTAGATTTACATTCTGATGACCGCATTCTTCTTGACAATTCAAAATATGATCTCAAGAACAACATATTTTAATTTTGTAATTAATTTACAAGGAAAAACTTTTCTGCTTTATTGTCCAATGATGGAAGAAAAATATTCAGCAACTTTTAACTTGGATGGTTATCAGCTTGAGAATATTTTGATAACTTTTTAGATAAAAGCAGCTTGGATATTGAGTCATACATTTAAAACTTATTTTGATATAGGAAAAGATCTGTTACTGTGCAAAATATATTGTATGAATGAGAGACTGTTCTTGAAATATAAAAGTTCTAGAAATAAATTATTTTAAGAATGCTCTGTAATATTCTGAAACTATTATGATGAGATCATAAGTTGATTAGTATGCCATTAAATGTATTAAATGTGGAACCATTGAATCTACTATTGTAAAGACACATCTTCATTGAATTGTTCACATGAAGAAAATGAATGGTAGCAAACATTCTAAAAAGAGTTATATAGTGAATTTGAATATATCTCAAAGACACTATAAATAAATATAATATTAATTACTTTCCTTAAAGAATATGGTTGAAGATAGAATACACTGAAGGACTTCAATTAAGTAAAGTATTTTGATCTTTTAGGGAAAAAAATTATTGGCAAAAAAAAAGTTAAAAGACAGTACTGTGAGATGTCAAAGAAACAAACTGAATAGCTAATGTATGTGAATGTTTTTTTGTTTACAACTGATTTTTAGTTTTTATTAATCATTCTTCCCACTGACCCCCTTCTCCCAGAGTTATAATGGTCATTCTTAATTAGGAGATACTCCCAATAGCAATACAATATAAGCCAAAAACAGGCACTTTTTTGTAATGATTTGCTATGAGAAACTCACATTTTTATTACTATAACCAGTTGTAAATTTACAACTATAGAAAGTTGTATCCATTACAACTGTAGAATTGCCTTTGTCAACAGGGAAAATTATTATAGACTTGGCTAGTTTGAGAGATTTTATAACTTTCCTTCACCATAGAAAATGTTTGGCTTCACTTATTGATGACTCTCAAGTATTCCTTTTAAACAAGGCAAAACTCTCCATACAATAGTGCCACCCTGTGCCAACCAGAGTAATCAAAGGTGGCACTACTGTATGGAGAGTTTTGCCTTGCTAGATAACAATTATGTGCTAGTATAATAGATAGTGATCATGTGATGTTTAGTGGTTTAAGTATTCCTTTTATTCTCGTGTAATTCTGCTTCTTCTGGGGACAAGTTTTGAATGACTTTCTCAGTAGCTGCCATTATATATAATAAAGGAGTATTAGATGGTGTGTTTGCAAAGTTTAATCTTTTTTTCAGAACACAACTTTCAAAATTTATTAGATGTTTAAAACTAAGATTTTTAACAGATAACGCTGATAAGTTGTTTGATACACTATGACTTTTAATATGCCCATCTAGCTTTATATATATATATATATATTGTACCAATATTGAAATTGGCACATGATAATTTATCTAAAAAAAAATATTAAAATAATTTTTCGTAAAAGAGTTTGAAATAAAAGTTAGAAAATAATTGATTAAAAGGGGGGGGAGGGGGAGTTTTGGTTAGAAAAGATAAACTAAAAGTTTTATAAAAGGAAGTAGAGTTTATTATTATTAGTCAAAATATAATTTAAAGTTTTAAAAATACAAATCTCTTTTCATTCAAATTAAAAAAAAAAGTAATCTTAAAACTAGTTATATATGTGCGATTGTAAATAAATAAAAAATGTATGTGTAATAAATTCTAAAATGAAATAAAAGAAGATTATCATTAAAAAACACGGCAATGGCTATTAATTAAAAATATAAAACAACACATCTGCATGGCTATTACTAATTAAACAATCTTCCAAAACACATTAAAGGATTATCAATGGAATTTCGACAACAGATATTGCCGGAGGATATTACAAGGACAACATGTTGCAGGTATAAATATACCTTTTTTTTATTGGACAATGAATTGAGTCAGTTAAGTCAAGAGAGGACAATCAGTTGAGTTAATTGTATCCAAAAACAAAATGCAGTGCTGAGCAGCTTTTGGGAACACACGTTTCTCCACAGCCTGAAGTCCGATGAAAACAGCAAGATCTGCCCGTGAAATAATGTCAGCATAACAACTTGGAAATCTCCATCAATATCTAATTGTCTCCAATAGTAATAATCATAAATAATAAGGAAACTCATCAAGGAAATGTCCCAGCCGGCTGAAAGTATTCGTAATGGAAGCAGCAAACAAGAAGAAAACAAAGTTCTAAATCTACGTTCAAGATCCTAGTTAAAACATTTGCTTATTTTCATTTATACCATAATAGCCATTGCATTAATTCATAAAGCCTCCAGAGACAAGTAATTTGAACTCTATAATCATGCATAAAATGAACTATTGATGTGTGTGTTTGTGAATGCTATATGATTTTATAAACGTCAAACATTATTTATGCTTTTCATAAGATATATTATAGTGTGTTAATTTAAAATGTGCGTGTGTTATATTGGTTAAAAAATTATAAAGATGTTTAAATTTAGTAAATTAATGTTAGTTAATAAATTGTCTTAAAACTTAAACTCTATTTGTCAGTCAATTCTTTTTATCAACTCTTTTACCAATCTCTCTTACAATTCTTTTCACCACTAATTATGTATAATCTGTTAGTGATTACAAGTAACTGAGCTAGTCTATGGGTATAACTTAGGCATTGAGTTAGTGGCCATTGTTCAAAGTGCGTTGTTTATTCTTTTGAATAGAGAGCAGGTGCCCATGTTTGTACACAAACAAAAAAAAGTGCTTTGAACGTGGTGTTGAACTCAACAGTCGAGAAGAAGCTATGTCCTGGAAATGTAACGCTAGTTATATATTTTATAGCTATCGTTTGGACATACATATTCTCTGAATATGTTTTTCTCTGCCTAAGAGGCTGGTGTTTCGAACTCCCCATATTTCGAACCTGGTACAATATATATATGACATTATTTTATTTTCCCACATAATTTAGAATATAATCTTTTTACTGCTTGAGAAATTATTGTAAAGTTATCATCAGTAAGTTTATTTTTTAGAAAACATTCTACATCACCAATGAATGCAATATTTCATACTTGGAAAACCTTGGAGCATTTATTCTTTTTCTTAAAAGGCCTCACTTTCTCTCTGTTCAATTTTCTCAGTTCTCTAAGAAGGAATTGGAAATTTCAGTTGCAAACCCTTAGGAATAATTACTTCAGACTTACATTTACATAAGAAAGTTATTTGATTTTCTACTTTGGCAAGTTTTAGACATATTTTTTCTAAAGACATTCAATATTTAATATTAGATGATATAATTAATAGATATAGACATTGAGCAAAAATATGCTTGTCATCTAAGATATTTCAGTCCCATTAGGTTTTTTTCAGTTAAGCTAAATCATACTTTTAGCAATTTTTTCCCAATATTTGTTATCGCATATTGGAAATGTAAGAGTGTATGTTGGTTGTAATTTTAAAAAATATAAAATCATGATTCATGAGTAAAAAAACATGAAGGATTAAAAAAAGAACAATATCAAGCATCTGAATAAAGATTCTTCATATAAATTTGAACTTTATATTAAATTTAAATTCTATGTTTATGATTTTAAAAAAATATAACTTTTAACCTAATAAAAATTATTGTTATCAAAAAATGTTTAATAAAAACACAACAAAAATAAGTCATACTAGTATTTTAGCAAAATATTGATAAAATTCAAATTAATTTATTTTTTAATTAAAATCAAAAATTAAGTTTTGACTATTTTTTCCATATTTGATTTATTAAATCTAATTAAACATGTTAAATCAGTAATAAAAGTAATATGAATTTAAAATATTTTTGATTTATAAAAATAATTTAAAAAACAATATATAATACAAGTTTAAAATAAAAATGCATTCATGCTACAGAAACTTTAATTTTCATTTCAAAAATGATTTAAAAACAAGTTTTTTTAAAAAATATTTTTTGATTAAGTATATATCATAATGGTGTCATATAACTTTCCTAATTTATACTACAACAGTAATCCATTCTATATCATTTTAATCTAGAGTCAGTAATTAAGAGTTCTTAATAAACGCAGATAGATATGCTAACTATATCCCAAATTCATTTCTAGTTATTAGATTTTATCAGTTATGAGTATTGGATTGTGCTGACCATAAAATAATTATTTATTACTTCTCTTACATCATTCAAGCTATGAATAATCAAGAATTCCTCATTGATAAGGAACAAGAGCCATATTGTAGCTGGTGCCATTAATTTAGTAAAGCTTATATAGATGGCTCTAGAGTAGATTAGTAGACATTGTTAACACTAAGGCAATGATTATGTCATCACTTTTTAAGCTATAGTTATGATATTATTTAGAAAGTCTCATTGTTATCATTAAAGTATGATCCAGTATTAATGAAATTGAGTACGTAATGTAAAGAATAACATATCTGAGTCAGTAAAAAGTAAAACTTTTAATTTTTTTTTTGTACACAAATTGTAATCACATGGAATGTAGTTTTTATACTAATCTTCCTAGAATAATTATTCTTTTATGTAAGTATAATTACTGCTTACCAAAAGTTTTATTGACAAAAACAAATATTTTTTTGATTTTAAATTTTTTATTTAGAAATATTAGTTAGAAAACTGTGAATTAGAATGTTTCATTATATAAGTTTTTTTTTACTATAATTATTAACAGTTTAATTTTGTGCAAATTCCTCCTCCCATATATATTATAACTAATTCAAAAAGACCACACTAAAAGGCATGAGACTGGGAAAGAGGAAAAATCCATAGATTGAGGGGACCAAACTCGAACTAGATCCACACCCAAATTTTTATTAATATCTAAGAGTGGGGTACATTTTAACAAATTTATGTGAAAGCTTAATATCAATAAAGAGCTATCTACTCTGCCAAGAACATGAACAATAAATAAATATTATTTAATTTACACAGCTTTGTGTGATTCTAATTATACTAATGTTCGTAATGTCTCAGGGTATTCTCATAAACTTAACCTTATAATATAATCTTGATGTATTCTTATAATTTTACACAAAATATATAACTGTGTACGTAATGGATGAATAACTCTCCTAGTAAAGCCTCATGTGTTTTATATTTAATAAGGTTAGCAAGTTATTTCTCACTCTCAGGTTACATTTGTTTGGATCAAACATTTATCTCAGGGCTCTTAATAAGTATAACAATTACTATTCTGAAAAAATTATTAATCTTAAAACAACTTTAAACTAATCTATTCTTGACATGATTAAGATAGCAAAGGGATTTTTTTGGATCCATTCATATCAGCAAATTCAATATTAAAATAGAAATAGTTCAAGTAAATTGAATAAAAAATATTATTTCTTAAAAATGAAGTGCAATTGTGACTGTATTTATTATAAAATGTGTAGGTGATAATAATAATTTTCAATTAATGACAAACAGTCATATAATAAAAAAATGTAGCAATTAATTTATAATTATAAAACTATTATTAAAAATATCTACACAAACATAATCATAATAACAATAAGTTACCTAAAAAGATTATGAATTATATTGCACTGTTATACTTGATAAATACTTTCTACTTGAGTTATAAGTATCTGTGTTGTAACAATAGAGAGTCTGGGGTAAACCTGGGGTGATGGAACTTATCATCATTCTCAAGTCAATACAAAATATATAATGAATATAATATAATGATGAATATGAGAGATCAGCAAAAACAAGGACTAATTATAAGTTCACTGCATTATAGATGAATAATAATCATTCATCATCATGAATGATCAAAAAAGTAATGTCAACAGTCAACCTTGTGACTGGATTCGAAAATGGTCCATTATAAACCAGGCTAATTATTTAGCCCATGCCAAGATGAGGCAGTTTATATAAACAATAATTTGAATGCACAAGCTTAAAAGCTAATCCATAAGAATATAATTTTAAAAAATTAAATAATGCTGATATACTAAACCGTGCTGATCAACATCAATGCCCATACTGGCCAAAGATAAACTTAATTTTTAATTAATAGTAAAATAAAATTTAGTGCATGGACTTTAAAGGACATACCTTTGCACCATCCAGTATTAAAGAAGTAATGAAATCATCATGTCCGTAACATGTTATGCACAAATACAACTCAGGCAGCAAGAGATCTACAACTGTTACTGTGAGCAAGATATAATACCAATATATAACAATTTATATTATTTTAGGATTAAATTCACTGGAATAACTTAATGAAATATAAATGTATTAATTAGAAACAATAATAAAAAAATGAAATTAAGGTTTGCTAAGTGGGCTATAAATATAAATTTGGCATTGTGATTTTGATTAAAATGCAATATATATATATACTATTACATTGTTATTTATATATATCTCAATAAGTTTACATAAACCAACTTACATGTCAGCACTTAGACATGCCTATATAATATAAACTGAATATATTTGAATTATAAAAAACATTAAAAATTGATTTTTAATAATACATAAATGCCTTAATTTTAACATATATATATGTATAGGCATGAAAATGTGTGTACGCACTGATATTTATATAAAAAATAAATTTATTAAAACCATATTACATTTTTACAATAAAATTAATTCAATATTGAAAATATACATATGTATATATTATATACATATGTGCATATTATTATTATTATCCCATTATAAATCAAAGTTATTAATTATTATTTTTAATGGTAATTTTTTTAAAAAAAGTATATGTATATATTACTTCTTAGACAGTCATTCATACAATTTTTTTTTTCATTTTTTCAGATTACTATTAATTGTAACTGTTTTTAAAAATAAGCTAGCAAATAATATGCTAGCAAGATCTTTTGTTTTTCAAAGATTGTTGGAGTTTTCCATTTTTAATAAAATAAAACTGTAAACATACTTTAGTTTTAGTTGAATGGTTAAGACAAATGTTATTTACTTTTAATCTTGTAATTTAGAGATTTTAATTGGGAAGTTATTTCAATAAATATTCTACTCACCAACTATATGCACTTTATATATATATATGACCAACAGCATATATAGGTTTGTGTTTTTCTATTAATCAGCATATGATATAGCATAGTAATTTTATAGCAAGCTGATTAATACTGGAATCTTTCAGTAAGTTGGTCCATTATAGTCATGTCTATAGTAGAGTAAGGGGAAAGTATAAATCAAGTAACTAATGACATTCAGCCAGTTCCATATAGTCTCTATAATTTAATAGACTTCAGGCAAGTCATCTAGTACATACATGGCATATAAATCACATAAAATCTGGGTCTTGCCTCCATGTGAATTCAAATTCTACTGTCATGACACTAGTAACATTTGAATACATTGTCTCTTGCCTTTAATTATAACTTTATAGTAATAATAACATCATATGGTCTGTGCCATAAGTGTTTCAAATCCACATTTTTATAGTATATCATGGAATTTAAAACAATAATTAATTAAATTATTTTTTAATCTTGACTGAAAAATTTTAATGACTCTCACTCAGTTTATCTTAATTCTTTCAAAAATAACTTTATAGGATTTTATCAAAGTATTTAATTTTTAAAAAATCTAATTAAAAATAGGGTGGAATTTTATAATTACAAGTACTATCCATTAGAACATAAAAACATGCTTGTTTTAGATTTCTTGCTCTCTCTTTTTCTTTTTTAATGATCAAAATCAGAAGAAATAGACTTTTTAAATGTTTCATTTATAATAATTTTTTAAATTCACAATTATTATTTAACTCTTAACTGTTATTCCTGTATATATATATATAAATTATAACTTTTTGGGCTGTACCATGTATTATTTTCCATTAAACACTGATATTTCAGTGGATTACCATCCGCCATTATCAAGGTTAACTTTTGAAAGAAAAATTGTTAGATCTCAAATAATAACTTGATTGTGTGCAAGATGAGAAATGAGATTCAACTTGAAGTAGTTCAGCATTCACAATATGAGGCTTATCAAAATGTTTATTTCCCTTAGTATTTTCACCTATTAATTTTAAGTTAATATTAGATAAAATGAGAGGTTTCCATATAGCTGGAATACGTTGTGCTTCATCGGCCCTATTTAAACGAGTAGGTCTCTTTAATATTTCATTTGACTCTCTCATGGTTTTTAAATCATATCTTTCCAAATTAGCAAGTATTTTTGTATTGTCAAAATCAGGTTTGTGACCAATTTCTAAAAAATGTGAAGTAAAAACTGATATGCTAATTTTTTGATTAAAAGCATTTCTATGTTCCTTAAGTCTGACATTTATTCATCTATTAGACTGACCCACATAGCTTCTTGAGCACTGAAAACATGGAATTTCATAAACTGGCTTGGTGTTCCAAAAATATTCTGTCTTTAGGTTTATATAAAAAATCACCATTTTTTTGCCAGTAGAAAAAGTAGTCTTTATATTAAAACAAGATAGTCTTCTCCTGATTTTATCAGTAACTCCTTTAATATATATATATTTTAACGGTCACTGCAAGAGTCTGAAGATTTCTTAATGTATCTGCACTACAAGGGCACCATCTAGGCATTTGAACCTAGAAAAATTTATATAGTAGGCAGATACATGAGTTAAGACTCAAAAAAAAATTATATATATATATTATTCTGACCATTTGCCCAATGTCACTAGCTCATAGAGTAGCAGAGATTTTAAACATTTTTATGTTTTAATAGATTTAGATTCTCAAAATATATTAATATTTAAAACAATAAAATAAAAGAAGCCACTGCCAGTAATTAACATACAAATAGAATTTATTAACGCACATTTAAAATACTTATATTTAAAATTGAGGAATAAATTTAGACTTTACAATTAGTTTTAAATTGGTTATTATTATTATTTTTAAATTTAAATTATTGTTTAATAAAGTCCACACAGATGGATATTTAAATTATATTTTACTTTAGCATGTTGAGTATAGATAGGCTACATAGATTTTTTTCACTTAAAAACTTATCAAAACATTCATTCAATCTCAGACTAAAAGTTCATAGCCAAACCCAACATCAGCTTTCAGATATATAGTCGCAACCAATGTAATATGAAGATGCTAGCATAAAACCATGCCGACAGGAATGTGCATCTGACAGCATGATATTATTTGAAGGAAATGATCTGTGTCCAGAACAGAAATGTGCATCTGTCTGACTAAGGAATCATGTATATAATTTTTTTTAAAGAGTGCTACATATGGGGAGAGTGGTCTTTCTGCCGACTTATAAATCCCTGTCCATAGAGCTAGAAGGGGTTAATGGTGCAGGAAATATGTCTGTGACCATTTCAACGATATGACTGCCTCTTTGGGGTCATGCATTCAGTTGGGCACATTGCCCTGTATGCTAAACATGCTTCACATTACATTAATATAAACACCCATATATCCCTCCACAAGCATTGTCCTAACTATGAAACAAATAGCCTGAAATTAACCCCTTAAAATAAACAAACGAATTTAAACATAGTTATTAATTTTTATCCATGCAGCTATCCACACCCAACTTTATATTTAATACATTTTAGTTAAAACATAACACACACACACACACACAAAGAAATGGAAATGATTGCTTAAACATCTGCATAAAAAATATTAATAATTGAATTTGCATTCTTTAATTCAGATAAGAGTTCTTATTTTCAGCTATTAATTCATTGCAATTTTAGAAAAGTTCTTATTAGATAGACACAAGAGTTCATACTTTACTGATTGAATAGATTGAAAAATCCATCTTCATGATCACTTTCGTAGATTTTGTCCTTCTTTGAAACGAAACCGCTACTTGCCATTCATTTGGTCAGGAACTGTCATCAAGAGGCCTCAGCTGGTTGTCTGGAAAATTAAATTTATTGCAGACTTCCACATCGTGAAAATCTGCAATATAGCTAGTTATAATGATATATTCATAGTCAGCTCTCAGATCCAAATTATAATAATCCTTTGGCTTTTATATTTTTCTTAGCCTCTTATCATCAAATCTTGGGATTCAACCAGCAAGACGTCACTAATCCTTTCATGTTTCAGTTATGGTCCGTGCTGTCATTTTCATGCTTGCATTGGTCATTTAATTTCTTTGTATACTCTTACCATTTAATTTATTTTAAGTGCCTCAAGGGCTAGTTTGCTTTCAAACAATCATTTAATTAATAAAACAATCATTTCCATTTTCTAAGGTTATAGAAATCAACATTATTTCTATTTTTAAAATATCAATCTTTATATTTTTAATTTTTTACAAAAAAAAAATACTTTCAAATACTTTTTCTTAAAATAGTTTAAGTTTTCTATCTGCGTGACAATATATATATATATTTAAACAACTTTTAATTTTCAGTTTTTAAGTTTTTTTCTTTTTAATAAATCAATTTTTATTTACAATCTTTTTATTTTCATTTTAAAATAATGTAACAACATATTATATTCCATTACAATATATATTATAACAAGATGGGGATATTTTAGGTGAAGGTAAAAGATGGCAAATCTTCCCAAAATACAAAAATATTTCAAATAATGAAATTTAATATAATATCAATATATATATATATATAATAAATTGTCAATGTAATGTTTAAATAATTGTTTAAGCATGAAAAATATATAATGTTGTATAGTGAGATGTGATATGTTGGACTATTCCCATCATCTATGAGTTAATGTTGAATGTATTGAAAATTTTAAACTTTATTTAAACTCTCCAAATACAAACAACTTGTTAGTAATAACACACAAATACTTTATTTAAACTTTCCAAATACAAACAACTTGTTATTACTAACAAGTTGTTTGTATTTGGAAAGTTTAAATAAAGTTTAAAATTTTCAATACATTCAACATTATCATGATGATTGATGGGACTATCATCATTATGACTAGATGGCCACAAACACACATCTTTTCCATATAATAGAACATTATTCTTGAATCTAGCCTAGAGAACATAATCTCTATAACTGTTACTGTGATCAAGAGATGATGCAACATACAATATTTTAAACTATTTAGAATCAAGTCACTGGAATAATTTTAACAATAACATAGAAGTTTATTAACAACAAAAAAGAAATTAAAATTATGGTCTCTAGGATAAGGCTATGTACATATAAATTAAATCTTCTGATTTTGATTAATAGACAAATAAAACTCACATTGTGATTTACAATACCTCCTAAAGAATTTATAATATATATATATATATATAGTGACCTTCTGGTTTGGCACCAGAAATATTAATGGGAATTGTGTAATGCTATATCAGTAACATCTGATATTATCTCATTTTAAAAAAAATGAAATAACGTGAAATTTTTAAATTTTTTTATTTATAACTTAAAACTATGATTAAAAGAACTCGTATATGTAATTTGGAAATTATTAGATGTTTAGTATCTTACTTTAGGGTATAATTAATGATAGGATAGGGGGTGGCTTGTCATAAACATAATCTGTTTAGTTTGAGTTGATGCTAATTTGTTTAAAAAGCAGTATTAAGATTTGTTGAGCGATTCTCTAGTTCATTTGCTTTTTATATTTTTATTTATAGCATAAACAGTGAAATATATTTCACTCATCATCATTAACATAGTCATTTAGTCATATCAGGGTGGTATTTGTAGTACATTGTTTGTAAATATTCATGTATGTCAATATCATTATTCAACTTTATTTTTCATTCATATGCTTCATTAAACCATTAAATATCATATCTCATATCCAAATATTTAATCTCATAAATAATAGTGTTAAAAACCAGCTTAATTACATTTTAGTGAATTAATGGATTATTGGACTGGTGAATTATTAAACAATAATTATACTAGAAAATATTTTATTTATTAAAGTAATTGTTGTTAGTTTTTATTTTGTTACTTTAAGAAGTACAGAATATTTAATTCTTAGTTCAATTTAATATTTAATTTTTATTTATTTATTTAAAAGACAAAATAGTTTTTTTGTTTCTATTTTTTTTCTACAAGAAAGTTTCTTGCATAAATTAAGTCTTAGTCTCTGTCTGATGACCATTGAACTTTCAAATGACTTTGGATTGGAAGAATAAATGCTGGGTAATTTTTTTAGGGCTATAAAAAGGGTTAAATATAATTTTAGAGGGGACTACTAGAAAGAACTATCAAAGAAGACTACCAACAAAGACTACCAAAATTCTCTACTGATAGAACTTCAAAGTATTATCTAAACAAAACTTAACATTACAATTTTATTAAAAGCCTATTCTTCCAAGAAAAAAAGCCAAGTTGAAAGTTTAAAGTACTAAAAAGTTTTGGGACAATGTTCGCATGAACAACCTAAAGGTAAATTAATTTTATTCTTAATTGACAGTTTCAGAATTCTCAATCATTATTTTAAATGCATGAGTGTATCTACATTATAACGTATTTAAAATTAATTAGTAATATAAAGAATGGAATGGAAGTATGTAATTATACTTTAAAATAATTTTATTTAAACTTTAAGCCTACTTATGATGAAGACAGAAGAATGTATGTTTATTTTACAAAATTATTCTTAAATTTTAATTATAGTATTAAGAAAACAACTGCAGCATGTGCATACCTTTATTATGTCAGGAAAATATGTGAACTATTATTAAGCCTCTCAAGAACTCTTTATGGTAAATTTTGTGCTAGTTATAAAGAAGAAGGTTAAGAAAGATGCATAGGAATCATTTATTTTATTATCATTTCATTGAAATACTTGTCTGACTATTTATAATTTTTTTGCCTATTAGAAAATAAGACTAAATGTATGATTCAACTAATTATCTAATTATTTTTCCCAACTATTATGAGAAATCGATGAAACTGAATATGACTTTTGTTTTATTAATTGTCCTCTTTATTTGTGATGGAATTACTCATATAGAATATTGCCAACCAGCTCATGGAAAGTTAAATAAATGTTATCAGTTCAAATAATTATATACATTTTATGAATGGCTCTGAAAAAAAAAATGAAATAAATGCCTAATATATTTTATGAATGAAATGTGAATTATTATTTCTTTTATATAACATTAACAGCAATTTTATTAGCTTCGCTAAGAACATTGAATGCGCTATACTGGAGTTAAAATAATATTATTTGTTTTCCTGCAGGAATGTGTTCTTTGTCAATATTTATCTCTGTGTGCTTATTATTATTATTATTATTATTATTATTATTATTATTATTATTATTATTATTATTATTATTATTATTATTATTATTATTATTATTATTATTATTATTATTATTATTATTATTATTATTATTATTATTATTATTATTATTATTATTATTATTATTATTATTATTATTATTATTATTATTATTATTATTATTATTTAAGACATGACCAAGGGATGTCATGTATAAACTGTAATAAACTTTTTGTTTTCAACCAGAAGAAAAAACAAGAACTTTATTTATTTATTATTTAATCATATTTAGTATGTAGATAGTTTAAAGGTTGTTTTATGATTTTGTTATTTTTATTATTATATTTATTATGTCTCCAAGAATGTCTCCTAAATGTATAATATTAGGGGAATATTATACAAGGTATTTATTATTATTATTATTTTAGTTTAAGCTTTATCGTGTGCCGTATATAAACGTACGTGCTTGGTAAAATGGAGACGTCCATTTAAGGTTAAAAGGGGTGAACAATTATTTTAAAAGAGTGTCATTACATAAAATCTGATAGTATATCTTTGCATTTTTTTTAATAGATTAGAAAATCATTATTTTCAATAATTATTTAACCTAGAACATAAAGCTTTATTATTTATCTAAGCCAAACTTTTGTTTTGGATTTGTGCTAATATAAATGCACTATAAAAATATTATTTTGTCTTACCTTGCCAACAGAAATTATTGCCTTGTTTTTCAATTGTAAATAATATGTTTTTAAGTTATAAATTTTATGTCAGATATGAAATGTTTACCCATTATTGCATTTACAGTTAGTAATTAATATTTTCACAGTAGTTCCTTACCTACTGGAATTTGAATTGTCTGTATTATTATTATGCTTGTATATGTGTGCATATTATAAAACTCAACTATAATAATGTGTAATTTGCAAGTAAAAATGATATAAAATCTATCGGTTTCGGAGGATGGGAATGGACTATTCAAATTTGAAAGATTAGAATTTGTTTAAACATGAGTTTATTGTTCTTTATTATGTTTGATAAGAAAAGTGTTTTGTGGCTATTTGTAGTAAAAGTTAATGATGTTTTATTATGTCTTGTGGGATCGAATAATTTTTTTTTTGTTATTTGAATATTTGATATGGTAGATTGCCTAGTATATCTTATGGGATAAAGTAAAATCCCTTTGTCATAGAAGTATTTGATAGCAGTGGATTGAATCCTCCAGTTTTGATATTTGATATTATGAATTAGAGTATGTGAAACCAAGTATTTTATTTCCCTGATGTTTTGGTGATGAGATTTATTCCCACCTGTTTATGTAGTCTCAGAAGTTAGACTTGGGAGTTATTGTCTTGTTAGTTATAAAATTATAAATGTGAAAATATTTTATCCCATGTGCTTACAGAATGCTTTCATCTTACTCATAGCCATGTGTCAAATAATTTATTGATAAGAATAATAAAAGTAGAATTGATTTTTTCACAAAAAAGCTGTGTTAGAATTAGTGCTGAAGCTTGTTTGGTCCATTGTCATTGTCCGTATTATGATTTATTTACACATTCATAAGTAAACCAATTGGATTGATTAGTATTAATTATTTATTCTATGACACACAGCATAATACAGACTCATGCATAAAGTGTTAATTTGAAGGATATAAAAAAATCCATTATTAGTGTATAACTCTAATTATCATTTTAAATCATGTTACATGTATCATTTAAAATTTCATATCATTAATTTTCAATAATCAATCATCATTGAATAAGCAAGCAAAGGAGATAAAGCATAAGTAATTAGTAGAATTATTTATTTCTATTGTGGCAAAGATAAAACATAGCTAATTGATAGAATTATTTCCCTTTTGCAAAGTATAATTTAATCTTATTTTGTGTTTATTCTTAGGTTCAAACCCCTTATTTTAGTTAATGTGCATTTTAAAGTAAAAATGCCAAGATTTTAGTTTTATTTTATAATGTAATTGAAATATTTAATCTATGCTGTTTGTTATAGACTTATTAGATTAATTAATAATTTAAGAGTGATATAAAAGACAAGATGTCGAATATAAAATAAATTCTGTAGTTGATTGCCAGAAATGTAAGGCTATATTATTTCAGTTCCATATTTTTATCAGAAGTGACTGATAACTGAAAACCATTTTTTCCATAAAACATAAAATTTTTATTTTAGTTTATTCTTTAGGGTTAAAGATATAATGTGATGCCATAAGTTAATCAAAGTGACTTGATAGACAAAATGTATCAGATAAGAAGTTAAAAAATTATTTTGTAATTTCTGCTATTATGTAGGTTTTCAACCACTGATGTTAATACATCCACAATTTATATCTGTACAAATTGTAAAGAAATTAAATGTTTACTTAACTATATTTTTTTTGTAATAAATGTTTTATTATTTAAAATTGTATTCAAGATTCTTCTTTAACATACATTCGTATTTCATATTTCCACACATGCTCACACATTTATTTTATCTAATATGGCTGATATTTGAATGTATACAATTGTAAACATACGCTATATAAAATAAATGCTTATTTACATATGATTAAGTTTCAGTTGGAATGACGTTTAGTAAATTCTAGACAATTTCACTCACGTCATTCATTCAGACATCGTATATGGTAATTTAAAGTGATGGTTCCATCCTCACACT
Source organism: Epiperipatus broadwayi (assembly GCA_028023455.1). NCBI lineage: Eukaryota > Metazoa > Onychophora > Udeonychophora > Euonychophora > Peripatidae > Epiperipatus > Epiperipatus broadwayi. The sequence goes on from JAQFVV010012448.1 coordinate 6,985,999, forward strand.
TTACTTGCCAGTACTTCAGATTTGCTCATATATAAGCATTTGAGTCGTAGGAATAAGAGGATTTCTTTTATTCCTGCATAAATACTATATCTTGTATTGGTGAGAAAGTATTCATTTATTATTAACATTCACAAAGCGTATGCACAATTATCTTAAAAGGCTGATATTTGAATGTATCTAATATGATATAATTGTATTTTCATTTAATTTAATGTTGAACATATTCAGACATGATGATATTGATTTCCTTGATCCAAACACTGTATGAGATGTCAATTATTTACTGATTTTCTAAAAAGGTTTTATCATTTTGCAATTGTTTAGATGATGAATTGAAATCAAAATGTGCCCGATTTCTTTCATTATCTAACTGCCATTATTTAGTTAGGGTATTGCTTAGTTTATATTATTATTTTCATAATAAGTAAATAGTAGTTGTTAAGAAGTAGACCTTAGATTAAGCCATGCCATAAGTTAATTCCCTGAGATCTTCAATTTTTAATTCAGATTAAATAATAAATTCAGTTAATCAGTTTAGATTAGTGTCTAAATCACAGTTTAATAATGTCAGGTTTATTTTATATTTAATTCCAACTTCCTACACAGTACAGTGATTAAATACTACATTTTAGTTATTACTTTAATTTTCTAATATGGTAGAGGTTGTTCAATGCATGTGGATGATGGGAGGAGGTGAAGTATATAATATAACTTATTAATTTTAGATGGTAGAATTTTACCAAGATAATTTTTATTTATTTTAGAATCTGATAGATGTTTTATTTCCTATTAGTTATAATATTTCCTCCCACATCTAATGTACATTTTACACCTCATAGACCTCTGTATCTCTCAACTGAGCTAGGTTAAAGTGAAACTTTATTTAAGAGGCTCATTGATAGTTTTAAAATAAGATTAGTTCGATAGTTTATTCTATGATCCATAGAATTGGTGCCCCGGGTATTTGTTAGTGATAGTGATCAGTGGTGAGGAGTTACTATATATATATATATATACACACACACACAAGAAAATACCATCTACATCCAATCAAACCAGAAACCCAAAACACAGAGTTATAATATCACTATGAACAAAGCAAAAGAAGTTTGTTCAGAAACCAATTATTTAGACATGGAAAGATCTACATAGAAATGACTCTTATGAAGAATGATTATCCATTAGATGCCGTTAAGAAAATCTTAAATAGATAACAAAAAGAAACATCAGAAGAAGAAAAACCATTATTGGTCCTGTTTATCAATACATTCTAAAATATCAGACAAACTAAAGAAAATCTGCAATGAGAACAGTTTTCCAAAGCCATACCACATTACAAGCAATTCTGACATCTATAAAATCAATGCTAAAAAATAAAAACTGCATCAATGAAATACCATTATATTGGAGAGGCTAGTTGTCCCATTGAAAAACATATCACAAATAGCATATTGTGTATGTATCAATGAACATATGTTCAATTTTTAAAATACAAAAATATTGGATAGAGAAGAAAAAGTACTAAGAAGAAAATGCAAAGATGACAATGGCAAATATCTCTATAAGTGTATCCAGTGTGATAATATATTTTCCCCGACCATTATAATATAATGTCTGAAAGTCACTAATGAATCTATCTCTTAAGAAAAAAAGTGAAGAAATAAAAAGATCCATTGTAAATAAATACATAAAATTTCTACTGACTGTTGCTTTAGGCAGAATAACTCAATTGATTAGAGCATTACTTTAAATTCATTGATTTGAAAGTCCAGATTCGATTCCCATGTTAGTACTATCAATGATCAAACCAGTATCACCTGCAGAAGAGAGGAAAATAATACCACTTAAAATATTGATATATCCTAACCTAAGTATTAATTACTAAAAGTAGAACGTATATATATACGGAAATTTTAAACAAAGTTTAATTCTTTCTAAAGACACTCCATATTTAATATTACTTGGTGGAAATAATCCAACATATAATTAATACTAAATGCCATCCATCATCACAAACCTTCAGACAAACTCTCGATATCTGTATAGCTGAAATGTAGCAGTATGTACTACTTGTGATTTTTAAAAATGTTCACCCACATAAAAGAGAAGTCCCTGGAGAAAAATGCTTATCCCAATCTAATTTCTCATGCTATCAAAATATAAAGTTTCTTTTAACTTTATATTCTGTGTACATTTAGTTTTTAAAAGTTAAATTTGTTTTATATACACATGTAAATAAGATTTTTGATAGCTATATATCAATCTGCTATAAAAATATTTTTGACACTAGTAAGTAAATTTTATTTACATTTTTCTGTTTAAAGATGTCAACAAATTATTTTAATGTTTATTTATTTGACAAACAGATTTTTATCTTTTTATTAAATAACTAATTATTCACAAATATTACAAAAAAAATCTGGAGAACACTCCACCAGAAAATAGATATTGTAGTAGAGTTGGGGAGAGGGTTCATTAAATTCTAAATTCTACTATTGCATGGATATACTGGACGACCATTAATAATGTACTTCATATTTTTTATGTGTTCAGAATTATATAAATCACAGACTTTTGAATTTCACTTCCATAAATTTCCTATTGCTATGAATAGTCTAAATCTGTTGATTAAATTATAAATATGTCTAGAAAGATCAAATCAAACTTGCTTTATTATTGAATTTGTAAAAAGAAATGTGTCTGGTGCCATTACAAAAGCCATTTCTTATGCTGTAATTCTTTATTAATTAAACATTTGAAAGAAGGATATTGAAATTGAGATAAAACTATACCTTGGATTAGTAATAAATTTAGTCTCCTTACTAACTTTTTATATATTTTCTATGAGACAATTTATCTTAATGTATAATAGAGGAATATGTGAAGAAATAGGAAATAAAGCAAGGAAATGAATGTGAATGTGTCTGTATTGCTTTAATGTGAATACTTTATCCTCCTAAATAGGGGTCCAGTATTCAACCATAAAATCTATTAGCACTAAGGAATCTGTCCTTTATAATATATCAGTAGTGCCAGACAGTTTTCTTAGAAAATTATTTCTAAAAAACTATTGTAGATTATATCTTCAACAAATATAAATGATAAGTTAGGCTATGTCATGCTTTAGTTTACTATGACAAAAAGTTACATTTTCTATGTGGGATTAGAAACAAGGATTTATCTCTATTTTTACCTTAATAAAAATATTCTACAGCTCACATAATTTGTGATAAAACAAGAATAGTTTTTTAATTCTAATGCCATTTGATGTATACTTGAGAATCAATGTTTAGCAGATACTAGTACTATTAATTTCCTATCTTAAGAGTGACTTCTGGATTTTGCTTTTATTAATGAATGTTTAGAATCTAAAGGGCAGTTATGTATCTAGCAAACATCTTTAATTCACTTTATTATTCAAGTTAAAAATCTGAAATTCAAAACATCCTAGACTAAAGGTACTAAATAGTCACTTATATAACTGTTCTATTAAGCTGACTTGCATTCAAAACTCTTAGCCTATTTAGAATTTCAAATTTTTAGTTTGAATAGGAAAATGATATTAAAGGTAGTTAAAGGAATAACTATATTACTTCCAGATTGAATCCTGAACCTCATTAACAAAGACAAAATAAGAAACTAATCTGAAAATGGAATTAGAATGTACTAACATCTGATAATCATTGATTACTCAAGCTTAATGTAGATGGCACTGAAGTAAGAAGCTGCTCCAGTTTATAATATATTTATTGTATATTTTCCTTATAAGAATATGAATTTTCTCCTTCTTAGATGAAACTCCTTTGTAAGGTCAATATCATCATTGTACATAAGATTTCTTCAATTTATACCTAAAGATCAGCATTGAATATATTTTACATCAAGTAGATAAGAGAAATTAATTCTTTGGGAGGCCATTCTGTAAGATATTTTAAATGCTATAATTATCATTCAAATTCACTAAAAAGGTTACTATTGGAAAACAATTTTGTCAAATAACTTAAGTTTTTATATTTAAAAGCTTAAAGGCTTTAAAAAAAACATAATAGAATCATAACCGAGGTTAGGTAAATAAAGATAGCAATAATGTTTATCATATTTTAAAAACCCATTATTAGTATGAGTAATTAATGATAAAAACTTTTTACAGTAGGTATTGGCTTAACTGATGATAGTTATTTAAAATCATTATTAGATTTATTAGGTTTTGAGACAGTTGTACTTTTGCTTTTATAACAAATTATTCAGAATATTTCTGTATGAATAAAGTTAATGAATAACTTTGCCTATTTAAATATAAATTATTAATTTATTAAAAACTCTGGACAAATATCAGCTTTTGGCATTTTTCCTGGTTAAAACAATTAATTAGTTCTAATTTACTAATATCTATTGGTTATATTATGCCTGAATTAAAAGAATATTGTAGAAGAGTAGCTATTGATCTGATCTAATGATGTCTTTTCTGGTTTTGACAATAATAGGGTTTAGAAGTTGACACATAAGCTGACAATGTAATTGTCAGTGACAATTGATAGTTTTAGAGATGTTTCTATACCTATCAAGTCCATGTGAAAAAAACCATACTTTTCAACTAAATTTTATAAAGTTTCCTTGCTTCTTTTTTTAACACCATCAGGAGAATTTATAAGCACGTCAGCAATTTCTGGAATTTTAAAAGTCAAAATAATGGTCATAAAGAACTAGATTTGCTCCAATTTCTAAAGAATTATTTTCATTGTCTTTATAGCATCAATCCTTATATATATATATATTTAACATATTGATTCCAATCAACTTTTATTAAATTTAATTTTGAAGAATAACTGCTTTCAGTTATTGGAATAGGAATTACAAGCATGATAAGACATGATTTATATTGGCAAAGAATATGGCAGGGATTAATCCAATATTAGTAAATCATTAGGCAATGATAATTTTTTATTTTTTGTAAAAGCAAAACATAAATCAAGTGTTGTTTCTGCATTTTATTTGCTTAAATGAAAAGTTCCTCTGTTTAGGATCTATAAGCCAGTTATTCTAACAGTTAAAATCTGCTTTACCATCAGTTGCATATCTCAATGACTAATATAAGAAAGTCTTTTACAAATATAAAAAAAAAAAATAGACAGATTCAGAAGAAAGAATAGAGCAGTTTGTATTGAAAGGATTAAAAACATTGCATACATTAAGATTATTTACTCAGGTGGTGATTGGTATATTGTTTGGACTATCTTCAATAATGACTTTTCTAGATGGCTTAAAACAAAAGTAGGCATATCATGTTTAGTATGTATTTTGTTCAAATCTAATGTAAAGCAAAAGATTTTTAAAAGATTCACATTATTAGATGGAGTTTTCTATAGTGTAATTATGTGCTTTTTTAAAGATATATTTTTAAAGTTGACTCACATATTGTAATTGAAGTGATTATTTTAAAGAATGTATACCTCATCATTGAGGTATTTAATAATTATTAACACTATATAGTACATTTTAATTTCAAGAATCTAGAATACTTATTTTTTATAGCCTAACAATTATTAATGTAATACTATCATAATTAATATATATATATTTTTAAGTGTCATAGCATCGGCCGGGACGCGAACCCGCAAGGCAACTGCCTGCAAGTGCAAGGCAGTTGCGCTGACCTCTCGACCACCAATGCAAGCTAATTAATATTTGTATACTGGTTGTGTAATTTTATAATTTTCTCTCTAATTAAGAAAAAGTTCATTTTAAAATGAAATCTTGTTTTCTAAGTGGTGATATTAGTTTCACATTTACGTTTAAAGTAGAGTACAAAATTCCCATTTTTTTGATATTAGATAATACTTATATAAATAATATATTATTATTTTAAAATATTAAAAAAAAAACAGTTTTGATATGTTACAGTTAAATTCTTATATTTCACTAATATACTATATATCTTTAATAATTCTATTTATTATTAAAATAAGTTTTAATGACATTTTAAAAATTCTACTAATAGTAATGACATATTTTTTTGTGGAAAAAAAAAATATTAATTGCTTTTTTTTCTTTTTTCAAGATCGCAGAATATTTTAATGTAAAACTGGAAAAAATTTTGCTTTGTACTTTGAAATTTTTTACGAAAATAATTTTTAATAATAATTAGATTTTTAAAAATGTTAAAGCAGCCATATGCTGCTAAAAATTTAATATTAATTTTAATATCTATAGTTTTGTTTAAATATTTACAAATAAGTTTGATATCAAATAGTTGTTTTAGAAATCATGTGATGTTTGAGTATCAAAGCAATAGACTTTCAATTGATCAATTATCTGGAAATCGATCTAGAATGTCTAATTCTCAAGCACCAAACTGCAAAGGGCAATTTACTTTTGATAGCAATATAAACATATATATTTTATTTTACTACAATTTAATCATGTACAACCTTAATATTGATTTTCCAGTTTTTAGATAAATGCATTAATGTGATGAATAACTATTTATTAAACTAGGATTGCAATGGGTATTATTAGCTCAGATCTAGACTTCAAACTCAGTTAAAGATCAATGTATTTATTATTAAAAGTTCAATAATGCATGTTTTCTTTTTCACACTTTCATACTATTAAATTTTTTTTTTTAATGTTGTGTTAAATATTATACCCATCAAACGAATAAATAAAGTTAGCAGCCAAAAGGGAAATGCCTCCTTGGATGCACTTCTAGGGATATAGCTTTTGTCATTTATCCCAGACAGATTATCATATTCTCTTAAGTATATTATCATTTATTTATTCTACTCACTGTATTTTATTACAATAGGAATAACCATTTACTAAGCTAAAGATTGTTATAATACTATGAACTCATTCAGTTAAAAGTCATTACACCTATTATTGGTATTCTTTTAATTTCCTTTAACTGAGTTTGAAATCTATATCTGGTTTAATAGTAATTTAATAATCTCTAGTCTAACAAATGATTATCCATAATTTTAAATATTTATCTAAAATACAGTAAATCACAATTATGGATATACAATAGTTGTGCACTTGTTGATTCATTTGTAACAAAATGTGATGGATAAATAAATAAAGAAAATGTATAGGATATATAAATTGGTCTATTTGATTTATTCAATAGAAATGCAGCTTAGGCTTTTCTTAGTTTCTTCTAATGCTTTTATTCATTTATTTTATAAAAGATTTTCATATATATACTATTTTTGTATTAATACAGAATCTTTCTATATATTAGTAATCAAAACAATGAACATTTATCAATTTTTTCTGCTTTAATGGATATGAATGCTAAATAATAATATTGTAATTATTAATTTTAATATTTTTATGCTCTTTTTAAAACTCAAGTACAGCCAAACTTTGAACACAAAAAAAGTTAATGTGTAAGTTATTATTCAGATGATATTTTCTAGAATAAAAAAAAATCACAAATTAAGTTGAACTATTGTCTAAGGTAAATAAGAAAATATTAATGATAATTACAAATATTAATTCTGGATGTCCTACAAGATTAAAGGTCATCTGTAAGAAATTATTTAATTATAGGAAGCAGTGTCATTAATTAGTTTCTTTGCTTCTACTATTTACATTTAAACTGATTTTACTTTGGTTATTAAGCATTATAAAATTTATACGTTTTTTTTTTGTATGCTTAATTTTATTTGTGTCACATGTACTTTTATAAGTTACATCTAATAATTCATTTAATGTCTTATATTAACATTGAAATATTTTGTTTTATTCTTCCCTTTTTAAAAAAATTAATATATTTACTTTTCTTTATACTTTTTTTTAATATAATAAAACATGAAACTAAAATTCTAGATTTACAGTGGTAACATAATTCCAAATAGATTGTGCAAAAATAGATATGAAAAGAATTTATGTATATGTATGTATGTTTTCATCTAAAGTTTGTTTTAAATTGATTTTAGCCTTTAAATAAAAATAGTGACAAAGATAAAACACCATTTGCGGGATATCAGTTTTCATAAATGTCAATGTCCTTATTTTTACTGGTTTCAGCAGCGCAGTATTGTATCAAAGGGATGTTAACTCAACATTAACCAAACAGTAATGTGAGAATACTCATAGTCTCTTATTTTAATAAATATCTAATTTATTAATGTTTAAACAAAAATACGGTATAAATAAAACAATTTAATAGACATTTAATCTATTAAAAAAGATTTATAAATAAAATATTTTAAATAATAACTTTATTACAAAAATTTATTATTCATCTAAAAACTGTATTGCTTTGATAGAAAAATATACCGTATAATGAAAATTTTAATAAAATATTTTTTTTATGATGTAGAATAAACAAATACGCGAATGAATATATACGTGGTAATTGAAGTCTGTTTATATATATGATCAAGATATAACTAACAATATTTGAAATTTATGTTTCATTTTTAAGAGGAGAAATAAACTAGATAATACGTGAATAAAAAATTAATAAAATCCATCTATCCAGTTTTATTTTTACACCATGCTTCTGTGACTTTCAAATTACATAAATTTCAAAGTAACACACCATTCTATAACTTTACCTTTAAACGAAATATTCCTATATAATTTAAATTAAATATAAATGACTTTTATAATATAATAATTGCAAGTCATTACCATTATCAACTGTAGCAGCTTTCTCCAGTTGAAACTTGATTAGTCTTAAAAATTTTTAAAACAATTGCTGCTCCAATTGATTAACAAGTTATTGCTCAATCACCGCATACAGCATATTGGGGACATAATACAACCCCCCAAAACATCTCACAACTAAATAATGCCAAAGCTCTTATTCCTAAGCTGCAAAATGAAGCAAACTAATTGATCACAGTTTACAACTAGAATGAAACAACACACAGATTTAAAAAAATACCAAATTTTAAAGCTCATAAGAACCACTTGGCAGCCCTATTTTATCAAAAGATAGCACTCTCTTTTCTGGCCCAATGTTGACATGGAAATCCTTAGTCACATCAAATCTAGTCCAAAAGCAACTCATCATTATCTGTTTACTATCTACTACAATATACAGTCTCCTCAAGAAAATTCCCACCTCTCTATCTGCAGATTTTATCCTAACTAATGTCCACATGCAGCTTAACTAAAATCAAACACATTGTACTCTCTGTGAATAACTTGCATTACATTTGAGAATATTGTTCAAAAAATCTTTGCAAGAATAATAAATAAAATAAAAAACTGAATGAACTTATTCTTCCAAAATTATCAATTTTACATTATGCACTAAAAAATTACTATGCCTCTCAAACTAGTCTTTTAGTATAAAAATCAATCTTATTCGATAAAGAAAAGAAACATAGATTACCATGCATAAAAGGTTATCGTTATTATCTAACTATTCTTTTAGTACAAGAAACAATCTTATTTGCCAATGAAAAACAAATTTAAAGATTACATTGCATGTCAAGTTGACTTTAAGGAAACTTTCAATCAAGTCAATTAAAATCATCTTTTCATTGTTTTATGCAAACATCTCTCTGAAAACAATAATCTGATGATTGGCATTCAGAACTATTTTAATAATCGATCAATTAAAATGAATTATAAGCAACTATCAGCATCTTTCAAACTTAGTCATGGCATTCAACAGGACTCGACACTTGGGTCATTGACATTTACAATTTATATAGATTCCCTGATTAAGAAAATTTAAAAATGCACTGAAGGTCTTTTCCTTCCTCATCATAGAACTATTGTTCAAGCCAGACTCTTCATTGATGTCCTGATAATCTTACATTTCTATCATTTTCATATTTTAAATAAATTCCAAACATCAACTGGTTCAACAATGTAAGTTTACAGGTCATCTTTTTGTGGTAACTTTTAATAGGCCATAAATTATCATCTTTCATCATGGGTAACTCCTAATCCTTTCTTGGAATCTCAATTAATCTTCTTAAAATATAATTAAGGCATCTCATCATGAACACATTTAATACAAAAATGAATGCATTTTTCCCAAAATGCTATATTCCATTGTGAAAGTTCATATAATGAATACTATTCTTAGTGGAATACTTGCCTATTGTAGCATCTGGATGTGGCTTTTTAACAAGATCTGTTTGTAATAAAAACATGCAACTGTAGCTCATCTTCTCATTTTCTATCCATCAGAAAGCATGCTTTTCCATAATCAAAGGAGGGTTCAATTTGATATGTCACAAATCTTTTGCATTTTATATTAGGGCATATTTATTAATCCAATATTTAGTGCCTCCCTCCATTGCTTGCATATGTCAAAATACTTCTTTTTCACAGATCATGAACATGCCGATCTATTAAACCAGTATAACAATGAAATATCTTATTGGTATATCATTTAAAAATTTAAATAAGATGATTTATCCATCCAGGCATCTATGGTCAACCTTTCCAGTTGTTAAGATTCTAACCAAATTCCAGAACTTTTGCACTCATCAAATCAAGATTAATTTTTTAAAATTTTTTTATTATAATGTACAATTCCAACCAAAACGATTCTTAATGACTAATTCAAGCTAAATTATAAACCTACATGGGTTTTGTGCAATAAAAGAAATGCTATACCTTTCTCAAATCTGTTCATATTTATCATCTCTAATCTTATTTGTATTTCATAAGTATATAATCAATCTCAAGCAATTACTTAAAAATGTATATAAAGTACTTTCAACCCTATAATACATCTGTACTTATTCAAAAACATATAGTTTTCACAGTATATTCAAAAGAAATAACAAGGAATTATTCAAGTTATACCCATATTGTCTCAAATTTTTATCCAGGAACATCATGACCAAAACATGGCAATCAACAATCTACCTCAGTTGTGCTCTTTCATAACTTAAACCTTTATTTCCATCAACACTCCCTATCAGATTTCATTCCTGAAAATAAATATCTGGATTAATTTTTCAGTTTAGTCATCATAATTATATTAGAATATGACACTTTTCAAATTTGGATTACACATCATGGAAGTTAAATAACCTATCCTTTCATTGTGGTTGTAGTTTTATCAATTTTTTTTTATGTAACATAAATTTCTTTTATTGTAAATATATTAGTATTGAAAATAACCCCAATGAATACCACTAAACTGAAATAAATATCCAAATATTAAATAACCCCACATGGTTAAAAAATTCAGAACCGCTCTTTGTGAAATAAATAAATACAGAATCTAATATACAGTATTTATACATTTATTTAACAGAGAGCACTTCTGAACATGTGGGGTGATTTAATATTTATATATAGTTTGTTATTAATAAAGCTTTTTCAAAAATAAAATAAAATCAGTTCAATCGCTTAATTATAATCTCACTGTAGTATCCTCTTCTATGCATAAAAAAATTACTCATGTCTTGACAATAATTTTGGCATTTTTAATATTACAGATATAATATGAATAAAATATTGTAATTGCATTAAAATTTAAAATGATAATATAGTTAATTTTTCCAAAAGCAGGATGTTCAAATAATCACTTGTGATAGTTGATTATATATAAAGTTCCATTCAATTGACAAATTTAATTTTTTTTTCATTAATTAGTTGAGAATTGTTCCAAGAAACCTTAACTCTCAAATTTATTATTCTTTATTTCATGAATATCACAAATGAAAAGTTAATGGCATGCCCTGTCTTTACCTAGAATTGGCTGATATGAAAAAATGTGCAAGTCACTCTAATACACATATAAAAATACTTAATTATAAATCTACAATAATGGTACATTATGCACTGACATAATTTAATTTAAAATAAACTAAAATGCCAAAATTTAATGAAATAAATAAATAAAAGTATTGTAAACATTTATTAATTACAAACAGATCAAGTCAGATGTCACATGACCTAAATTAACAAGTTTGTATTACAAATGTTATATATAGAGCTCGCAAATAAGCTCTAAAACAAGCTTTGCAAAATATCCCCCAGACCAGTTTCTACTACTGGTTTTCTCAATGAGGAAGCCAGTAGCAGAAACTTGTATGCTGGGCTTGTTCTGGTATTTTTAATCTAATGCTTGAATATCCTAGCACCTCACTGATGATGCCAGTAACAGAAACTGGTCTGGGGTTGGGGATATTTGTGAGCTCTATATAAAACATTTATTAATCTATTTGCATGTATATACCAATATAAATTCACCAACTGAAAGTATAGGTGAAGTTTATAATCATTAGTTTCATAGTAACTGCTATCAAAACAATAGATGAAAAAAATATAATGCCCTCCAAAGTCATATTCACTTTCTGTGTCTTGTGAAATGTCTATTACATGTATATCACCAGCAACTTCTTTCCTCTGTATTCTATTATGCTTGATTATTGTAATAAAATTATGAAACCTAATTCCAGTTAAGTGTTTGATAATGTAAGTTATTGTCTTGAGATCAGTTTCAGAGTCATGATCTACTGTCTCGTAAGTAAACTATTTTTAAATGAACTTCAGTATTTGATGACAATATTGGATTCATTACCCAGATTATTTGACTGGATAATTTATTTTTGGATAAAGTACATAATTTTTTTAATTATTTATCAAGCCTCAGTGCTTTATGATACAATGAAAACTGTTGATCTGAAATCCAATTCCATTAATATTTACATTAGAATATAATTTATAGTCCATTTTTGAAAAAAGTATTAAGCAAATCAACAATACAGTTCAAAGCATATTTTGGAATCAAGTAATGTAAAATGTGTATCATAATGCTTAAACCAATTAGACATTTTTATTCTGCTTTAATATCTTTACTTTACTAAAAACAATATGCTATTTACATTTATCTAATGGAGTGCTTAAGTCCAAGGGAAATGATTAATTTAATACACAAAGATGTTTGGCATTTTATATTTCTGTAATTTTTAATAACTATAAAATTGCAAAACAATTTCAGCAGAATTTTGACAAAAATGGTAAAAACAAACTCTTAAAATGTATAAATATGGCAATAGCCAATGAAATATATTTTTATACTATAAAAGAATTGATGGAAGGGATTTTTTTGTTGTTGTTGCTGGATTATATCTTAATAATTCTTTAATTTGAATATTGTTTTTGTCTCAATTTGAAAAATTAAAATATATTCATCATGAATAGAATAATTATAAACAACAATAATAAACTTAAATCCAGTGTTTTTTATCTTATAGAAAGTCCACCATCAACATAATCAAATATCAAGAATATTGCTGTTAGTGCACTGTGAGAATACAAACTAATAACAATGAGAACAGTCCTTTATGAAAGTACACAAAAGTGTTGTTTTTTTTGCTGTATGAATTATCTAATACTAATCTAGATACCAGAGCTGTAACTCAAAAGAATGAGATTCTTATCAGCGTATGAAGGGCAACATGGGCAAGTTCCAGTATACATTATGTGTAAAAGATAATAGCTTTACAATTTAACTTCTATGGTAAAAAATACCAAGATCAAACTTGGAGGCATAAAAAAATCATCACTCTATGTGTAATTATTTTTTAAATGGTATATTAGAATCAACTTTTAAAAATTTGCATTCTAAAAATAATAATATATATTTTTTAAAAAAATGTTTTTTAAATTTGAATTAAAAATTTTACTGAATAAAAATTTAAATATTTAAATTACATTTATAAAAATAGTAATTCATTTATATTTTTTTCACTTTATTTTATTTATTTATTTTTTTAGAAAATCTCATGGTAGTAAAAATATTTAAAAAAAAATGAATAAAAGTATTGATCAAAATAAAAAAAATAGCCATTCAAAAAAGAAAATAATGTAATGAAATACTCTGTATCAGTGGTCTTCAATCTTTTCACACCTGCAGACTGGCAAAAATAAGGATAAGGTTTCACGGACCGGCAGAAGTTTACAGATAAATTTTCTTAGATGTAAACTCTTACCCTTAGATGAGCATAATTATTATAACTGACCAAAACAACACACTAGTTACTGTGTATTGTAATGGTGTTGCTTACCTTCACATGTTGAACACTCTTTGTCGAGTTGCGCAGTCATACTGCTACAGAAAACATACAATAACAATCATTCTCATTAATGTGCTTGCATTTCTATGTTTATTATTTCATTGTTAAAATATGCAAAAATAAAATGTTATTCACCTGAATGTTGGGAAATATCACAGCTAGTGTAATTATATGACATTGATTATGATAAATGTAATATTTAATGTTAAATATACAAGATGAAGTTATATATAGAGAGAGTTTGTATAATAAAAAACTTTTTTTTTAATTTTAAATTTTTTTTAGAAAAATAATAAAAGATTTAATTCTACCCCTTCCCCATAAACATATGTGATAAATAGAAAAACTAATTTATGTATGATTGATTAGATTTTGTTTTCATTTTGTTTCTTTTTTTTTTTTAATTGGGAAAAATGCAAAATGCGATGAAAAAATAAATAAAAATTGTTTATATTAATTAAAAGTTTAAAAATCTTATTTTGTTTTTAGAAACTTTCCTGTCAGTCTAGTGAGTGGACTGGTAAAAACTTCTGTGGCCTGGCACTGGTCCATGGACTGGGAGTTGAAGACCACTGCTCTATATGGATGTGTATAAAAAAAGACCATTTTATCAAATTTTCATAGCTTAATAGTTGGTTCTTGGCATTTCAAATTAGATTTTCAGATGTTCTGTTGCTTTACTGTAAAATAAAAATTTCACAACCAAAAAGCCATTGATATTTAGACTAAATTATTATAAATATTTGCAGTTATTAATCTCATTAGTTACTTTTTTTTTTTTTTTACAAATCAGAGAAAAATCTGATAGTGGCTGAATATAAGATAAAGAATATGCAAAAAAAAAAGGGGGGGGGACTATCCTGTCCTCACTGACATATGAATTTAGCACTGCTTTAGAATTAATTGTTTATTAAAATATGTATTATTCCCAATATAACTTTTGATATTTTTCCTCTAATATCTTAGATGTTCATATCAATTGTGAAATTAAAATAATAATCAAAAATGTGCTCTAATATATAATAATGGATTGGTTTGTTTTTAACAAACATTTTACACTCAAGTTCTTCTCTTCTAACAAATATACTAATTATAACTTCATTCATTAATAAAAATGTTTCTCACATAAAGCAAGAACTCCAATAAAACTTATCACTCAAATTAGTAACTGCTGATTGCTTAATAAAAAACAGTGTATATATATACTCTACTGAAATTTGGTCATCAATTTAGTTAGAAATAAGAACTGGAGAGGAAATTTTAACCAGATTAATGAGGGATTGGAGGAAAAAGTATGCTCTATATGTGTAGGTATTTAAAGTTCATTTGAAGCTTTTTGATGATTATGTTAAGTTTTTAATTAGATCCTTAGTAGCTCAATTAGATTCTCAGTAGATACAGATCTTATATGGAAAAATAATGATTGGAGAATGTAGTTAATCTGAAAATAAAATTTTCAAGGTGAATGGTTTATACTTTGCAGTCATGATAAAAAGTGCTAATACTTAACAAATTAACTAAGAGATTGTGACTAAGGTTATAAATGGGGAGTCTTTTTCATGAATTATTAAAAACAAATAAACTAGAAAATTTTTAGTAAACCTAGAAATGAAAGTAATTATTAATAAAATTATTTTCTTTATTGAATTTTTTATTATTAAATCAAAGTTTGTAATGCTCTGAGTAAAATTTTCCAAATAATTTGTATTCTTATAAATGCATCTCTGATAAACTAAAATTTATTATAGTAATGATAAGTTTAACAGTAATTACATATTAGTCTGGCAGTAATGAAAGTCACCAGCACAAACAAATTTGTATCTAAAGACAGAATTAAACCCATTTACAAACTTTTAAAAATGAAAGAAACTATTTTCTTAAGTGAATATTAGATAATATTCCAATCAGGAAAAAATTATTATTCAAGATGGTGGTTTTGCTGCTAATTTTGCAAATTTAAACTATGCTGCGATGTCATGAAAGAATGCTGGCATGAGTAATCAATAATCTGGTTAAAGTAAAATGTACACATAATTTATGGTTTATCTTTAATTCTTGACAAATGAATATGAATAATATTTTTTCATCTTCCAATTAAATGATTAAAATTTGGAACTGCCCACTGCCGAGATCAATATAGTCCACTATTTTCAAAACTATGGTTTCCTTTCCTCACAAAAAGTTTGTGCAAATGACCATGATATCACACTCTATGTCCAGAGTTCAGACAAATAATATCACTATTTCATTCAGGATTGTCAAAAGAAAGTAGCCATTCACAGCAGAATATGGTTTGAGATAAGAAAGTTCAGTCTGCTGCCGCAGTGATGCTAGGAAACGACATTTTATAAATGAACAGAATTGTGTGGTTAAATATATGTATATTATGTTTTTTTTGGCTAGTTATCACTTGGAATAAATGTACATTATTAAAAGTTTACTTGTTGAAAGACCATTTCTCTTAAAAAATGTAAAAGCGTGTTTGTTTCATTTCTATTAAATAAAGTTATATATGGTAATTTTACAAAATAAATCTTTAATTGATCTATTAAGTTTGTCAGAAGTTCCCATGTAGATGTTATTTTCCAAGATTGCAAGATTAGAAAATTATTGCCGGACTGCTATGTATGTGACATTTCATTGCCAGACTAATACTATTTAATTTGAAGAGATATCCTGATAATTATTTTTACATAACCAATCAAAAAAATAGTTACTCTAAATTTAAATAGAATATAAGTCTCTCTATTCCTGAATAAAAAGTTAAAGTAATAATCTATAGAAATGTATGTGACAAAAAGAAAGAAATAGCATTATTAAAGTTTTATTTTTTTTAAGTGCTAATTCACATGTTTGTGTTCAGTATTCTTTGGACTTCGTAAACATTAGTTTAAAGGGCACTGTAAATTAATAATTTGCATATTTTGATAGTAAAAAGAACAAGGAATACAAATAAAATGAAAAAGAACAAAAATAAATACAGACTAAACCATAGGTTCCCAAACTTTTTCAGGCCATTGCTCCCTTTGCAAGACATACATTTTGTAATGCCCCCCCCCCCCAATATAACAGTTTTCCACGTTCAATCTGTTTGCTATTTTTGAAGTAAATAGCAACTAATAATACTGTACCAGATAATGCCTACCCCATAATTCATATGATGCACATAAGATATAACATGATGTCAATGCCATGCATTGGAATAAGGCATCAACATAAACTCAATATCAATAACAAGAAAAAAACAAAATTTAAAGTTATTAAACCAAAATCAATTATATTTCCTGATTTCTCCCTATCCAAAACTCTAATACTCTGCTCCACAAAGTTTTAGGTGGTGTATCTTTGAAAGGCTGAACCTAAACTTTACCTTTATGTGCCACTTTCGAAAAGAAAAAAACACTTTCAAAAAAGAATGTCCATAAATTTTCAATAATCACATACAGAGATTACAAAAATAATAATAATAATTTCACATAAAGTAAGTTTTTCTTTTCTCAAATAGAATAGTGTGTTAAAAGCAAACAACAACAATAACAAATATATATATACTTTGGCAAACACACAAGCATTAAACAGAGCAAAACTCTCCATACAGTATTGCCACCTGTGATAAACAGAGTAATCAGTGGATGCCTATAGGCATTAGATAGGGATTTTATGCACAAGCCTTCTGGCATCCATTGATTACTCTGTTTAGCACAGGTGGCAATACTGTATGGAGAGTTTTGCTCTGTTTATCAACAATTAATGTGCTAGTATAGGAAATGTGATCATGTGACACAAGCATTACAGAAATTAATTTGGTGGAACTGTTTTAACAATAATTTATAGAGAAACAAAAAAAATACAATAAAATTTTTAGCAACAAGTCATAATGATAATAAATAAATAAATAAAAATTATCCCATCCGGCTATCTTCTGGTTTCTTTCCATTAACCATCTCCAGACTTTAACTTTTAAGTGTGCTAAAAATCATGACAAGGCAGTGAGCGCTTCCCTTCTTCACAGCAAAATGTAGGCATTAAGGTGTTCATCATTGTCAGCTAGCATCTGTGGCTAGATGACATTAGTGTAGGAGTCTGACTGGTGCACTAACATTGGGAGTTTACTTCATTAGCATTTTAATGATAAAATTTAGACATTTTTATATTTCTCAGCTTTTTTCTAGAAATCTTTATAATAACAACAACAGCCAAACAAGAACTGATCATACAATTCTGGACAGAATATAATTCGAAGTTAGGTTCAGCTCTTCCTTCTTTCATAAAGTTTTCCACTACTTTACAACTAGAATATTTCTCTTAGTTCAGCAAACCCTTACCCACCCAGAAAACAAAACATAGCAATGAAAACAATAAACTCAGAAGAGACCCCCTATCACCTGCTGAAAATCTTTTATAGCACACCTATAGCAGTACAAATTGAGTATCCTCTGTCACTATTATAGCTATTATCACCAATTTCTTGGATAATTGATCATAACACAATTGATATAGCTTTTTTATCTTTCACTTTTTTCATTTTCCACTCAGAATCTTTTAATTCCTCAAGGAGTTCCATTTAGTATATAGTTTCTAATTTTAATACAATGGAAATAGCTTTTTCCATCTCTACAAAAGATTCAAAAAAACAAACAAACCAAATCTGAGATATGACAGATTTTTAGCTTCTCTCAGCTGATATTGGCCTTAAATTATTTTACTTTTTAACAAAAAATATAATGCACAGGATGACCACTTACATCTATTAGTAAAATTTAAAATTATCCATACAATAATAACCTGCATTCCTTTTAACTTGTTAATAGAGAAAAAAACCATCAAAAATGTTCAAAACATTTACAATTACTCTGACTATTCTCCTTTTTTATATATTCTTGCACACAAACAATTTATAAAATAACCATAAAATCG
The DNA here is from genome assembly GCA_028023455.1 of Epiperipatus broadwayi. Classification (NCBI taxonomy): domain Eukaryota; kingdom Metazoa; phylum Onychophora; class Udeonychophora; order Euonychophora; family Peripatidae; genus Epiperipatus; species Epiperipatus broadwayi. Next base: position 7,004,925 of record JAQFVV010012448.1, read on the forward strand.
GTAAAATATTGTAAAAATTTGTGGTTTGAGAGCAAGTTAAAGCCGATGATCGTGCATCCAGAGAAAAGGCTAGACCACCTGAACACTGCCTAAATGCTTCTGAACCCACTATTGCTCCCCCCCCCCCAGAAGTCTTCACTGCCGACTGGGGGGCAGTACTACCTACTTTGGGAAATATTGATATAGACTGATTTGCAAAAGTCAACAATGAATTTTCTTTCTTTTCTCAAAAATAAATCATTATTATTTTGATTGTCTATATAAAAGTGAAAAATATTTTAATGAAATTAAAAATTAAGTACAAATAATTATAATTATTGTATTTATTAAGGGTCCAAATTTGGAACATAGCCTGAAAAAAAATTGTTGATAAACACCTATATTGGATTAATTAAATGCTAGTCAAATACATTCAATGAAAAACACAATGAATTTAGTAACATTTTTTGATACTTGATTATTATTATTAGTGGGGGGGCAATCACAAAAAGTAAGATTCCTGGGTGATAAAATTGGATGTTCTTATCAAGAGCATGATATAAATAGGAAAGAAAAAAGAGGAGACTAATGTTGAGAAGCAGAAGAGAAATATACAGAGAGAAAGAAAAATCTGCATCAAGAATAGTTAATTCATGGTAATCAAATTTAGACATAATCACTATTTTTCTTAAGTGCAATGATATTTATTCAAGATTAGGGAAGATTAAAAGCACTTTCCAATATTTGTATGATTCAATAAAGCATTTATCAAAGCAAATATGACATAGAAGCTCTTAATATGATGAGCTAAAAATCATCAAAGTGCTCTAATCAGTGCCTAAACTATGTGGTTTTCCCATCCAGAACACTCTCCAGCTTGCCAGAGTGAAAGAATGGTGGGTGGGTGCCATAAAATGTTGCTTATGCTTTCTCATTAAGGACATGCATTCATTTACCTACCATTTAATCATATATAGAGAGAAAGGAAAATGAAGTGATACATGTAAAAACTGAATTTATATTTAGTCATAACTTTCAATAGTAAACTTATTATAAATTAACATTATGAACAATACTGTGGTAACATTTTATTTGAATTTAAAACTAATTATTGTTATTTTATTTGTTGTTTATATATTTACACAATTATTTGTATTAATTGTATATTTATAATTTTATTAATAACTCTTATTTGGAAGATATTTATTTTAATTTTATCCATGTATGTACAGAAAGGAGTTTGCTATTAACTGAAAAGAGACCCTTTGATTCCTCTTGGAGGCCTTAAAGGAACCAAGCAGGGCAAATTTCTAATGTCCACTCCATACATTCTTGTTGTTGCAGCTGTTATTACTATGTGATTATTCATATAGTATACGAACATGGATGGGCTGCTCACCAACATGCATTAGCCAGTGTGGTGAGTTTATTGGCTTTTTACCTCTGAGTTTAAGATCAAGAAACACCATGGTCTTTCTTCTCAGTGCCTGATAAGGCAGAATGAATGTTTGTGTAAATGATAAATATTTTTTCAATACATATATACAATTATGACAGACAAAAATAAAGCATGGCCCTTATTCCCAGGAGGCTGTAAAGTCACCAACCAAGGCAGCGGTTGGTGGCCGAAGGCAGAGGGTGCTAAGAATCCCCTGATTGCGGACCCAGGCTGCCATTTGATGACGACTTTTTATTTAGGTACTTACAACTGCAGATCACTTTCAAGTGAAGGAAGATTGCAAGAATTAGAAGAAGAACTGTCTTATATTAAATGGGACATTATTGGACTTTGTGAAGTTAGAAGAAAAGGAGAAGAAACAATTGATTTAAAAAGTGGACATATACTCTATTATAAAGGCACACATATTGGAAATACAAGTGGAGTAGGATTCATTATAAATAAAAAGTGGAAGAACAATATTGTGGAGATTGATGGTGTATCGGACAGAGTGGCAAGATTAGTTATACAACTTAATAGCAGATACCAAATGCAGATAATTCAGGTTTATGCCCCAACAAGTTCTCATAGTGATGAAGTAGTAGAAGATTTTTATATGGATGTACAAAAGGCTTTTGATCAGAGTAAACAACATTTTAAAATTGTTATGGGAGACTTTAATGCTAGAATTGGTAGACAAATGAAAGATGAAATTGCTGTAGGTAATTTTGGTTATGGTAATAGAAATGAGAGAGGACATAGACTTGTGGAGTTTGCAGAAAAAGAAAAACTTTATATTATGAATTCATTTTTTGAGAAAAATGTTAAAAGGAAATGGACATGGAAGCATCCAAATGAAGGTACAGCAGAATTGGATTATATTTTGACTAACAGAAAATACATATTTCAAGATTGTAATGTTCTTAATAAATTTAACACAGGAAGTGATCATCGATTAGTAAGGTGTAAGTTACGTGTTAATGTAAAACTAGAGAGACAAAAATTATTAAGAAAAACAATATTTACAGTTGATATTCCTAATCTTCAGAAACATTCTAATGAATTTAAATTAGAACTTACAAATAGGTTTCAAGTGTTAGGAGATTTTGAACATGATTCAGATTTGAATGAAATTAATATGAAAATAACTGATACACTTTTAAAAACTGCAACAAACATAGCTGGTAGAAAAAAGCAGCAATTGACTAATAAAATTTCTACTGAGACTAGAGAATTTATGAAGAAAAGAAGGAATATGAAGATATACAAAAATGATGTATTAAAAAGAATTGAATATCTCGAATTTTGTAAAATGGTACGGAAAAGAGTTGAAAATGATATAAGAAAGTATAACTGTGAAATAGCAAGGAAAGCTGTAGAAGAAAATAAAAGTCTCAAAAATGTTAAACAACATTTTGGTATTGGTAGGAAATTTATATCTGCAATAAGAAAAAAAGATGGAATTATTACTAAAAAGAGAGATGACATCATGAAATTGGTAGAAGATTTTTATCAAGAATTATATAGTAATAAAGAACAAGTACCTCCTATATCTATTACATCATCCGAATTGCCCAGAATTTTAAATGAAGAAGTGAGACATGCAATTAAGTGTATGAAGAAAGGAAAGGCTCCAGGAAATGATGGAATTATAATTGATATATTAAAAGAAGCAGGTGAAGAAATAGAAACAATTTTAGCAAAGTTATATACCAAATGTCTAAATGATAAAGATGTACCGGAAGATTGGAAGAATGCAGTAATAATATTAATATTTAAAAAAGGTGATAAAGAAGATATTAGAAATTACAGACCTATCAGCCTTTTATCAGTTTTATATAAAATTTTTACCAAGATAATTACAACTCGTCTACAGAGAACTTTGGATTTCCACCAACCAAGAGAACAAGCTGGATTTAAAAGTGGTTTTAGTACAATAGATCATATCCAGGTATTGAGAGAAGTCATAGAAAGGTCAAATGAATATGAGTTGTCATTATGTTTTGGATTTGTAGATTATGAAAAGGCATTCGATTCTATACACATTTCTTCAGTGATTAAAGCATTGGATCATCAAGGTATAGATCCAGGATATTGTCATATTTTAAAGAATATTTATAAAAATGCAACAGCAACAATTAGATTACATAATGATACTGGAAAAATCAACATTGAGAAAGGTGTAAGACAAGGTGACTCCATATCTCCAAAACTCTTTACAGCAGTGCTGCAAGAAGTATTTTGTGGATTAAAATGGGAAACTAAAGGAGTGAAAGTAAATGGAGAGTATTTAAGTCATTTAGATTTCACAGATGATGTAGTTGTTTTTGCAAATAATGCTTCAGAGCTGCAGGAAATGTTGCAGGAGTTAGCAGATGAAAGTAGAAAAGTAGGACTAAAGATAAATGTTAAAAAGACTAAAGTAATGTTTAATCGATTTGCTCAAAATATGAAAATAAAGATTGATTATGAAGAATTAGAAGAAGTTAACAGTTACAAATACCTTGGTCAGATTATTAATACAGATGGAAACATAATGGAGGAAATTAATCATAGAATTAAACTTGGTTGGAGTGCTTTTGGTAGAAATAACTTGATACTAAAAGGAAATATGCCTATGTGTTTGAAAAGGATGGTTTTTAACAAATGTGTTTTACCAGTTCTTACTTATGGATCTGAGACTTGGACACTTAATGGAAGAGCAATACAGAGACTTCAGACCACTCAAAGGAGTATGGAGAGATGTATGTTGGGAGTAACAAAAAGAGATCGAAAACGCAATGTATGGGTAAGACAACAAACAGGTGTTACTGACCTTATTGAAAAAATTAAAAGATTGAAATGGAGTTGGGCTGGACATATTGCTAGAAGAGATGATAATAGATGGACAATTGAAATTTTAAACTGGATTCCAAGAGATTGTAAAAGACCCAGAAAGAGCACATGTGAGATGGATGGATGAAATAAGAAAATGTGCAGGGGTGTTGTGGACAAGAGAAGCTAAAGATCGGAGAAGATGGATTAAACTTGGAGAGACCTTCATCCTGCAGTGGATTGATAATGGTTGATGATGATGATGATGATGATGATGTACATTGAAAATAAACAAAGGGGATAAGAAATTATTAGGCAATTGAATCCTACTCTTCTGTGGTTTCGAAAATAGATATACTGAAACCATTTGTATTAAGACATAAAGCTTATAAATTGTCCTTATATATTCAAGGTAAATAAATTGTCAGTGTTTTTTAATCTCTTTCCAAACTCATATAAGAGAAATTTGATACCATCTGGAGAATTATGGTCTGAGTGAGGTAAATGAGGAAATGTTGTCAGGTGGTAGTATGTCCAGAGGCATTCTTTCTCTGCAAAGGTAATGCTAAGAGTAAATGCCAGTTTATTTCAAGACTCATATAAAATTATCAATAGAACGAATGCTTTTGAATAAGTTTCTGGTTAGTGCTCAGGAAATATCAATACCTGCTGTGATCATCATCAGCAATTTAGAATTTCAATTACTGAAAATGCATTTGATCTGTTAGCTTTAGCAGATGCTGAATTAGAGATCAATAATAAAAACATGTTGAAGATCAAAATTATTATAATACGTTACCCATATTTTGCTTAATCAAAGAAATGCCATCTTTACTGGAGAGACAAAAATTACAAGTTATTGCAATATTTAAACCAACACTATTGATTATTTTATCTATATTCTATAATTATTATACATTTTAACTGTGAATATGAAGATTAATGATACTGTTCAAAGAATTCTATTGTTAAGAAAAAGTGATCAAACATTGATACTGCTGTTTTGTCCTTCTGTTTTAGCCCTGTCACATTCATTTTTATATATATTTTTTTAAATTTTTGATGGATAAGCCATGTTCAAGAATTTTCTCATCTTTTATCTAATCATGATAGAGTTTTCTTGGAAATAAATATTTAAAATTCTATAAGATGATGCGAAGAAAAGCTAATGGCCATGAATTATAACTGTTGAATGGCAAAAAAAAACACACACACACACACACACAAGAATCCAAAAGTGTTAATGGTATAATATTATATCTTTATAGAAAAGAAAGTTGTTTCAGTGATAAAAAGAAAATGACAGCATTATTACTAAAAACAGACATATCATGACACATGTAAAAAGAGATATACAAAGAATCACATAGTATTAGAAGAACAAAAACAAACAAATAATCCTACAATTAAAACATCTTTGGAAAGCAAGTATTGTAAATGAAGAATGAATATTCTAAAAATAATTAAATTGGTATCAATATTTTAAAAGAAACAGATGAATAAATAGTGAAATTGGTATAAAACTACATATGAAATGTCTAAAGGTATTGGATATTTGGAAGAATGCATTAGTATATCAATATTTTTTTAAAAGTTGAAAAATATTAAAAATTACAGCCTTATCAGTCTTTTCTCAGTATTATATAAGATTTTTACCAAGTTTATTAGACTTATCTGAAGAAAACTTTGGACTAAACTAATCAACAAACAAACAAAAAAAAGTTAGATTTAAGCACCGTGGATCATATCAAGGTATTAAAAAATTATCTAATACACCAATGAATATGAATTTCCATTACTATACAAACATGTATGTAATAATAAAATTTTTAGTGCATCAAAATATATACTGAGGATATTGTCAAATTCTGAAAAATATTTTTCAAATGCAATAGCACTAATGCATAGGGTTACTAAAAATATTAACATGGGTAACAGTATTAATTAACAGAGAATTTCATATTTCCAATACTTTTTTACAGAAGATTTATGGACAGTATTTTATGAATTAAATAAAAAGCTAGAGAAATAAAAATAATGGAGATTATTAGATTTTGAAGATGATGTGATTGTTTTTGCAAAAATTTCTTCAGAACTTCAGAAAATGTTATAAGTGTTATCCAATGTAAAAAATACTTAAGCAATATTCAATGATTTTTTACAATAGGAAGAAACATAGATCGATGGTAATAAATTAAAAAAAGTTATTAATTGCAAATATTTTGGTTAGATAGATTATTAATAGAAGTAAAACTGTGAATGATGAAATTAATTCTAAAATTAAATTAGATAGAGTGTGTTGGCTGAAATAACATTATAAGAAAATATGCCAAAGCTTTTGAAAAAGATAAAGAGTTTTATTAATGATTACATATAAATCTCAAATTTTGAAGTTAATAAAATTGAGCAATACAGAGATTTCTGTTTATATAACAAAATATGAACCATGTATGTTGGGAGTAATAAGAAACAATTAAAAATGAAATACATATTTGAAAAAACAAATAGATGCTTATTAACATCAAGAAAAAAAATTAAGAGTTCTTATAGAAGAGATGACAATAAATAATGAATTGTTAAAATTCATTTAAACATAAATATAGCCATTCATTACAAAATTGTACATTTTTACTCAATTATGATTTAGAATTTACTATAAGAATACTAACTATTTAAAAAATATATATTTTACGTAATGATTTAATTTATTAAAAAAAAGAAATAAAGCAAAATTAAAAACATAAAATTTGATTGTACTTATAAATATTTTATATATTGATGGATCACAAATTTAGTATTATCTACAGTATAACAGGAGTTTTACTTTAATAGTAATAATCATTTTCTCTTCGTTTCAGAAACATTTTGAAGTTTTGGAATTACCATCTAATATTTAAACGAGATGAGTCAGGAATAAAGAAAAAGAGTTGTTACGTACAGATTAAATATAACCGAGAGAAGTCACGTGGTGATTGTTTTTTTTTCTATATGTCGTAGCATCGGCCGCGAGGCGAATCCGCAACAACCGTCTGCAACCAAATGCTTGCTTGCAAGGCAGCTGCTCTGACTTCTCGGCTAACAACACTTAGTTTATCTAATAGAGATGGGAAAAAATTGTTTTTGAAAATTCATATTCTGATAATGTAAAATAAAGTCAATTATTTAAATTTTTGTATAATTCCAATTATAAATTTCCATTAATATCGTCGATGATGAAATCAATTTAAATAACTAGAATATTTTAAAATCAAAAAATTGGTATATAAATACTTCCTGATGAATTTAAAACTTAACTTTGGCCCAGTTAAATTTTAAGATTTTTTTCAAGTCACAAAGCTCAGATTTTTTTTTTAGATGTAGCTAGTTCATAGTCAATCGAATAGTAAAGATCCCAGATTAATCTTTATTGGTAGATGAGTTATTGCATTGAGTGTATAAATAAAAAAGTTTGATTGTAGTATGATGTGTTCCCATAACGTATCCTTATAAGCACTGAAATTATAGGTGACTTTATAGTTTAAGGAACACGTTCTCCATGCAAAGTAAAAAAATGCAGTTAATAAAATTTACATTTTTTTCTTTTTCATAAATAAAAATACTTCTGAGAGTACAACACACAATTATGACAGCAGCGTGGCAAAGTCATCTATATCAGTGATTTTAATAAGGAAAAAGATGATGATTATATTTTAATTAGATATTAACATTAATGCTGAATTCTAAAAAGTGAACAACAGCATGAAAGTTGATTTATATCCGTGATTTCAATAATAAAAAATGACATTGACAATATTTACAATTAAATGCTGGTATCCATGCTTAGATTTTAAAATGTTTTGTTTTAGATAAAACTTTTCTGCCCAAATCTATAAGATTAAAGTAATAATAATAAAACATCGTTAAAAAATGAGTGTAGCCATTCCAATCTCTCAATACCACCCCACTTTCCAAAAAAGAAAGGGAGGGAGAAACTGCTCTAGAAATTAGTTTTGTGATAATTATAAAACCCAATCTGTGTATTGCAAATATGTCCATGTATAGAATATGTCCATCCATACTTGATATTTTACAATGTTGTCTTTTAGTTTCCTCAGCAGAAAACTTTTCTTTTTAAAATACTTCAACACCATATCTAATTGTAGACCTCTAATATCTTCTATTCTCTTGGCACATCTTCCCAATGGAAACAAATAACATTGCACTTCTTTAAAATGTCTTTGATATAATCCTTATAACATAGATATGATCTACCTCTCTTATGAAATCCCATTTAAGTTTACCACAAAATACTTTTTTAGGAAGTTTTCTATTGTTAATTCATTTTACATATACAATTCAATAAAGGTGTGATTTTAAAATAATGGATTCAATAGGATCTCATCCAGCAAATTAAAGAATGTATTAATTAGTTTAATATCTAGCCACAGTATTTTTAAATTTTTACAGAGTGTCCTTAAATGAAACTTTCCTTTTGCCTTTATATTGTACTGATATGATGTCCAAGTTTCACATCCATACAATAAATTATGTAAAATAACAACTATTGCAATAGTTATTTTCTTAAAATGAAATACTGTATTTTTAACTAGTTAAAAGTAACAGCAGCACATTGGGATCTGTGTTCAGTCTCAAGATCTACATTTCCACTTATAAAACTAACAAATGTCAAGTGTTGTTAGTCAAGAGGCTATAGCATCCACCTTGCAAGCAAGTAGTTGGTTGCAGACAGTTGTGGGTTCACCTTCCGGCCGATGCTATGACATATAAAAAAAAACAACTAACAAATGTTTTTGACTCGTTCACATTCTTAAGTTACTAACACTCAAGTTGAAAGTTGCTGAGGATTTTTGTTGATGAATAGCTTGAGTTTTCTGAATACTAATTAAAAAAAACACGATGTTTATAAGTTGTATTCGTATATTAAAAATATTCCATATATCATCTTTTAAACTGACAAAAATAGCATGATCATCAGCTTATTGTACATCCAGAATCCAAGAAGATGAAATTCTTGTTTTGCTTTTAATTGATTCAAATTAAAAATTTTACCATCAAACCTGTATCATATCTTGATTATAGTACTGTTATAAAAAATTGAAAACAATATTAGAACAAATACACTTCATTGTTTAACATCAGTTTTCATTTCAAATGCCTTAAATTTTCCATCTGTAGTGATTACACTTCCTCTCCCTCTGACATATAAAAGCTGTATAATATGAATAAATTTTGGTGGGCAGCCAACTAATTTCATACAAGGCTATAGACCTATTCTATTAACTGAATCAAATGCCTTGACCAAATCAATAAAGCAATATATAAATAATTCTTTTATTCCCAACACTTTTCTTGCATTTGCCTGGTAATAGTGCTTCTTGGTTCTTTAAAGCCACATTGAATCTTTGGTAAACATTCATCAATAACTAATTAATTAATTAATTTATTAATAAGTAATTTATTCGATAAAATTTTTGAAAGTACTTTTGCTGTAGTGGTTAATAATGAATGATTAGACTAATAATATATTAAATAAATATTCAAATAGTTTGTTGCTGGAAGATCGTATGGTAGTGAAATACAGCAATAGTAAGTTGAGAACAGCAGTTGATTCAACCTATTGAAGTATCTTTTTGAATCAACTCCTTTATCATTGTATTAACCTATTCAGGTAAGTCTATTAACTGATATCAAAATTAACCCATTACACATAAAAACTCAGAATATCTAATAAGCAGAAGCTTCCATATCAGTATATGTTAAAAAAAACAGTATTTTTCAAAGATGGTAACTAGATATTTGAATAAATTTGAAATATATACAATTAGAAATTCAAATTTTTATATAATGTAATATTTATTTTAATTCCAGTTGGTTCAGGAATTACCCCCCCCCCCCCTGTATTATTATCACTGTATCATAAAATTTTAAAAGTATTTTTTGTAACTATATGTAATAAATATTTATCCCAGAGGAGAATGGTTTCAATTATTTAAAAGATTTTTATTGCTTTTGAATATAGAGTGATTATAAACCTTTACTTTTCAAAATATATGCAGTTTGTAGTTTATCTTTTTTTTAAACATTTTGCTTCTTTGTACCAAATTTATTATTTTTAAAGGAAAGATCACTCTAGGATATATGTTTTCTGACTGTGATATTTATTATCTATAACTAATGAAATATAAAAGAAATAACAAAGATTAAGAAGTTATTTAACTATACAGACATCTTTAAAAAGAAAAAAAACAATCAAAAATAAATCATTTTTTTCCTTAGCTGGCTACTTCCATTATTTTATCTTGTATTTATTCTTTAAAAATAAAATTATAAAATTCAATATGTGATGGAGAAATAAAAAGTTCTCTAAAAATAATTCATCTTCTATTTTATTATAACTGTTTTCTTCCCTAGAATGATAATATAAGATTTTTCAAAGAAAGGTTAACATTTTGATGGAGCATTTTAATTATTAAAGTTTTGATTTAATTATACAATAAAATAAAGACATAAACTTAGCTATATAATCAAATGATATATTGCTTGAAGATAACCTGATGTTGAAGCACCAGTAAGTGACATATAGAGGTTTAATCCCAAAATCTTTAGTATTCAAGTTCATCATTCTGTTTTACACTATTGAATTATTAATTTAAAAAAATTGATTTTTAAGTTTTAATTTTTGAATTATAAAAATGAAATTAGCTGATTTTTTGCTTAGAACATAGCCTTTGAGAATATGTTAAATAATTTTAAAAGGATGTTTGTAGATATGTGATGAACAAAAATGATTACTGGAATGATATAAAGACAAAAATCTGTGGACTGAAAGTACTGGAATAAATTCACAGAGCTATCATAAAGTGAATTGATAATATATGAAATGATAATAATATGAAATATTTATAGCAAGCAATAAGTTAAAAACATTTATAATTCATAACAAATAGTTAACCTACTCCATACAATTTTTTTTCTAAAGTTTAATGTTTACACTACTTACTACACACAAAATCTTTACACTTTTTAAATAAAATATACAATGATTTTTTTTTCATAATTTTAAAAATTTACTAAGTAAATTCCCTATATAATAACATTTATTCAATACAGGTATTTATACACATATTAAGCCAGAATAACTTACAATGATACTAATCCAATACAAATCACTTACTGATACTCTATTAATAAACTTGGGTCACACTGTAATATTTCCACAGATTGTTATAATAAAGAATAGAAATGAGATTATATCTATGTAAACAGAGATAACTTTTAGCTTTTGGAGTTGCTAAGAAACTATCAATTACTACTAATCAATACAAATCACAACTAATGCATGTAATAAATAAACCATTATAATATTTAAGTTTTAAATGTTAAATAATAAATTGCAAAATCATTTTTAATTACTACTAAGTAATCATTACCAACTGCATGCAAACAAAATGGATGTTTTGTAAATTCTGTTGCTTAATAGAGATGATACTAGTGTGAAAATTCAAGAAACATGGAAAAGTAACATGAGGTCATGCACTATAGGAATTAATGTATTATTTTATGTTTGAATGAATTTGTTATGATTATGCACTAGTAAATGAAAATGTTTCTGCAATTTATTTATTATGTTCTGTTTAAAACTTAAATATTATCATTACTTATTTATTATATATTTATTGCATCAATCCATTCTTTTCATTTGTATAAAGAGAAGAAATAGATAGTACTTTAGAGAGAGAGAAATTCAACATGATCCATGTATGAAAAGCATTGACATTAAGGATAGAAAGGTCAGAACACCTCTCTGATGAATTATTGATATGATGTAAATTATACTGCATATATATATATATATATATATTGCTTAAATTATACTATATATATATATATATATATATATTGCTTAAATTGTTAAATCAGATAAACAATAGTAGATTTCCCTTGTTTAACACAGTGATATAATGATACCAGGTACACATTGTATTTATTTTAATAAATTAAATATTTTACATGAATACTAAATTTGGGAATGACCCTGTTGGGGTAGAAAATAAGATATTACCCTGCATTTTTATCTATACTGATCCTTCATTGTTACTTATTTAATTATTTCTAATATAAAATAATTCACCAATCAAAGTCTGATATTTGTAACAAAAATATTTTTAGCATAACATCAATAAATAAAAAAAGAAAATATCTATCTCTTGTAATGCACACCATTGCTATTATTCCATACCCTTTATTTGCTACATTTCACCATTTTCTCAATACTGAGGAACAAATCTTTTAAAGGTTTACAAATCTATCAGTCGAGTATAATATTTAAGTTCTATTTATAAAATAAATACTAAAGCAAAGCTTTAATTAGATAAAATACTTATTTAAAATATGTAATTAATCATTACTAATAGGGATTAAACAAATATTTAACTAAAAAAGTGTAGACAAATTATATTTAAAAGATTCTCACTAATGTTGGGATTACATTGTAGAAAGCATTCTTTTTTTAAGAGACTTTACTGGAATCATTATAAATCCAAAGTATGTGTAATTTGTTTGCTTTGATTTTATGAATACTTGGCTGGAATCAAATAACACAATGTATTGGTAATCTTTGTGTATGCTTGCATTATTAATAAAAATTACATTCATTTTTCAGATTTTAGCTATATGTTATGACAGTTTAAAGTTGATTGCATTTTACCTTTTATACAATGATTAACATGCATTTTGGTAACAGTTGAACGTATATGCTATTATTAAAGTTTTCCCAGGAATTAAAGAGAATAGGTCATTTTATAAACTTTCTTTCAAATTTCCAATAATTATGCACTTAAGAATTGGATGGAGTTCATTTTTCCATATCATCCACTTTAAAGCATTAAGAATGCAGTGCATTGATATCTTATGCTATTAATGAAGATATATTTAGATATTAGAGAAAGTCTATCAAATGCTCTTTATTCTGATATTTTGATTCTTCCAATATTTCAAATATCATTCTTTCTTTTTTTTCTGTAGTATCACGTTGAGTCTAAAGAAATTTTGTCTTATTGGAAAATTTGACAATATCCTATTCATACATTGCCTTATGTATTCACAATATAATAACTTTATCTTTTTTATTGTGCCAAATCCATATAATATAATATTAAACATCTACGCTCTTTATTACTGTTTCACACTTCTTTATTCATAACCCTCTTTGGCAGTTTTAATTGTCCCAGAAATCTTAATTCAGAACTTTCACTTATATCTCTTAATCTCAACTGCTAAATTCAAACTTTAGTTTGCAGTTGAGATTTGGAGATATAAATGAAAATTCTGAAGAAGATTGCTGGAGCAATTGAAACTGTCAAAGAGTGTTAAAAAAAGCATTGAAACAGTAATAAAGAGCATAGATGATTTAATATTATATTATTCACAATATAAAGAGTATCTTATAAATACAATTGATATCTATATTTTTAAAATATTCATTATGCACACATGTATAATTCAAGACATCTATTAATAATTTTCATCATTTTAATATACCTGTGTTATTTATACAATTCTAACATTTTTAAATAGTAAAATGGATATTTCATAGGCAGTCTTAATAATTTGCAGAAATTAAAAAATAAGAAATAGTATAATTAAAATTAATTAGAAAGAAAGAAACCTTGGCAATAAATTATTTAATCATAAATGTAACTTTATGTTTAATTAAAACTTATATATTACCTATTTACAATATATACACATTATTTGTGTGTGCGCATAAAAATCTAAAATTTTCTAACATTAATTTTTATTTTTTAAAAAACATTCTTTTAAACATTTTTTAAAAATTGATTAATAGTTATTTCTGCAATTTTAAGTCTGAAATTTTTTTATTTATTGTTAAGTATTTAAATTCAATGTTAATTAGGTTAAATAATGATTGATATTTAGATGTGAAAAACAATTTAAATTTGTTTCATTTCTATATAAAGTTTTTAAAAAAGTAGAATGGAATGTAAAGTCCATTATGTTATATTTTGTAATTTGTTATCTTTTGGAATATATAAAGACAAAAAATATTTTGTTTATTCATTCATTCACTTTGTATCTCTACTGAATATGATTCAATGTGTTTGAAATATCTTTATAACTTTTGCTTTTATAATTTTCTAGTTTCATAATTTATTCTTCATAGATTTTTTTAAAATTCACATTTATTGTATTTTTTTAGTCTACACTTATTAATAACAATCACTTTTCAAAAAAAATACAGATTAATACTAGCTCTTTGGGCCCTTAAATGTCACGTGATTCTCACACCCAATGATCTATTCAGTTACATATTTTATAATATAAAATGATTATTAATCATTTTATTAGGTTTAAAATTATGTCTGTATCAACCTTAGACTATGGATTTTAAATTTAATGTTCCATCATATTTTATATAGATGCTTTGACTAATCAAAGAGATCTGTTTGAATCAAAATGCATTTCAGTAGCCCATAATATATTTTTTATATGTGTTTGACTTTATTTTTGTAAGATAAAAGTAAAGAGTTAATTATTTCTTTTTATGTATACTGGATGTAAAAATTTGAATATTGATTAATATTTGAAAGTCTAAAAGTAAGATCCTATTTGTAAAATGTCAATGTTTATTATCACTATTTTATAGATAAACAAGGCAAAACTCTCCATACAGTAGTGCCATCCTGTGCCAACCATAGTGATCATGTGATGTTTAGTACTATTTTGTAGTTTAATATTTTCATTTGAAGCATCAAATTATCCATTAAAATGCTAAATTGAAAATTAATCTTTTAAAAGTTACTAATCTAATGAAATAAGTTTCTTGTACATATTTTTAACCAGGACTATCTAAAATATATATCTACCATTATCTTTATGTAAAAGTTACTTTACAATATAACACATAATAATGAAAAGACAATCAATTTGATAAATAGACATGCATTTTATTGCAAACATACAAATATTGGAAACAGGTGAAATGGAATTCTTTCTAAATAAAAAATGAAAGAATAATATTATGAAGATTGTTGATATACCAGGCACAATGAAAAGATTAGTTATTCAACTTATTGAAAAACACCAAATACAAATAATTCAGATTTATGCATGAACTTGAAAAATATAGGATTTTTATATGGATGAATAAAATGATTTTGATTACACCAAAGAATATAGGAGACTTTAATGTTAGAATTGGTAAATAATTAAAAGCTGAAAGGGCTATGAATAAATCGGCTGTAGTGAGAAACATACGAAAGAATATGGACTTGTGGAATTTGCATAAAATGAAAAACTATCTATGTCTTTTTTTTTAAGAAAAATACTAAACATAAATAGACATGAAGCATCTAAATAAAGATTCAGAATTAAATAGTAGTTTAAGTAATAGAGAATATGTATTTCAAATAGTAATACTCTTAATAGATCAATATAAGAATTGATCATTGATTAGTGATTAAGATGTAAAATATCTAAACATTTTAAAACTATTAATAAAGACAATATTAATAGTTGATATTTGAATTAAAATCAGAACTTGTTAGTTATTTTAAAATATTAACAGAAATTGAAGAAGGTTTTGACTTGACTGAAACTCTTCTAAGAACTGCAATAAAGATAGTTGGTTCAAAAATACAGCAATTTAGCAGTAAATTTACAAATGAGGCAAGATAAGATATAAAGAAAAAAAAGGAATATAAAGATTCTTTAAGTAATCCATTTAAAAATTGAATATTTAGAGTATTGTAAAATGTTACCAAAAAAATTTAATAATGATATAAAAAAAATTAACTGTGATTTGACAACAAAAGCTGTAGAAGGGAATGAAGCTTCCAATGTAAAACAACATCTTGATATTGAAAAAAAAATACTTTAACAATAACAGAAAAAGTTGGAATTATTACTAAAAAGAGGGATAATAACATGAAATGTGTAGAAAAGTAATAAAGAACAAAAAAATAAACTATTCCCTAGAATTACTACATCGTCTGAATTGCCAAGTATTGTAAATAAAGTGAGACATGCATTTAAATCTATGAAAAAGGGAAAAGTCACACAAAATGATGGAATTATTATTAATACTTTTAAAGAAATAAGTAAAGAAATAAAAACATTATTAGCAAAAGTATATACTAAATGTTGAAATAATAAAAATGTAACAGCTTATTGGAAAAATGCAATAGTTATATTAATATTTAAGAAAGATAATAAAGAAGATCAGTATTCTATACAAAATCTTTACCAAGATAATTGCAGCTTGTTTGCAACAAAATTTGATACAAATCATCAAAAAGAATAACCTGGATTTAAAAATGGTTTTAACACAGCCGATCACACTTAAGTATTGAGAGAAGATTAGAGAGGAAAATGAATATGAGTCACCATATGCTTTGAATTTGTAGGTTATGAAAAGACATTAGATTCTA
Organism: Epiperipatus broadwayi; assembly: GCA_028023455.1. Taxonomy (NCBI): domain Eukaryota; kingdom Metazoa; phylum Onychophora; class Udeonychophora; order Euonychophora; family Peripatidae; genus Epiperipatus; species Epiperipatus broadwayi. The sequence goes on from JAQFVV010012448.1 coordinate 7,021,605, forward strand.
CAAGCATTTCTATAATCATTAATATTTTGGATCATCAAGATGTATATTTGGATAATATTACAATCTGAAGAATATTTATTAAAATGCAATAGTAATGGTGATAGTAAGAAGATTAACATTCATGGATGTATAACAAATAATTTTATATCTCCAAAAATATTATAGCACTTTTACAACAAGTATTTTTAGGATTAAATTAGGGAACTAAAAAAGAAGTAAAATTAAATGGAAATTATTTAAATTACCTAAATTTTACAGTTGTTATAGTTGTCTTTGCAAATAATATTTCAGAGCTATAGAAAGTAAGAGTTATCACCTGAAATTAAGACAATAGGACTAAATATAAATAATAAAAAGACTAAATTAATGTTCAATGAATTTTCTTTAAAAAAGAAAATAACTATTGATAAACATAAATTACAAATTAGTAATTACAAATATCTTGGTCATGTTATTAATATCTATAAAAACATAATGGATGAAATTAAAAATAGCATTAAACTTAAAGTAAATATGTTGGTAGAAATAACATAATATTAAAAAGAATATGTCTATGTTTTAGAAAAAGGTTTTAATAGGTATATATGGATATGAGACTTGGACATTTCATAGAATAATATAAAAGACTTTAGACCACTTAACAAAATATGGAGTATTGAATACCAAAAAAAAAAAAACCCCAAAAAATAACATATATGGATAAGAGGACAATTAGGTGTTACTGGAATCATTGAAAGAATTAAGATATTGAAAAGAAAATGGATCAGACATATTGCTAAAAGAAATGATATTAGATGGCCAGTTGAAATTTTAAATACGATCTCAAGAGATTATAAAAGATCGAGTAAGAGACTACATGCAAGATAGATTGATGAAATAATGAAGTTTCTTGGTATTATACAGAGAAGAGAGATTATGGATCAGGGGGAAATAGGATTAAACTTGGGAAAACATTCATCTTCTAATAGACTCATAATAACTGAAAGGGATGATGATAGTATTATCTACTTGAGGAACAAAAGAGTAAAAATTAATTTAAAATTCTATTGATGAAACAAAGTATAAATCAAAAGTTAAAATCAGAAAAAAGGAAAAAAAAATTTCAGAATTTTTTATAGTCACTTTTTAAAAAATATAAATTAAAAAATCTGAATTGGAAAAAACAACCATAGTAAGCATTTTAACAATTAAACTCAATCTACATAAGAGATATTTCCTATCACATTATTAAAATTACGATTACATTTTACAACTTTGTAAATTAATGTCACTGTTATATATAGTGTATTTATTATAAATTAATTATTTATGAATTATCTTTATTTAAAATATTATTTATTTATTTTGTACATTCATTTTTTTTTAATTAGCCTGAAAAATAATTATACACGTATACACAAACATGCACATAAACCGAATCTTTTTGTATAACTTTTCTATGCCACATTGATTTTTAAATGTTTATTTTTTTTTCTTTTTTAGTGTTCTGTTTAGTGATTGTTTTTCTAGTAATTTCCATGCAATTATCTTCCAGGGACATATTGTCCCTGGAAGCATTAACTTTTGTGAATGTTTCAATCAATAAGCCATCTGAGCTCTAATTATCATGTCTGGAGTTGTCATGGACTTTGCTTAAACAAATAAATGCTACCTTAACAGTTACTCAAAATAATAGTTTAGAAATTTCAATTATTAATGATAAGAATGTTTTCTACGACACTGATATTATTATTATTGCTTTTAATTAATATAAAAGATTATTGGAGAGAGAGGGAGAATCTTTGCAATTAAATAGTTGAATATTTCATCAAGACATTGCGTGTGTGTGCGTACATATATAGTATACGTTAATATTAGTTTTAAAAGAATTTTATTTAGGGAGAATATCGGTTTTTTAATACATTAACTTTTTACAGTACATTGACTAAACAGGAGTCTATAATGTCACTACTGGGTTGATAGTGGATGATTTATGGAGATATTAATCCAGGGTATGAAATAAATCCTGTGGTTTATAGATTGTTGTCATCAGCTATCTGGAAATGTATTGGGTTTTGGAATTTGGAATAGATTCCAGGTTTCTTCAAATAGAAATTTGGAAGAAAGGATCATGTCTTTATGCTTAATTTTGTTTAAAAGAGAAATGAATAGATAGTCTGGGTCTGGTGGAGGAGTTGTGAATACTAATTTGCATCTCACATTCAGATAGAGTGGGTGAGAAATACTGACCTTTTTATAATTGGAAACTGTTTACTTTGTAGAGATTCTTTTAGTGAGAGGATTCAGTAAATATAAATTTTAGTGTTTTGGAAAATTAAAAGTTTGATACTATCAAGTCTGGTACATGAGCGAATTATGTGGTCAAATGTATCATCATGCCTCTTGCAGATTGAGCAGGTTGGGTCAATGTTGTTAAGAAACCTTTTGTGGTGGAGGAACCAGTTAGTATGCATGGCTCCCAGATTTACTTTTACTAGGTAGTTAAAAAATTTAGGCTCTAAAGCTAAGAACTTGAATATTGAAGTAATTCTATGGTTAGTGATGCCAAGCATTGGAAAAATTGAGTTGATTTCCAAGGTTGATTTTTTGGTGGGCTTCCCATATGGTGATTTTTGTATTATATGGATTTTGTAAAGTAGATGTAAATTGATTGAGAAGCTGGAGATAGTCTAGCCAGCATTTTTGAGGAGGAGGTCTGTCCGTTGGTTGATTGGCCTCTGATATATTAAAGGAATCATGTTTTTGTAAGAGTTATGAATCAATGTGTGAGATTTTTGAAAAATAATTGAGGGGATGGAGTGAAAGGATATCCGTTAGATTTGCGATGGTATTGCATCTTTGTCATGCTTATAGATGTTGTACTGTTTTTCCAAAAGAGTTTAACATATAAACTATTGATTTTTTGGTAAAGGCTATTGTTGCTGTCATGATGGGGAGGTAGTATGCTATCTTAGACATGACTTTCATGTTCAGTAGTGCTACTTTTCCCTGTATGGAGAGATACACCCTGGAAAGGGATTGTATAATCCGAGATGTGGAATTGATTAAGGAGTTCTGTAGTTTTTTTGACATGGCTGTTTGAGACATGGAGATAGGGAAGCCAAGAAAGTCCTGGGGCTCAGCTAGAAATCTAGATGAGACTTTCTTTCCCGATAGAATTTTCCAAGATGAAGATTTGTTGGAGTTAAATTTGAGTTGTGAATTAAGGGAAAATTTATCCAAAATTTTGTAGAGTGCTGGGAGATGTTTTTGAGATGGTAGTATTACGAGGACATCATCCATATATGCAAACAACTTGAAGGATTTTTTGATGTGAGGCATGAATACTCCAGTGAATGAGATTTCTATATCTCTCAACAGGGGGTTGAGATAGCATATAAAAAGGATAGCACTTAAAGGAGATTCTTGAGAAATAGACAGGTTGGGGGAGAACCCATCTGTGTAGAATCCATCTAAGGAGATGTGAATTAGCCTATTGTAGAGAAGATTCTTCAGAATCTGTATAATTTGAGAGGGAATGTTGAGGTCTTTTAGAAGAGTAAGAAGTGTTGTGAATATTGATCGAGTCAAAAGCCTCTGTTATGTCTAGCTGGACTGCAATGGGTTCTGATAAGCAGTTAGATCTAATGTGATCAAGGAGAATCTTGACTTCACCCATTGCGTTCAGAGCTGAAGATCCTTTTCTTGCATATTGTGACTGAACAATATTGTCTAAAATTTTTTGCTGGATTTTCTCTTTAATTACACCTTCGATAACTTTGATTAACTACTGCAAATATACTGAACTTACAAGCAGCTTAATAGTGATTAAATTAACGTTGCAGTGTGATTTGCCTAAGTCAAGCTTCTGCGGAGTACTCCAGTATCAATAAACACATCCAGACGGAGGAATTACTTATACCAGAGATTCCCAGTGTAGGATAGCTATACCTCCTGGAGGTACAGGAAGCTTTGTTCAGGGAATACGGTAAATATCAGTTAAATAAGTATATTGTGCTATTAATACATTCCAAAAATAGTTAGTTACATTATCAACAATTCCGGGCTATTTCATCTTGGCCCTGTCAGCAACATCATCAACATTTCAGGTCTCTTTTCAGATATGGACATCAGTGAGGTTGCAAATATTTTTTTTCACTGCAGGGTCAGATAATTCAAAATTGCCAGCTAAGATTGATTTACCGAATAAAGCTTTTATGAAAACTTAATTACTGCTTATTTCTTTTTACAATGAGTAGAGGCTACCGAAAATTTTATTAAAAGTCAAGGGATACTGAGACCAAAAAAGTTGTTTACAAATAATCCTGTGAAATTTAGTATAGTGGCAAGAATGGGAGATTTACAGTTCTTAGACCAATTCTGAGATTATCCAACTGATTAATGTACACTGATGCAATTTAATATTTTCAATTCTCAAAGTGTCACAGCTGCTTTACAAGCAGTTGTCCTGGGTTAGTGGGTTCACTTCCCGGCTGATGCTATGACACATGAGAGAAAAAAAGTAAAATATCTTTTTCTTTTTTAAACTGAACACATTTGATTTTATCAAGTAATAGAATATGTAATAATATCATGGAACATATTAGCACACATTTTTGCATTCTTACAATAGTATTTATGAAGTTCTACTATTAACATATTATAAATAGAATATATTAAAGCAATTAAAGTGTCTCTTTTTATGGTACAATTTTTCAAAAAAACATTAATTGAACTACTCAAACTGGGATTCATTTTTATTGCCAGAAGTTCATAAAAAGCTTGAGTACTGAAAGTGATAGGGTTAGTCTGTGGTCCATGCACCTTGAGCTCCAAAAATGGTCACTATCTCTGCACCAAACTACATAGGATATCATCAGTATCAGTAATCATTTTATAAATAAGGAGAAAAAAAGAAAAGATAAAAATTAAAGTTGAATTTGCAATGAAGATAAAATCCAATTTCCAATTACTTGAACAGTTTTTCGCTTGATATACTCAGTAGTGATTGGACAGCTCTCCCAAGTGTCAATAATTGACCTTAAGTGTCTGCTAAATGATTATCCAATCACCTATATATATATATTACAAGTTATTTCGTTTTATGTTTATTTGACATTTTGAAATGCTTTCTACAAGAACATACGTTTCAAATAATTCTTTCAGTTTCAAAGGTAGAATATGAAAAAAGAAATATTAATATATTCTTTCACAAAATAAAATAATTAGTTGTCAAAATATATAGTTATATATAAATTCAATCGTACATATAAAACTTTGACTACTAAAAAATAAATTTATTATTAAAAAAATAATAAATATATCAATAATGACAATTTTTAAAAAATGTATTTAGACTTCGATATCTTATTTTATATATTTTTTAAATTTATCAATATACGATTGTAAAAATAAATAAATAAATAATGCATCCAAAAATACTTGTATTTTAAAATCATCATCTAAATTTGTAATAAATAGAATTTAAGATATATTATAAACAACTTCATTGCTAAAGTCTACAAATGTAGTACGTGTTACTTCATTTTTCTACAATAAAAAAAAAAAATACATGTTACTTCATTGCTAGAATGTATAGCAACTGTTGCACGACTTTTGTATATTAGAACAGTTGAGTTATCAGTTATCAATACTCATTGATAGTAAAGTTTAATAGCAGAGTAGTTATTTATATTGTATGATAAATAATAATAAAAATATCTTTTAAATTTTTGGATGAGCATATAGCAGTAATAAATTTCTCCATCATTGTGATCTTTTTCTACCTGTTTGATTTTATTCAGTCACTTGCCAAATTTTGAACTTCTTTATTTACAGTTTTTATTCAAGTGAGTCTAAATCTTTGTTGGTGTCCATATTGCATCTAGTCTAGAGTTTCTTTGTAATATTTTTTATTCTTCATGGTAATTTGCCATACATTACTATCTTTGATGTCTAATCTCTACTTGAATAGATTTTACACAGTTCTTTAATTAGTTTAATCTTAGCTGTAACAGACATAATAACTATTGAAGGATTCATTGATATATATATATACACCATCTGAAATAAATGAGTTAATATTCCAAATTTTCACATCCATTCTGAAGAACATATTTTACTACTCTCGAAAAGCTGAAATTTTAGTTTTAATTTTTGATTCTGAAGATTCCTATATTTTTTGAAAGCTAATATATAAATATCTCTACCCTTATTAATACTTTTTCAATGTTTACTTTCATATATTATTTAAGACAATAAATAGTCCAAAGTATCAAAACACATCAATATGTGTGGCTGCATTATTGTTAGTCTCATTAATACTTGTTAGCATTGGTGGTCGAGTGGTCAGCACAGCTGCCTTACAAGCAGTTGTTCTGCGTTCATGGGTTTGCTTCCCAGCCGATTCTTTGATACATGAAAAAAAAAAAGGTTGAGTTATTTGGAGTCAAATAATGAAGGTATATAAATTGAAATTTATTAAAAGAATATTATTAAATTTCTTTTAAGAAATATGTATATAATACTTGCCCTATCCATTAAACAATTTGATAATCTCTTAAATAGTATCAAATCATTATTGTTGAATTATTGTAACAATATTCTGTTAGTGATTTTAATTCACCTTTTTAGTTTAAATATTTCCTACAATACATTTAGTAAGTTTTTAAGATTAAATGGCTTTATGAATTGTAAAAATCTGATACAAAATAATTATTGTGTCAATAATTCAAATAAAGTTTTTTATCTATGTTATCTATTTTTAATATGATTAAAGTATGTGAAAGTACATCACTTGTGAAGTCTGATATGCTTAATCCCCCCTCTTGAGTTTTATATTTGTGTTGCTTTGAATGGAGAACTTTTTTCCCATCAATAGTTAGGAATTTTAAAAGATGGAACTATTTTGGTCTGTGTTTAGAATTACCTAATACTTTTATGAATGAAATATATAGTTGTTTGGATCCAGATACTGCAGATGTAAAATTTGATGAAACAATGAAGTTGGTAGTATCTACCATTAATTTCTTTGAAAAGGAATTGAATATATAATTTTCCTGTATAGTTTTCTAATAAAAACAATTACGACTAAAAATAAATATCATAAACTGTTTTAAGTCAACAATTTATTTATTATATTATGTTTTTTTTTAAAAACTTAGATATATTGCCAAGACAGAGAAATGGAAGCAATATACATAGGAATTCCCAAAGTTTTTGAAAATTTATAAAAAATCAATAAAAAATTATATTATGAATCTTCATTCAAAGTAAATGATGATGTGATAGTTAACCCTATTTTAATATCTAATTGTTTTGCAGTTTTTTTCTTCATGTAATGATATTTCATCTTTGAATTATTCATATGCTTTTCTAGCTATGCTTATACTTCTGATTCTCTATCTTATTAAAAAAATTTTTTCCAAAAGTGATGACGGCTTTTTGTAAACCAAAAAATAAATCTTGAGTTGTTTTTGATGGTATACCTACATTTATTTATAAAGATTACATGGATATTCTAGCAGGAGCTGTACTCCCTTTCATTTTTAAACTTCCTATTCAATTTTTTTTTTTTTTTAATAGTTGGAAAATTACTAAAGTAGTTCCTATATATAAGAATGGGCATAAAGATAGGTTTGAAAATTATAAACCACTTTCAGTATTATCAGTTCTAATTATTTGAAATGGTTTAAATGAATTTGTTTATATTTACCTGAATAAATTTATTCCAGAATTTTAGCATGGTTTTATGAGAGACAAATCTTATACTACAAATATGATACGTTTTACTGCTGTTGTGTCATATGCTATTGATAGCCAAAATTAAGTTGATACATTTTTTTTATTTCTCTACAGCATTTGATAAGATTTCCTATTATATGCATATTAGTAAGTTATATTAGTTGGGATTAACTAAATCATGGTTAGAATGGTTTGTATCTTTTTTGTGTAAAAGACTTGGTTTGTGAATCAGATTATTTTAATAATGCTGTTGTTCCTCAAATATCTATTTTGAGACCATTTATGTTCACTATATATACTTTTGACTTAAATTACATTATTACTGATTGCATTTCATGCTTTGATGGTGATATTAAAATTTATAAATGCATTAAAGCATCTAATGATCGTAATTAAAAAAAATTGTATCAAAAGATTATAATTATGGTACACAATATGAACATAAATGAGGATTAAACCAAAATGATTATTTTTTCAAAAAAAAAACAAGCCCTATATTATTTAATTCTATATTTTAAAAAATAATATTTTGAAAGTAAATGAATATAAAAGTTTAGGTATTATTTTAGATTCTAAATTATTTTAGTCAAAGTCATATACAACATTTATGTTTTGCTGATTTAAAGTTGGGGGCTGTATCTTTACAAGAGTAAGATTCCTTAAAAGAAAAACTTATGAATACTTTTTTTATGTCTTTAGTATTATCAATCCTAAACTATGGCAGTATTGTTTGGAACTCTGATAATTACTCTCATAATAGAACATTGGCTGTTGTACAAATAAAATTTATAAATTATTATAGTTCAAAATTTGGTGCAATATATAACTCCTCTCATGTTTCCATTTGTTTTTTGAAAAGGTAGTTAAAGGGCAAATCACTATAATAAATTGCATTAGTGAAATTTCTTACAGTGTTTCTGATGTGCATTTGAAACATATTAAGACTTTTTTGCATTGCAAAATTTAGATCAAATTGTTTAAGAGATTTTGCATTATTTAAACTTCCAAGACAACTTAATGCTTTTTACCATCATATTGACATTTATCATTTAGTTGTGAATAAAATAAAAAGTATAATCAATGTATATAAACAATTTTAATATATTTGGGTATTCTTATATATAATACTATTTTTATTTTACTTTATTTATTTATTTATTATTAAAATTGTAATCTGTAATTAGGTTTTTTATGTATGCATGTAAAATGCATTGATTTACATAAATTAAATTAAATTATTTTTGTCTTTGTGATGTCTTTTAAGACCAGTTTACTATGCTTCATTAACTAAGCATTTAATACCATGTTCACAGAATTTCCAGTATGCAAAGACTATTCATCTTCAGAAGTCCTGGCTTTCAAAGAACCCTATCAGATTATTTTTTAAGTGTGTTATGGTCCTTCACATCCTCAGATTAAAAACCACTATAAAAAAATAAAGATGAAAATAAGCAACCTTATTTCACTCATGTTAGAACTTCAAAGGGCTTGGACTATCTTTTATAGTTTGTGACTTTCACAAGCATTTAATACATTACTCACAAGTCAATTTCTGGGATACCTCAATAAAACATTAATTAGTGAGCAAAATTGCTTAATAAAAAATATTAAAATAACTGCTTGAAACAACTAACAGTTGATATGCTAGAGGACTGCAGTAGTTATAATTCAATCTATATCTGTACTATTTGATGAGTAATTACTTACTTCACATATATGTAATCATTCGAATATTTTTATTGAACAAATTATTTTTTATATTCAGTCTCATGTGATTGAATCTTTAAGTGACAAACAGATACTTCTCAATATGTAATATGAATCAAAAGTAGTTTTAATTACTAATTCAGATTAAATAAGAAAATAATATCTAGTGTGAAAATTTTTAATTTTTATTGCAGTGGATTATAGAAATTGTATGAAATTATTAGAAGTCCATCTTCATAAATTTAAAATAGATTTTAAGGTTGATTCAATTATTTGTTTAGACAATATTAAAAATCAGATAATTAGAGAAAAGATACAATATATAATAAGCAGACTAGCCATGAAGTTAAACTCATAAGTATTACCTTTGTGAAAACTGAGGTAGATTTTTTAAATATGAATTTGAAGTGTAATATATTGAACAATCAAACAATAATGGAATTGTATAAAATTGCATATATCTGTTGTTATATCTGTTAAATTAATATCCTCTTAGAAATTGTTTCATTCTATATACAGATCCGGAGAGATTTATGACTTTCTAACCTATGCTAACTGGCAATATGTAAGGATTATGAGCAGAAAAAAATGTGTTAAGAAGAATCTGGAAGAAAAGAAAAACTATAGCAAGGTAGAGGTTTAGTATTCTTTTTATAGTTTTGATAAATAGTGTTCCTATATTATTTTATAAAATACACTGCCTAAACCCAAAGCAAAAAAATAATTTTTAGGAAAGATTTGGGTTTGAAATTGGTCTCAATCATCTTCCAAAGCTATCTTGTTTTCAGCATTTTTTCTGCTACCTTTCAAACTACATGTACTAATGTCCGACTGTTATGCTATATGTTAAAAGTAAGTAAAGCAGTCTTTGAGCAGACTACCAGTACACCATCAAAGTTTTATTTATTTATATTTGTAAATATTGTATTTCATTTATTATAGATTATTAATTAATTTTGAATATGACATGCTAGTATGTTAAATGATAGCGTCTAATAAATAGTGCATTATCTTTAAAGATAATCGGGAAGCAGATCTCAGCATTGCAGCTTTGACCTCTATACCTGCTTCCAGAATAAAGAATACTTTAGAAAAAAATTGTAATTTATGTCATTTTTATTTTATTCATTTATTTCATAATTTTTTAGAAACAGTTTAAAGACTAGAACATCTTTTTGTCATTGGAAAGTTTTTTTACTTACATCCATTGAAATGAAATTAAATTTATTTTATTAAATAAAAGACAGTATGGAATAATAAAAACGATTGTGAAACATTTCTATTATTTTTTTTAATAAACAATAATAAAGAGTGTTTTATAAAAAAACAAAACTTAATATTATTTTTTGTTTATTAAAAAAATCATTTCTCATTGGGATAATAAAACTATGACTTCGTATTTTTGATTTTAATAATTTTCTACTGCTCTGAAAGATAATAATAATAAAAAAGCTTCTTAAAAAATTGTTTTTAAAAAATTCATTATGAAAATAATTTCTAGGATCTGTATTTATTTTTTAATCTCACTGATTAAAGATGCTTTATTTTTCCCTTCTCTCTTCTGAATATTTTTTGTCATTCACTGAATTTAATAGATATTTTATATGAAATCTCATAATGTTGAAAGTAAAAAATATACGTATAGAAAAATAGTTTTGTTTTATTTAAATTAATACAAACAAATAAAACTCTGAAGAATAAAGATTTACTTACTGTGTAATTAAAAAGTATAAACTGTAGAAATTATTAGCATCCGAATAATACCAATGTCAAATTACTTTCGTTTTTAAAACATGTTTATAATTTATAATAATGCAATAACAAACGTATTGAAAAAAAAAACAGTGGAGACTAAATGGCCAGTTCCCATAAAGTCTACTGATGTTTGGGCTGCATAATAAGAGAGTACACTTTCCCCATCTTTTTCCTTTTTATTATTTTCATTTTACTCATTTAAAAAGTGAATTAGAAAATTTGCTCATTAGCAAAATATTAGTTATACATTCACTATTACTTATTTATATTTTGACAAAAAAAAAAAGCTCAATTCATTACTCTTTTGTTGCTGTTGACGTTGAAACATTAAAATAATCAAGAGCAGATTATGCAATTGAAGATTATGGTAAAATTTACAAAGATCCTAAAAAGTATTAATATATATGCTATAAAAAGAATTAGACCTTTATTATAACAATAAATTAAACTCACATGATATGTTATTACAGGAAGAAGATTGCTATTAACCTAAAAAAGACCATTTAATTCTATTTGAGGCCTTAAAAAACCGAGAACAAATTCATAATGCCTTTGTAATTATTATTACTACAGCATTAATACAATAATCAATCTGAATAAGATTGAAATAAATGATTAATTATAATTAAATATATAATGATAATTAAATTATAATAATAATTAAATAATTGTAAATATAATTAGTTGTTTATTTCAATATTATTTAGATTAATTATTGTATTATGTATATGTACACAGCAACTTTGTGGACAAATAATTATTATACTGAATATTTGACCATTGTATATACTATGACGTTATTCACATAGTAAACAAAAATGGCACCTGGCACCAATATGTATCAGTCAGCATAGTAAGTTTACAACTTTTAATCTCTGAGTTTAAGATCAAGAAAATCTGTGATCTTTCTTTCTAGATGACTGATAAGTCTTAGCTGAAACATTAAAATGCACAAATGTGTTAGTGTGTGGTTGATGATTTTCTCATATTTACAAACATGCTATTCTTTATTCACAGGAAACTAAAAAAATCATCAACCATTTATTTAACTATGTACAACTGTAAAGATCATTTTGGATGGAAGAAAATGATATAAATTGGAATATTATCAGACTTTGTGAAGTTAAAAGAAAAACTGAAGAAATAATTGATTGAAAAAGTGGATATGTGCTTTACTATAAAAACACAATATCAAAAATATGTTAAGTAAAATTCATTAAAATAAAAAATGGGGGGGGGGCGACATTGTGGATATTTGAGGTATATTTAATATGAAATGCTGATAATTCAAGTTCATGCTTAAGTAGATTCTCCTTCTCATAAAGAAGTAAAAGATTTTTATTCACATGTTCAAGATGTTTTTGATGAGATAAATATTTTAAAATTGTCATGGGAGATTTTAATACTAGAACTGGAAAACAAATGAGATATGAAAAAGCTGAGGGCAATTTTATATATAAAGATAAAAGTAAGCAATGAAATGTGTGTGTCTAGATGGATATTATAAATTATTTGTGACATAAATTTCAAATAGAAATAGAGATAGAGTGACCATAAAGGCAGAACAGAATAAGATTATATTTTGAATAATCTAACATATGAATTTAAAAACTATAGTCTACTTAATAGATTCAATGGAAGATTATCATCAATTAATTGGATAAAAATGATTAAAAATATTATATTAACAATTAACATTCCTAACCATCAAAAATGTTATGATAAATTTAAATAAAAATTTGCAAATCATTTTAATAGACTTTGGCAATGAATCAAATGTGAATCAAATGAATAAAAAAATAACTTATACTCTACCAAGAATTTCTATATAGACAGCTGATACAAAAAAAGACCAAAAAAACAAAAAACAAATTTAAAACATTAACTAAGACAGGACAATATATTAAGAAAAGGAATAATATGAAAATATTTAAAAGCAATCCATTTGAAAGAATTAAATAGCTGAAAATTTTGTAAAATATTAACCAAAAAAAAAAAGTTAATAATCACATATATATATAACTGTGACAATACAGGTTAGTAATTACACAATGTTTCAAGTAGTAGTATTCTCCATTCTTCTTCAGGTGTTGCTGGCCTATATGCAATGACAATATTCATTTAGAAGTTGAACTCGCACCTTTAGATTCTTGAATATCGAATTTAAGGCAAACGCTCTACCAATTGAGCAAATATTGTCACTGTGCATATAGGTCAGCAACACATGAAGAAGAGTGGAGAATAATACTACTCAAAATGTTGTGCAATTACTAACCTGTATTATATATAACTGTGATTTTGGAAAAAAAGTTATATATATATATATAAATAAACATTTCAAAAAAAAGATAGCTTATTTTTGAATGAAATGTTGTTTAGCAATAAGAAGACATTATTACTAAAAAGATAAAAGATATCATGAAATTGTGGAAGAGTTAATAAATATATAGTAATAAACAACAAGAAAATAAAGTAGCCTATACAATTATAACGTATAATTTCCAAATATTTTAAATGAAAAGATTAAATCAGGTAAAACTCTCCATAGAGCAGTGCCACTCAGTGCAAACCAGAGTAATCAATGGATGCCAGAAGGCTTGTGTATAAAATCCATATCTAGTGCTCTACCTAACTAAAATCCATATCTAGTGCTCTACCTAACTACAAAAGTATGAGTCTAAAATTGAAAACACAATAATATTTTCAATTCAAGATCAGTAGCTTATATAATCATACAGGTCTGAATTCAATTCAGTACCCATACATTTTGATGTCTTTATTTCTTTAATAACCATAGTCACCATGCAATCATGTGATAAATGAAGACATAAGATATGCAATTAAGTCTTTGATAAAATAAAAAAACAATACCAAATTATTGAAAGAATATAGTGGTTATAATGACATTTTTTTAAAATGAAAAAACCACTATTAAAAATTACAGATCTATCAGTTATATAGAAAAACTTTGTTAAAATTATTACAACTCATAGAGAATTTTAGTTGGAGTTAAAAGTGATTTTACCATAATAAATTGTATTCAATAGAAAATACCAATGAGTATAAATTGTTACCATGTTTTGGATTTGTGAAATATGAAAAGATATTAAACACTATGTAAAAGCTTTGGAACATTATTATATAGATCCAGAGTGTAGTCATACTTTGAGGAATAATATCAAAATGCAATAGCTTACAAAACGATAGACTAAAATTAATATGGATATATAACAGGGTCATTTATCCAAAACATTTTACAAGAGTTTTGTGGAAAGTATTTTGTAAATTAAAATGGTAGCTAAATGAATAAAAATACATTGTGATTATTTAAATCATCTAGATTTTGCAGATGATGCAGTTGTTTTTGTAAATAATGCTTTCAAACTCCAGAATATATTACAAGACTTATGAGCTGGAGTAAGACAACATGATTAAAAATAAATAGACAAAAGATTTAGATAAAGATATATAATAATGAATTAGGAATTAATAGCTACAAATATCTAGGCCAGATTATTAATATAGATGCAAGTACAATGGGTGCAATTAATCATAGAATTAAAACTTGGATGGAGTTATTTTGATAGAAATAAATTAGTATATATAAAAAAAACCTGCTTTGCATTTAGAAAAGTAAAAACGTTTTTTATATTATAATATTAGTTTTTACTTATGAATCTGAGATTCTTAACGAAAGGTATGACTGGTGTTAATGAAACAATTGAGAGGCTTAAATAGAACTAGGGAATATGTATTTCTTGAAGAAATGTCTATATGGATAATAGAAAGATCCAAAAGGAAATCACAGATGATCTATCTGGTTGGGTGATATAAGGAAAATTTGCTAGAGTGATATGGAAAAGAGAAACTTTATTTGTATCAGAGTAGATCGATAATGATTCAAATTTTTTCAAAATATCTAATAATCGTTTTTTTATAACAATATCACACAAACAGAATGTAAAAATGAAAATTACATTAAAATATATTCAAGAAATAAAAAATATATATTTAAGTTGATGTAAAAAAAAAATTCCTTGATTTGTTTCTAGCAAATTTATGAATTACTTTTAAAATATCAATATTATCTAATACTTTATGGTATATGACAGAAATTGTTTTCCTGTAAAAAAAACAATTTTCTGTATTTGGTAATATTTGTAAATTGTACTTAAATTGAAATTTTATTTCATTTACAATTGATACTTAGATATTATTATGAATCTTTATACTTAGAAAAAAAAACAAAAAAAACATTCATAAATATAGATCAGAAATAATGAACAATGATTTTTTTTCTTTTTAAAAACGAAGACTGATTATAACAACATATTATATTTCCCCTAAAATAAGACCAAGTCTTATATTAATTTTTGCTACAAAAGACGCTTTAGGGTTTATATTCAGATGTGTTATTTTTCATGTATAAAAATCTACATTTATTCAGTATAAAAATATACATTTATTCAAATGCAAAAATGTACATTTATTCAAGTATAAAAATTTACAATTATATTTATTTATATTCATTATTTTAAGAGGGGTGCCTCAAAATAACAGGAATCATTTTCTCTAGTAGCTACATTTATTTAGCACATGCTTCTTCTTCTAGATATTTCTTGCAGGGATCCTTCTGCATCAATCTGCCAAATGATATCATATGAGATCGTGATCACACATAGCACATTCCTTTGTAAAGTGAGTTTCAATTATATGTCAATTTTTGTAATGTCTGAAAAATTGAAACAATGTAAAATTCTGTTTTCTTTTTGAAAACATGACAGGGAAAATAGTTGTACAGCTTGAAATAGCTTACAAATAAGTTGCTCTGATAAAACATAAGTTTATGAGTCTTTGAATGGAAATGTTGAATTCACAATGTTCTAAAAAGTATGGTAAGTAAAGTCAAATATCATGACAATGCTGATTTTTTTTAATTCTTCATTTGTAACAATCAGGCATTTAAAATCTACAAGTTCTGAAATTTTTGCACAATGCAGTAAAATGAAAATGTCCCATTTTCTTGCAAAGTGAAGAATGCGTGTTTCATTATGACAACATACTAGTGCATAAAACTTGACTGTGAAACAATTTTTAATTAAATTCAGCATGATTCAGCTTATCCATTCACCACATTCACTCAGTCTCACTTCATGCAATTTCTTTTTAATCTCTTGAATAAAAAAAATCTTAATTTTTTTTTTGTGGACTTAGAAGTGGTGAAGGAAAAAATGACAGAAGCATTAAAAGGCATCACTTTGTTAGTGTTTCCACAGTACTGCAAAAAGTTAAAAACACATTTAGACTTATACATTGCATTAAATAGACTATATATTAAGAAATTCTATTTGCAACACCTAAAATTGTGAGCTACCTTTCTATAATTTAATGCATTCATGTGTGTCAATGGACAAAGGCTGTGAATATAGGAATTAACATACCCCAAAAGTGTTATGCCAATTATTATTATTCATGTTTAATAACTTCATCAATCTGCATTAGTTAAAGTGCAATATAATCATTAAAAAATGACTAAAAAAATTGATATGGAAATAATACTAGCTTATAATTAGATACTCAGAATACAACTATGAATTCTGATAATAAGGGGATGTGAAATATTGTATGTATTGAATATTTAAAACTAGCATTTGCATAGTATAATGAATGAATCCATAGTTTACTGATTCATGCATTAAATTATACACTAGTGAATTATATATTTGTTAATTCAGCTTTTAAAATATTTATCTTTTTTAAAAAAAAAATCAGGATATCAGATATAACAAAAACAACACAGTTCAATTTCAAACTGTAAGGAGAAAAAATAGGGTGTCCAAAATGAATTGACAGTTATAGTTGAACTATAAAGAAAATTAGCAGAGAAATGGCATCATTTGGGCAAACCTATATTGCCAAATTTGATGTAAGCCATGCTGCTGAGTAGCTGTTAAATATAATGCAAATGGATAATGCAAATGGATAATCTGAATGCAATTGAGAACAATAAATATAAAGTAACATCATTGTTATGTTTTTTTCAGGTAGAAGAGTTACTAAAATAATAAACAGATTATGTGGGTCTGCTTTACCAAATGATGAACTTTATGAGGACATAATCCATCACCCATCTTGTCACATATTTTGCCTAAACCTAAAAATAGAAGGCAGACAAAAAATGAGAAAATTAAAAAATTAACACAGCCCTCAGACAATTGACTAAAGATTTTGTGCATAGTGATTTTATAGAGAAAACTCTCATTGATCCACTGCTGGGAAATATGTCTGATGAAAGACTCAGACAACAACTCTTGAGTGACTCAAAGTTATCCTAAAAGATGGTTATTAAGAAAAGAAAGCAGGAGACAATCATAATATGGGCATTTATAAAATAAATAATTAACTAAAAATCAATGAATACAAACAAACAAAAATCTACTTGTTTTTGCTATGGTAAAATGGAATACAGAGTAAAATATTGCAGATGGAAAAAATAAATTGTTTCAAATGTGAACTAAAAGGGCATTTGATTTCATGTATTTCAGAAAATGGATAATGGGGTATGGCAAAAACAAGATGTAAGGAAATAAGGGAGTTAATATATTTGATAAAAATTGGTAAAAAAAAAAAAATAGGATTGTTATTGAAGCAAAGCAATTTATTATAGAATTACAAAATTTCAGAAAAATGTTAACTTAAACCATGGTTCAGAGATATCTATAATGGCCAAGAAATACTGAACTGCATTATTGGCTAACAATATTGATGTTATTAGAAAAAATAAATGTTAAAGCTGATGATGTGAGTAAACATACACAGGGGGAACCAAAAATAACTGGAATTTTGTAATAAAAAATTTATATTTATTTTTAGGTGTTGCATATTAAATCACATTAAAAATTATAGTTTATTTAATGCAATGCCTAAACCAGTTTGTCACTTTTTAAAGTAGTCCAAAACACTAGCAAAGTGATGTGTTTTGATGCTTCTGTCATTCCCCCCCCCCTCAGTTCTAAGTCCACAAAAAAAAAAATTGAGACATTTTTTTATTTGAGAGATTAAAAAAAATCACAGCCAAATCAAGGAAATACTGCTGATAGATAAACTGGGTCATACTGTATTTAATTTTAAAATGTCTCACACTTAGGGCTTTGAGAGATAATACTGTTGGGATAGAGTTTGCACTCTTTTCTTTGCACAAAATAGGATGTTTATGTTTTACTACATCAAATAAATGTTTCAGAACTTTCAAATAAAATACCTGACAGTTATGATCTAAATCTGAGAGAAAAATTTTATTTGTGTCAAAAATAATCAGTGTTAATTATTCAAACATTTCAACCATTATAAAAAAAATTGACAAATACAAGAAATGCACTTTTACAAAAAAATTTGCTACATGGTCACATGATTTCACACAGCAATGTCATTTGACATATTTATATAGAAAGGTCTCTGTGAGAAATATATTAACAGCTGAAGCAAATATTATGACAGGTATGCAAACCAGAGAATTTTTCTGCTTATTTTTGGGTCCCCCTCATATATTGAAAATAGTCAGTCAAATAAAAGCATTGGTCAAATATCATAAGGAATTATTATATTATTATAAAAAAAAAAATTAATCCTATAATTGGTAGGGAATGTTTTTAAGCACTAGAAATTCACATTAACATTGATAAAAAATTTCATTGGAACAGAAAATCCAAAAAAAAAACACTAAAACATTACATAATGAATATTTCTTATGCCTATGCAAGCAGTTAAAACAGTAGCAACTCTCTCCATACAGTAGTGCCAACCAGTGCAAAACCTTAGTAATCAATGGATATTAGAAGGTTTGTACTAAAATCCCTATCTAGTATCCATTCATTCAATATTTCCATACTAGTTTCTAGCTTGTGGGCTTCATCAGTGAGAGCCTTGGATCTGAGAACAAAGTGCCTAGATTTTTGGATCTAATGCAACCCTCCAGAAGCCACCAGTTATCTTTTTAGTTAACTATAAAGCTATGAGTACAAAATTCAAACACAATAATGTTTTTAATTCAACTCATTCACTTGTATAATCATACAGAATTAAACTCATTTCAATATCTATACATTTTAGTGTCTTTGGTTTTTTAATAACCATAGTCACCATCAACCTAAGGCCAGGATTGGTATAAACCACCAAAACATCACATGATCACCATTTTTTATGCTTATAAAAGCTGTTAAAACAGTTGCAACTCTTTCCATATAGTAGTACATCCAGTGCAAAGCCATAATAATAAATGTATGTTAGAAGGTTTGTGCATCAAAATTCCTATCTAGTGCCTACTTATCCAATATTCCCAGACTAGATTCTAGCACTTGGACTGTAAAACTTTATTGTGTTTTTATTTTGTATTCATATCTTTATATTTAATTAGAAAGATAAAAAATGGCTTCTGGAATTAGATCCAAAGATTCAAGTGAAGTGCTCTCATATCCAAGATTCCTTACTGATGAAGCTACAGCTAGAAACTAGTCTAGAAATATTGGATGAGTAGGAACTAGATAGGGTTTTTCATGCACAAATATTTTAGCATCCAATGGTTACTATGGATTGCTCTTGATGGCACTACTGTATCATGACAGTTGTTACTGTTTAAATCCATAATAAATACCTGGATTTATTTAATAAAAAACCAGATATAATTTTACAAGCTCTATAAATACTGAACTGCTTGAAAATGAATATCTAATAGTTTGCAAACAAAATAAAGTTTGATCCATGCAGAAAAAGTTTGAATAAAAATTCAGGGATTGGTTGCTAAGATGATACATCTCAAAATGTCAGAATGACCATACCTATAATAGTAAATAACAAACTAAAGGTCATATCTGGATGTGTGAAAGGTAACACTCAATAAATACTTAAACAAAAGTTATATATAGTGCTGAACACATGAACACATAAGAGAGTTATTAATGAGTCTTCAAAAACATTACAATATTGCCAAACTGGACTTTAACTCCACATTAAAATCCATTACCAATAGGTTGATGTGAAGTATTGGCACTGATAACCCTTTTTGGATTATTTAATTGTAACAGACTATCATTCAATTATTGCACCAACATATTTCAGACCAAGGTTAATGCTTTATTAGGTAGAATTAGGTGATTTAATTTCATATTTTAATAATATACTTATTACATGTAATTCTTAGACAACATTATGTCAAAGTCAGTTTAAGATATCTGTAAAACTAAAAAAAATGCAGTGAAACTAAATGCACATAAAACTGTATGGAACATAAAAAATGACTTCTAGAATATATAATTTCAGTAAAGATAAATGACCATGTTTGAAAAAAGTGTGCAAAGTAAAAAATGTGATCAGACCTAGAAATGTTAAAGATACTCGGGCATTTCTTGGTTTGATAAATTATTTTGAGAGACTTTTATAAAATAAGATAAAAATAGCAACCCATTTTATGAATTCCTGAAAAAAAAAAAGGAAAGTGGTTGCAAATCCGTTTATAATGATGACAGCAATAATTTATATGTTGAGAACTTTTTCAAGTGTTGGCTTTTAAAAAAGTTTCCCCAATATTTTTGGCTAACTTTTCCAAATAAGAATCAACTACAAAACATTATTAGAAATATTAAATCAGTGATTGGATAATTCCAGACTGTATGAGTGTGTATATGGTGCGATGGGAGAAGTGCACTATCAGCATGCAATAATTAGTAAATATATTGAACAGGGAAAGAAATTTCATATGCAGATATTTTGTTTAGATAGCTAAGGATGAATCTCCTAGTAATAAAATAGAGATAAACAATATAGATGTATTAAACTCAAAGATAGTTAATAGTGATATATTAGCAAAGTGGACAATGGAAACACAAGTTATCAATTACTTGTAAATTGGATCAGAGAAGACTGATTGACTAGTAAACACAATGCCTTGTTTCAGCTTTATGTATGTAGTATAAAAAACTCATTGGTCTCAAGTATTTGTGTTAATAGGGATTAGAATTGTCATATATCCTAAGGATAGACAAAGAGTCTTACAATTATTGCATGAAGAACATCCAGGTATTATTTACTCCAAAGCATTGATGCATAAATAAATTCAGTGGCCAATTGAAAAGTTCATTAAAAATGTATGGCTTGCCAATATGCAATGAATTTGCACCTATGTCCAAGGGCAACTTAAGCATGGCAAAGAATTTATATGAATTGTGAAGGTCTTAGTAACAGAAAAATGTTTATTATATGCATAAATGCATATTCTAAGTGTGCAGAGTATATTATAAAGAATACAATTATTGATAAAACAATAGATAATTGAAAATAATTTATATATGAAAGATAATAGAATACTTTCATGAGTAAAGGCATTAAACACATCTAAACTCACTCTACCAATCAGAATTAAATGGACTGGCTGAAAAAATTGATTAATAAATTTAAAATGCACTTTAAAAAGATGATAGGCTGAAAATTTACAGAGCCTTTTATGTTGCTATGGTATATCAACATTTCACACCATTGACAGTTACAGAAAATCTCCAGCAGAAGAGCTGATGAGCAGAAAATTGAGAATTAAATTAACAAATCTTAATTCCAAAAAAGAATGATAATAAAGACAAGTTAGGAAAAAAAATGAGTTTGGGATTCAATAAGCAAAAATGTCTAGATAATTATAATCACAGGGATTTATCTGAACATGGGATCACAGTTTGAATAAGCAATAGGACTAAATGTTAGAACATGCATCATCTTGCAGTTAGAGGGAATAGTGAAGCCCAAAATAGAAAGACCTTGGAGAATAAAATAAAATCACATGAAAAACAAGAAATAGTCAAGTTAGAATGAGAGAATTGAAATTTACCAATTAAAAAGCAGATTGAAACACATTGCATGGAAATAGATTAAATCAAAATTTATCATGAAGAAAAACCCATAAAACAGATGGAAAAAGTAAGAGCATAAATCACCAAGATATTAAGAGCAAAAGTGAAAGTTGAAAAAATTAGAAGATTACATAAAACACATATTGACCTATTTTCTGAAATAAGGAGAAGAGTGAAATATTGTAATTAACAACCAAAATTAGAAACTAAAAAAAATTAAAACTTGCAAAGAATTAAAAGTAAAGTAGAATAAAAGTTAATTAGGCATAATGCAAATGGAAAATTAATTAGCTTTGAGATCTATAATGAAACGTAATAGAAAAACGATTTACAAAAACAATAACTATTTCAGATAACATAGGAACTTAATAAATGCAGATTCTATATGTACAGAAGCTTGTGATATTTATATTTACTCTATTGGATAGAATATTACAGAAAGAATTTATATATATATATATTAGTCTTTTCTAATATAAACAATATATAACAGTAAATTACTAGGAGAGATTATAATAGAATGAACAATTGAAATCTTAAACTGAATTTTAAGAGATTGTAAAAGACCTGGAAAGAGACCACATGTGAGATGGATGGATGAAATAAGAAAGTGTGCAGGGATGATGTGGAGAAGAGAAGTTAAAGATTGGAGAAGATGGATTGAACTTGGAGAGACCTTCATCTTGCAGTGGATTGATAATGGTTGATGATAACAGTAAATTTTAACTCAAACTGAGCAAAAATAATATTTAAATTTAAAATGGTTAATATAGTTTGAATAAAAAATGATTAAATATATAAGAATAATATTAACCAAACATATGTGATGATGATGGTGATGTATAACCTAAAACTAAAGTAGTTTAAAAGTCCTCCCAAGGCATTTTAAATTTATTTTCTAGTTTCAATAAATAAACAATAAATAAATGAAATTTTTAGGCACCAAACTTTCTAAAGAGAAAGTTTATTCTGGAAAACTTATTAACACCCAATCATCATCATTAATAAATTATTACTGCAATTCATCTTTGTTCCCCAGTGGATTGCATGATTTCTCAAGTTGTGGATATTAATAGCATAATATGTGTTAATAGCAAGATATTTGGATTGAGTTTGATAAGCAAATACAAAGTAAATGTATTAATAAAAAAAAAAAACATAATTTGTTAACAATAAACATATAAAATTGTTGCTTATATACATCCAACTAAAAGTTGAAACCATGGTTTTCTGCAGATGTCATTTTTTTTATATTTATGAATGAGACCTCATTAGTTTCTCCAAAGATGTTAATTGTCCTTCTACTACACTGATGATGTTATATGGGATGTGCAGTGGTATTGGTAATGTTAGTCGACAGTTGTTAGGTTTTATAGCACAGCCCATTTCTTTCTTCATAGCATGATAGCAGTCAATGACTGGTTTTGCAAACTTCAGCTTATTTTCTGGATTTTTTTGCATTTCAGTTATTGAAGTGTGGTTTTTGGATTGTCTAGGCACACACACTAGAAGGTCTTCTGCTAAACCAGTCAGCAAGATATAGCTAACCAAGTTATAGTGAAAAACAGTATTAACCAGAAGTTTCTCTTTTTTGCATGAGATCACTGCAACAATTCTTGAATAGACTAGAGTGGACTGCTCAAGTTGTTTTTCCACCTATTTATCTCTCACTTGCAGTTGTTCACATCTATTGCTGTAATCAATAGATGTTCTCTATACAACAGATTCATCAGCAGCTAGTTACAAGATTTGACATTTTCATTTCTTTCATCAAATGTTGTGGAAATGAATAATTTTACAGATATTTTTAAAACACACCACTATTTTATAATTAAGTAACCAACAGAAAAAAAATTTTTTTTCTCTTTTTATTTACATTAGTGATAGGAATGAAGAAAAAAAATAATTACCATCTTTTAAAAATTGTTCAATAACTTGCTTATTTTTATTAACCCATAATTCCAAATAATATATCTAGATTGGCCATCATATTTACTTTAGGAATTGAAAAAGTTCTTTTTATTTAAAATTTATTCAAAAAAGACATATGAGAAAGAGTACAAAATGCTTTAGATGTTTGTAACCTATGCAAATCAATAACTATTTTCTTTCTTTAAATACTTATCATTTTACTGTTTTTCATCAATTATAAAGTACATTTCCCTTATAAAACAAAAAATAGTAGGATTAAAAGGTATAAAATAATTTCTCTTTTAATTTATTAAACCAGTGTAATCTAGGTTACAAGTAAGACAATTTATACATTTACTACACAAATATATATGAGTTTTTTTTATTATACCTTTCCTCTTTTTAAATGCAGCTTTGCAAAGTAACTAATTCAAACTGCTATCAGATTTGTTCTCTTACAATATATATATATATATATTTCTTCCTTCCCCCCTCCCCTCCTCCCCTGTTTTGGTTGTTTTGGGGGGGGGAAAAAATAATTAATGCTGGTGGTGGGGGTGGTTTGTTTGTGCCCGCCAAACAGAGGGGGGGGGGGAGCTTTTCTTTTTGTTTATTTTCCGCGGGGGGGTGGGCCTGGGGGACTTTCCCCCAGTATTCGAACTGGGTTAAATCTACACACATCATCTGACTGTCACAATATATATAAATTGGCATAGAGTAAGAGTTTTTCATTCTTCTGCATCTTCATGATCTCCTAAAAATTGTAGTTTTTAACTGTGAAAAAATCAGTAAGGGAAATATTTTCTCAGGGACTTGGGTCCTAGATCAAAAAAGTGACTAGAGAATTGAACAGATGACTCTGTCTTTACTATAATTTTCTAAGTTTCAAAAGATGATAGACTGCAAGTTAATCAATGGTGAAGATAGACTAAAAATTCTGATATGGAAATAATAGTAGTTCATAGTTAGATATTGATAATACAACTATGAATCCTTTTATTGTATTGAGATGTAAAGTATTGTGTATCATGATCATATTAAATTAGTAATTGCATAGTATATAATGAATACATAATTTCTGTGACCTGCCATAAGTTATTTACTCTGACTCCTAGAATATTTAACTTTCTTGAATCATGAAATCAGATACAACTGCCCTGTATAGTGCTTTATTGACATGTTACAGTATTTATTAAAATAGCTTTTTATTTTTGATTCATTCAAATAATATTAAAATGTACAGGTTTTACAGCATTCAAAACTTAGAGCCTGTCATAAATAATAATAATAATATGATTTATTTCCAACTTTTATCTTTTCATATGTAATATTTTTACCAAATAAATATTACACATGTAATTGACCAGATTAATATCATTATCAACAATAACAACTATAGGCTTACTACCTTTTAGTATTTAACACTGTAGCTGCCATGCATCTTACTACTATTTTATGGAAAGTAATTAATATCTTATTTATTGTTCTGCTCACATTCTTTTCATAGTTAACTTTTTTGTCAGTTCCTCCATTCATACATTACATGGAAAGATATTTAGAAAAGTAATTTTAATATTGCAATATTAATTGTACTTTATTATTATTATTAATTTTAATATTGCAATATTAATTGTACTTTATTATTATTATTATCATCATCATCACCACCACTTCTGCTGCTGTCATTATTGCTACAATACCACTACTACTACCACCACCACTGACACTGCCACCACCACCACCATTACTATTACCTCTACTACCACCAGCACCACCCACCACTACCCACCACCACCACCACTACTATACTACTACTGCTACCGCTACCACCACCGCCACCACCACCACCACTGCCACCACTACCACTACTACCACTACTACTACTACTACTACTACTACTACTACTACTACTACTACTACTACTACTACTACTACTACTACTACTACTACTACTACTACTACTACTACTACTACTACTACTACTACTACTACTACTACTACTATTACTACTACACATTTCAAAAACTCATTTGATTGGTTCATTAAAATTTTACATTGATTAAGGTTATATGTATATGTTCATTTACATCGTAATAGTTGAGTTTTAATAAAAAGGGCTATTATAGTGATTGTGATTATGTTTAAATGTTCATTCAGATGTTACTTATTTTGCTTTAATGATAGAAGGTTAATATATTGAGAGTTCCACAAGTAAGTTCATTAGGAGTTTAAGTCCATTAATATGTCAAGCTTTTTTTATATGTTCAAATTTTAATTGGAGTTTTAGTCTTAGTTGGAATTTTAGTTCTGTTTGTGCTATGATTTTTATATGTAGTCCAAATGTTTAATTGACTATTGATTTAAATTTATATGATTACATCCTTATGATTATATGTAATGTCTATTTAGGAAATGTTCTTTTGTTTAATTTGCATGGTGATGATTAAAATTGTCAAGTAGTTATAAAACTATATACCAATGGTATAGGGTTGGTATTAAGAAGGTAAAGTTTGTTTGTGTGAATGATCAAATTCTTTTTGTGGCACTGAGTTTACATTGCAGCAACTAAAGTTTTTTAGATTGCAAGGAAAGACACCATGTTTTAACACCACCGTATCATCCAGAGTCAAATAGACTAGCCAAAAACAGTTCAACCATTAAAACAAGAATTAAATAAAATACTTATAATGACATTTACAAAGCTATAACTATCATAATGTGCAGTCAACATCAGATTCTGAGCACTACTATGCAGAAATCAATTTCAGAAAATGCTTCTGAGATCAAATTAATGGACCACATGTCATTGCTAATACTAAGAAGAGTGAAGTGATAGTAAAATAGAATTAGAAAAGTTAAAAATTGAAAAAAAGTATGGGTATGTGATCTAATTAAAAGGCAATGAGTTGGAAAAGTCTCTAACATTGTATCAAAACAAGTAAGAGTGATAAAACAATAGGATAATAATGAAACCTGTAGATGTATAAATCACTTGATTAAGTTGCCTAATGGGCATGATAGATACAGGTCCTGTGCAAGATAACCTACATTTACCAGTGCCAGAAACGGAGACAATTCCATTGATGAGAATGATAATTTCAGAGAATCATCAAAAGGGCAATTTGAAAAAAAGTGCGAACAGAACAGCCTTAAAAAATGATCAAATTAAAAGGAATAAAGAGCCCTAACTCATTGCACTTCCAAGAAGGGCAAGAACCCTAAGAAAGCAAAAAAGACTTAAAGACCATGTGTGTGAGTAAACACTTTAGGTTTCTCTAGAGTGAGGAGAGAATTGTTATGTCTATCAAAAATATAAATTATTAATTATAGAATAATTTTTAGTTTCTAATATATGGTGAAAATTATATGCATTATCTGTAAATATCAAATATATTTCAATATAAATTATCTGTAGAAATAATCTGAATCAAATGTATTTCTGAATAAATTGTTATCTGTAGAAAAAATAATTCTTAAGGTATATTAAGACTGTAATTAAATGAAAACATGTAATTAACTTAGGATCATAATTAGAAATTGTTCCTAAATGATTAAAAGAACAGACGTTTAGAACAAATACGGATATAATTTTTTTTTGCCAGATAATTTACTTTAGTCTCTCACATAATACAGCACTTTAAATGATTATAAGTATATAATTTTTCTATCATTCCAGACAGATCTATCTCTATAAATGCCAAAATATATCTAGGTTAAAATATAGGTCACAACGACCTTTTATAATTTTTGTAGACCTTCCGAGTTCATTGTAATAATTACTAATTATTAATTATGTTTTAGTGTATTTTTGAATTACTAACATTTGTATTTGATAATTGTTCAAGCTAGTGGAACTTTTATGTACTAATGTTATGTTAAATGTTTTCTGTGGTAGAGATATGATTAATATATATTTCTTATTATGCGATATATATTTTCCTTAATATGCGTATTCAGCTAGTAGCCTGCTCACCCAGTCTAAATCGATTGGTAGTTCCATCGCTAATCCATAAGTACCCTCAGAATATAGCAAACCTTAAAAAGGAAAGACTGCAGGTCCTAATGAATATGAGATATCTAGCAAAAAAATTTTTTTTTAATTATTAACATATATTAGTTTCAAAATTATTGGAATTTTTAAAAAAAAATCTAATATACCTTATTTTAAAAATGTTTTTATTCCACTTTATATATATATAAAGAATTAAAAAAAAACCTGTAGTAATTATCATGAAATATCATTGTTATCCACTACAAAAAATAAACCTTCAGTTATTTTATTGAATAGATTGCTTCCAATTACATGTAAGTAGTTATTAAAAACTTGATGTGGTTTTAGCGAATCAAGTTTTATAATTGTTTCAAAAGCTTAAAGGTTTTTTTTTCCTCTGAAAAGCTTACTTTATCAGAATGTCTGATTTAATTAATATATCTGTCATGTTGATGTAAATATAGAATTCTTTTAGAAATATATGGTATCTAATCTTAAAAATGATTCTATTATATATATAATAAGAGAATTAAAAAATGCAACAATATATCCATTACAAAAAATAATAATAATAAAGCTTCGTTATTTTATTAAATAGTTTCAATTATATATTAGTGATTATTAGAGAGTTGTTGTGGTTTTAGAAAATTGATAAGCACACTATAGATATGGTTTATGTTGCTAGACAAATGGAAAAGAATGCAATGAGATTGATTTATATATTATTTTATTACTATAATAAAAGGGAAATAGACGTAATAAAGAAATAATAAGAAAATAATAATTAGGAAATAAGGAAAGTAAAGGTATAGGGTTAAAAATTAAATATGATTATGAATAATAATGTAAAATATGCATTTTTATATGTATATAAAATAATGATTATATGATTATATGTTTAGATGTTGTAGCTCTGATGAAGACTGCAGGACAGTTGAAACTGTTAGAAAATTAAAGGAATAATATATAAAAAATTTACATTAGAGTATATATGCGGAGATTTATAAAAAATAAAAGATGTATAGCAAAAATTTAAAATATTGCAATTAGTTGTTTTGAAACTTGATTCATATTATATGATTATGTAAAATTAATTTATGAATTAATATAAAAACAACTCAGGCATTTACCAGCCAGTAGCAAAAAATTCTCAACTTTTAAATTTGGATGGTAATTTGAGAATGTGTATCAATTTAAATATTTCTGGTAGAAATCGGGCATTGGTGTTGAGATGCAATACAGACTTTAAGGATCTTGTACAACATTTCACAAATTAAAAGGTAAAGCATTTCATCGAGTGATATAACCATTTTAATGTAGTTTGTTTAGGTATTTTATTTCAAATATATCATATGAAAATGAAACATGGACTATATATCAGAATAATATAATGACACTAGTAAAAATGCCACTTAAGATGCTCCATATTCTCGAGTCTGCTGAATATGATGATACTGAATCTATTCTTGCAAAGATACATCTCCATTAAACTGAACATATTAATCATATTTATAATTAAAGAGGTTGATCTGTTTACATTATAAAAATTATTTTAAAAAAACTCTTAAAACATGCCTTATTGACTGTTTTATTATGCAAATATTTTCACAGTAAAATCAATCAATATGGCATATTTTAACAATTTTTTTAAGCAGAATATATTATAGAAGTTCAATTAGGTGAAATGTTTAAATACAGTAGCATCTCTAAGGTTGGTCAACAGGACATATGCCCAGGGGTTAGTGGGGCCTGAACCAAGATACTTTGTTTTAATTAACAACACAATATATATATATATCTTATGCATTAACAGACTGAGAGACCAATATTTGTTGCAAGTTCTTATACATAAAGCTAAAGCTTACTTTTGAAATGAAGCACCCCAAAGTTCCAAAGGTCTTGTTTGATCATTTTTATAAATGAGCAAATGGCTGATAGTTTGTAGCCAATTAGTTGGGTATTATTATTTAGATAAGAATAAATGTTGTATACATTCCTTTTTGTATTAAATATTAAAGATTTTATTTATTTATTCACTTTTTTATTTACCGGGGGCCTTACTCCATATTTGTGCTCAGGGCCTCAAAATCCAAAGAGGAGTGCTGAAATGTTGAAATATTCCAGAAATAAATCTTGGTACAGAAGTTAAAGTATAGAACTGAAAAATATCCAATGTGCAAGTTCAATAACCACAGCATTAAACATCACATGACCACCACCTCTTATGCTTGTGTATAACTGTTGTTAAAACAGGAAAAACTCACTATATATATTGCCACACACAGCAAGCTAGAGTAATCAATGGACGCAAGAAGGCTTGTGCATAAAATCCCCATCTAGTGGTAGTCATGTGATGTTTATTGGTTTAAAACCAATCCTGCCTAATAGGATTGTGGTGGCTATGGTTATTAAAGAACCAAAGACACCAAAATGTATGGGTACTGAACTGGGTTCAGATCCATATGACTATATAAGCTAATGGACTTGGATTGAAAACATTAAGATGTTTTTAGTTTAAGACTCGTAGTTTTGTAGTTAAATAGAGATAAAAGGTGGTTGCTGGAGGGTTGCATTAAATCCTAAGATCTAGATGCAGTGCTCTCAGATCCAAGGCTCCTCACTGATGAATGCCATAAGCCAGAAACTAGTCTGGGTATATTGGATGAGTAGGCACTAGATGGGGATTTTATGCACAAGCCATCTGGCGTCCATTGATTACTCTAGCTTGCTGTGTGTGGCAATATATTTAGTGAGTTTTGCCTGTTTTAACCACAGCATTACATATGTAATCATATGAAATGTTTTGTGTAATCACTAGATTGATTTTTTTGTTTTTTGTCTTTCTGCCATCTTTTTTTAAAAAATTGGTATGACCGAAATCATTTAAGAATGTTTGCTAGTGGTAATTAATTAAAGCATGTTTTTATATAAAGCAAAAAATTAAATGAAAAGGCATTATAACACATTATACGCATTTGAAAAATAAATTTATAATTTGAGCAAAAAAAAAGTATCTAATTTTTTAAAAGCATTTAAATTCTATATTATGTTCTTTTATTTTTTTAAAAACGATTGTAAGAGATATATTAAGCGCTTGGCGAAAGAAAGTAAGAAAATCTTTACAGCGAAAACTTTTAATTGTTTTCGCCGTTAAGTTTTTTTTTTACTTTGCATTACCAAGCGATTAATACAACTATTAAAAGCACTTTAGTAATGAAAAGAAGTTAGAAATGGAACTGCTACCATACTTTTTTAAATCCGCCCTTTTATTGGTTTAAATAGTTTTGTATGCTTTTTATTTTTGTTCAGCTCAGTTTTACATATAGATTTCTTAATTGAATCTCTTCTATATTAAACTTATTTAAATAATAGGATAGTGCATTCATTACAATATTTTTTTTTACAGGAGACATATACTATTTTTATAACTTTAGTTATGATATCATAATTGGAGTCTCCTCATACAAGCTAAAGTTTAATGGTAACATTCAACCTTAATCTATCTTCCATATATAATTATTTTAAAGCATCTTAAATATTTTATAATATGTTTCATTATCAAACATGCAATATTAGCTTTCTGTATTAACTAGAACTCTTTCATTTTGACTACTTCAGTATTTTCTTTATGTTACACATGATTTAGCATAATGGCAAAGTGGTGGAGACATAAAGATCATTGGATCCCGGATCAACTCATCGCTGAATATCATATGAGTTCCTGTATGACAGACTGTTCCATTACGTTTTAATACTTCCTTTAGAGTTTACCCAGATGCTTCGAAAGATATGTGTGTTTGAATTTACTACATTAACATAATAGTTTTAAATAATTTAAACTTTTTAAAAGTTTTTCAATTTTTTCCTACAAAGCTTTGTTCTCTTTTAGTGAGATTCCATAAAGGCTTGCTTGTTGCTTTCAGTCTGAGAGTAAAACCTCAGCAGTAATTATATTATCTGCAGAATGATCTACTGCAGTAAAGAATTTTTGAATAATTTTTCATATTATCTAGTAAATATTATCTTATTTTTGATATTTATTTATTATAAAATGCCAAAAATTAACTTTTCTGCAAAAAAAAAAAAAAACTTGCAAGGTTATATGGCTAAATCAGTGCAAAGACTTTTCTAATCACTTTTTATATTTATCCAAAATATTATTATAAACTAGTTCATCATCCATATAACAAATCAAAATAATATATCTTTCAAGGATCTAACTCTCTAGAAAACTTGGAGTAGAAGAAAATATTTATATTTTTTTATATCAACCTGTTTAACTATATTTTAGCTGAATGACAATGAAAAACAAATTATTTTATTTGCGTTTTCCAGTTTGTGAAATCTGATAAGAATCACAACTCAAATCTATTACAACAAACGACTTCATTCTATCAAGGTTTAACAGTTTTTTCTCTACTTTATGTTCTTGTTAGATAGTCTATTACACAGGTCTAAGATAATTCTGTATGCATTACACAATGTTATTGCAAAATGATTTTTTAGATTCAAAACTGTTGCATCTGAAGTACTTTGCCTCATAAATATATATTTCAAACAGTGTTAAAACTACTTAGAGAGAAATCTGATTTTTGTTCCTTAACATTTTAAAGCATCTTTATATTTTTGGTTTATATTTTTTTACGGATTTTTAAAGAATCATTTCAGTCTTCTTCAGATTTCTCTTAATTACTTCAATATGAGGACACCATTTTCCCTTTCCAATACTCATTAAACAAACTATCATTGCATTTAATTGGTGTCAAAAAATAGTGTGGTAACTGAATTTATAAAGATTAGACACAACATTTCTTAATTGGCATAATATAATAACCCTATAATTATTTTTATATATTAACATACACACAATATTACAGCTATATGTTAGACTAATCCCATTTTTTAACTGAATTGTAAAATATTTTCAGAAAAATTCGAACTTTATTTACACTTTTCTAAATATATTTAAGTGTTAGTATTAACATAAAGGTAGTTTTGAATAGTCTTATTTTTATTATCTTCTCCATGTCCTGGTGGTATGCCAGTGACAAGTAGCATAAAAACTGAGCCAATGATATTTAAATTTGTGAATATTAAATTTAATTCAACAAGTATTTAATGTGACTGTTCATTCAAAGACAATAGTCAATCTTGCTTCACGTTCTCAGATCTAACCGCTTCAGCTTCACCTATTTATATAGAAAGTAGGTTGAAAAAAAGAAGGGTTCCAATGTGTAAGCTTGTGGTTCAGACCTGTAGAGGTCCCTACCTTACATTTTCAATGGCACATGTTTTAGGTTTATTGCCTTAGTAAATATTATTTACTGATTATTATAATTTTACCTTTAAGGCTTTGGCAATGCTGAATTTGATTTAGTCCCATATAACTATTTAAGTTAGATAGCTGGAGTAAAAGACATTTTCATGTCTGAAAACTTTAGAATTTCTGCTTAAATATTACATACGAAATAAGTGCTGGGTTTTGGATTGATATTTTAGATCTAGTGTGTGAATATTCTAGCTCCTCATTGAAGTGATTTATAAGCTCAAAACCAATTGGTCTGGGGATAGGAATATTCCCAATAGAGATTTTAAATATTTTCTCTTACTGCACTTATTATTAAGAGTTTGTTTGAGCTATTAGTACACCCTCTATATTGCATTTTTGTAAATACAAGCTTTTTATAAAGCAATGTCATGCTATATATGACTTGCTTTATTGATTATTACAATAATCAATTGAAATGTTATATACTTATCAATAAAGATAAACCTGATTACACTTTTTATTTACTTTTAAAGGCAATGCTAATAAATAATTTCCAAATACTAAAGATTAATTATAGTCTTATTTGTCATTAACATGGGTGCAGTTTTTACCTAAGATAGTTCAGCTGATGAATGGGTATAAATATTTGAGAAATTGGTTGAGTGATAATGGAAGAATTAATAATAAAGTTCAAAAAATAATATAGGCAAAGAAGGCATTTACCAGAAAATAAAATAAAATCTGTGGTCTTTTGAAGAGAGAGTTGACAAAGAAATTAGTCAAGGGCTATGTGTGGAGTGTATTTATTGTATGTTTGTGAGATGTTGTTAATGAATAAAAAAAATTAAGGATAGATTTGTGGTCATTGAGATATGGATATAAAATTTTAAAAAGGAGACAATTAGTTCGGTGGCTATTGTGGCAAATGAGAAAATTTTGTGAGAGTTGGAGGAAGACAGATTGATTAAAGAAATTGAACATAGGAAGAGAAATTGGATCAAATGTATATTGGCAATTTTTTTTTGGAAGAAATGATTGATGTTAATATAATAAAGAGCCAAAGAAAATTAATTTTATCAGATGATATAAAGAATGAAATGAGTTAAATGGAGTTAAAGGCATAAGCATTGAACAGAATGAGATTAAGAAAACAATTGACTTGTTTGTGTGATTGCTCTCTGAATGCATCCATAGAACAACCATTCTAATAAACATAAGAATATTACTTTAATTATTATAATATATAGGGTATATAAGCACAGGCTTTCACATGACCCACCACTCTCCATACTATCCCATAAGACTGATACTCTTGAACACATACATGTTGAAAAGATAAATAATCACCAATATACATATTTCATGCTAAACCAGAAATCATCAGGATAGTGTGGATAGTGGTGGGTCATGTGAAAGTCTGTGCACATATACCTTACATATATAGACACAGGTATATAATAAGCCTGTGTGGTTCAGTTTAATTATTATAATAAATTTATTTAAATGTTAGCTCAAACATCTGCTTATTCTAGACTCCTGTATATATATGCAACGGAGCCTCTTGATCTCTTGAAGTTAAGCAATGGAAATAATGAAATATTAGTGTGCATATGTGTGAATTCTATAAAACTCCTTTTGAAGTTATATGGATGGACAATGGATTATCAATTATATACTAATGATTCTATAGTACTGCTAAGAGTCCCCTTAAAAATCCACCTACATAAGGAAATTATATTTATTATTTTTAAAGCCATTACACATATGGTGTCAATATGACCTGATTATAAATCATAAATAAAATCTAATGTAAACATTTTGTTTTAAAATAAATTTATTAAATATAATAACATAGTAATATACAGTTAAACTTTATAAAAAATTACATAGCATTTAGAATGAAACTTTTTACAGACAGAAAAAAAAATAATAATAATTATTTGGGAAAGGTCAATGCAGAGAAAAAGATACCTTAATAAGACTAAGAGGAAAACAAAACTTTCATCCAAGTATCATCATGTAGACTCACAGGCGAAAGCAGAGAATCTCGTTGCATGATTTGGTCAAGGAGCTTGATAAAGACAGTTAGAGCCGAGTCCTGAGAATGACCAAAGATGAGCCTGCAATGCATCAACCATAAAGAAAATGTAATAAGGATAGATAATCTTGTTGCCGCAAAAGATCCTTTCTTGAGAGTATTACAAACAGAAAGAGCATCCCTAAGATCCAGAGAGACATTCACAACAATAATTTTATATGTTAATTCACATTTATTTAATTATGAATGACTGCACAATATGGCCATCACTATCCTCATTAAAATGACCATTAATCCTATCATAGCCATGTTATTTTATTTATTACAAAGTTTGCAAAATTGGAGCATAATATATCCATATGCCATAAAAAAGGTTAGGGAAAACTTACATTTACATAAACGTTATGCATACACTTATTGGTGCTTAAAAATTGGAAAGGCATATTCTATTTTTTTTAAAATCGTTATTAATTATAAATTAATAGTTTTAAATCATTAAATTGAAAATTATTATTTTTTATATAAAAAAATTGTATACATATAAAATAATATTTACATTATAGAAAAGTAATGTTACATTATATCAAATACTCTCTTTTTTATTTATTTACAATATCTTTTTTTTATTTTACTATTTTAATCTTTTCCCAAATACAGTTTTTTTTTTCATGTGTCATAGCATCGGCCTGGAAGAGAACCCGCTAACCCGCAATAACTGCTTGTAAGGCAGCTGTGTTGACCACTCGAACACCAAACGCTCGACTTCCCAAATACAGTTGCAAACAAAAAACAATTGTATTTTACAATTTTGAAGAAAACTGATGGACAATTGAAACAGTTAGATAACTGAAAAGTGCAAAGAACCTAGTGGTTAGCATAGCTGCCTTTCAAGCAGCTGCCCCGGGTTATCTTTCCGGTCAACGTATTTGACATATGAAAAAAAAAGTGATTTTTTAAAAAGCGATTGATTCTTTTTTCTTTTATTTAAAACGAATTTTTCAATAATTATTTACTTTTTTGTTAGGAAATGTGCTAAAATGTTTCATACAAAGTGTCAAAACTATTTGAAATAGATTTGTATTTACTGTTGCACAACGGAAATATTCATGTTTTCACAAGTTGTAATTAAAATTAGTTTGTCTCATTTTACAAAAATAGATCATTCTTATCTATAGTATTAATAGCAATGAAAATAATTTTTAATATATTATTGTTTTATTCGAGTTAAATTCCTGTTCTTTATGCTCCACTGAACACGATGTTAAAGGACTAATTGAATGAAGAAGTTGCTGTGAATAAATTCTATATTTTTAATAACATTAATAAAAAAATGGATAATCTTTCAAGAACGCCATTTTTAAAAACATTTATTAAAGCAAAAAGTTGTTAATCAGAGTTTTTAAAATCATAGTAGATATATATTTTTTCAAGTCAATAGTTAATCAGCCATAAATGACATCTAACGGTAATCACAATAAAAAACTCGAAACATTTAATCGATGACAATTTTGATAAAAGTAAAAATAAATTTATTTGTACATTTCTAATTAAGTGGTATTGACGTTAAAGTAGAATTTAAATAAACAAAAATGTTATGGTTAAAATAAAAGTCTGTTAGTTAAAACAATAGGAATAAGCAAAATAAAAAAATATATTAAGAATAATAATGCTCAAAGTTATGCTAAAGTATAATTCATTATCCAAAATATTTCTAAATCAAGCCTTTATTATATTTCTAAAACACAGGGAAAGAACAACTGAACTGTTTTTTCCCAAGTTTGAAAAAATATTAAAATGGTGAATACAAAAATATTTATATAAAATTATAATAGATATAATATAAAAAAGCAAATGAGTAAGATATGATAGAAATGTAAAACTTTTTTTTTTTCGTAAAAATAAATCATTTCATCATTAACGAATAAATTTTAAGTGTTTTTAAGTGTTTTATGACAAGTTATATGATATTACTTTTACTGTGAATAATAAAACACTTTTTATGCACTTCATACAATGCAACGTTTTTTTTTTTTACATTTGCAGAATATATTACAGTTTCAACTGTTCAATAATCTTTCTTAGAGTTTTTTCTAAAGGAGTTCTGAGGAAGACTGTTAAACAATCAAAACTGTAAACTGTTATTTGAATATGTGAAAAATAAAATGTTGCATTGTTTAAAGTGCACAAAGAAAGTGTTCTCATTATTTAGATTAGTAATAACACAATCAATGCTGAAAAGTTAGTAAAAGAAAAGAAAAACACGTCTTGCATTGTTAGCCGAGAGGTATCGCAGCCGCCATGCAAGCAAGTAGTTGGTTGCAGACGGTTGTGGGTTCGCGTCCCGGCCGATGCTATGACATATGAAAAAAAAAAAAAACATTTAAAATTTAGTAAATAAGGTGACTAATATTAAACCAAAGCTTTGGTTGCCATGATAAAGTACTAGCATAGTTTATTGTGGTAACCTATATAAGAAAAATTTGAGACCCACTGAAGAAAAAAAAATATTGTCATAGATATTGGCAAAAATATTAATACACAAAGTACATAATTTTAAACACAACCAAAATATTCTTCAATAATCATAACTATAGTTATGTTGGACAAGCAAACTCAGAAGATGATGATTATTTATATGCAAAATGTCAGAGTTGTATGCAAAAAAATTATTGAATACAAAGTATGTCACTATAAATGAAATCTATGATGTTTTTGTTTTGTAAAACATGGCTACAAGAAAGCATTAAAAAGTATTGTTTATTAATTATATAAATAATATGTGATTAGATATAATAGATTTATCATTAGCATTGAATCCAAAAGTAATAATGTATATATAAATTAATAAATTTAACATGTATTATTGTCTATATTATCTGTTTATGGAAGTAATACAATTGTCTTCTTCTTTCTCCTTTCTTTATGTATTGATTTCTTTATTTACATATGATACCATTTTCAACTTTCTTATACACTTAACAATAGACTTTAATCTTACAGTTTTGACTGTACTGCAATCATCATCAAAGCTACTATATTCAAATATATAATCATACAATTAATACATTATATTATCTTAGCCTGATCATTATAAATAATCATTTTCCATTTTATTATTATGCTCTTAACCAATTTTATTTTCCTATTTATAGTATTTTATTGTTAGATTATTCTAAAACAATTTTATTATAATTTTAAAACTTTAATCTTTAAACTCTACTATTTAATATATCATTTTATTATTATCTTTTTAATTATATTTTCTTAATTACTTCTAAACTTTTTTAATTTTTACATTGTAAATTACCTTTTTATTACAATTACTAAATACTTACACCTTTATAATCCTATTTCCAAAAACCTATTTATTTGCATTATTAGAAACAGATCATAGATTTGAAAAGAATAGTATAAAAATGATTAATTATACAAGTAATAGAAGGGATAAGAAAATTAAAGAGACAATATTGATTAAAAATATAAAATTAAATCTTAATAGGGATTTTGGATAAAGACAATAATTTTATAAATAATTATAGTTATTATTATTAATAATAATTTGAATATAAAAAGGTTTTAAAATAAAGTTGAAGAAAATGATGATAGAGGGAATTGTTAAACAAGTATAAGAATTTTTGAAAATTTGTCAGTTGGTTTTTGGAAACGGGATTATAAAGATGTAAGTATTTAGTAATATAATAAAAAGGTGATTTATAATGTAAAAAGTTAATAGTTAAATATATAATAAAAATAATGAAAGTTTAAAAGTAATTAAAAAAATATAATAAAAAAGATAATAATAAAAAGATTAAAGTTTTAAAATTATAATAAAATTGTTTTAGAATAATTTAATAATAAAATACTAAAAATAAAAAAAATAAAATTGGTTAAGAGTAGAATAATAAAATGGAAAATGATTATTTATAATAGTCAGGCTAAATGTATGTTATTGATTATGTATATAAGTATAATGTATTAATTGTATGATTATATCTTTGTATATTGTAATTCTGATGATGACTGGAAGACAGTCAAAACTGTAAGAGTAAAGTTTTGGTGTAAAAAATAGTATTGTTAAGTGTATAAGAAAGTTGGAAATGGTATCATGTGTATGTTATCTTTCTGTGATTTTTCTAAAATAAAATAGAACAGATATTTCCAAACTCCAGTATATATATATATATATTAGAATTAAATGGCCAATTTAACATGTAATAGTTTGGAAGAAAAAATTCACCATGCAGTGTTTATATCAAATTTAATTATACATTTTGAAACATCATTGGATTGTGATGTAAAGAAAGTGAAATCATTTTCAACTGTGAGCCAAGATATATACAGCGGAAGCTATCATATAATAAGAATTATGAGATCCAGCAAACAACTCTATAAAGATGTGTACACTATCTTATTTAAATTGTCTTATATGTAATGTGAAAATTTATCAGCGCTAATTTAAAAATATAATTTTTAAAGCAATGAACTGTCCAAGCACCATCTATATTCAATTTAATGGAGTGTTTAACAAGAGAAATAATTCTCATGATTTAATATTTACTAACAATAATGATATAAGTATTAAATCATTTAAATATCATTTGGTGATAGAGGTTATACACCAGGATATGCATCACTCAACAATAAAATTAGAATTATATTCAAATGTTATTTTACCCTTTGGATTAAAAAAATCTATATGCATGAATGTAACTATAATTTAAATCAAATTTTTAATGATGTATTTTGAAATAAAATTTATAATTGTAAGGATCTTTACACAGTTACTAATATATCCTATTAAATATTGTCACCTTATGGCTTTTATTCCTAGTAAGTTTAAAGTTGTCTTGGCTGTTGTAGCCAAAGGAGGAGAGGCTATGGAAACCTGATTGCAGGTACAGGCTGCCACTCAATGAAGAGGTTTTATTTAACTGCCTACAATTGTAGATCATTTTTGTATAAAGGAAGATTACATGAATTGTAAGAAAAACTTTTTAATATAAAATAGGACATTGTTAAGCTTTCTGAAGTTAGGAAAAAAGGCAAAAGCCAATTAATTTGAAAAGTGGACATATACTTTACTATAAAGTAATATAATTGAGCATGCTAATAGCTTTAAACAAGATTTTTTGATAAATGTCACAAGAGAAAACATTCAAAACCTCTATCTAGAATTATCTTTATCCCCAAACCAGTTTTAAGTTACTCTTGTGGTATTTATCGAAAAAGCTTGCTTAGAGCTATTAGCATGCTCAGTTATATTACTTTTGTAAATACAAGCTAATTAAGTCATGTGATGTATGATTTGGTTTTCTTTACTATAAAGGCATATGTTTTGAAAGTACAAGTGGAATAGGGTTTATTATAAATAAAAATTGGAAGAACAACATTTTGAAGATTGTTGATGTATAAAAAGAATCGTTGGGTTAGTTATTTAACTTAATGGAAGAGACTAAATGCAAATAATTCATGTTTATATCCCAACAAGGTCATATTGCTATGAAAATTACTTTATACAGATATACAAAAGGCTTTCAATAATGTTAAACAATATTTTAAAAAGTGCAATGGAACACTTTAATACCAGAATTAGAAAATTATTGATAGATAAAATGCTATGGGAAAATTTGATTCTGATGGTAGAAATGAGACAGGATACAGGCTTGTGAAATTTTCAGAGAAAGAAAAAATATATGTTATGAATTCTTTCTTTGAGGAAAAGTTCTAAGAAAAGATGAAATTAATATTAATATTTTAAAAGAAGCAGAAGAAATTAAAAAAATTGTTAGCAAAGCTATATACTAAAAGTTTAAATAGTAAGGATATACCAGAAATTTGATAGATTGCATAGTGGTATTATTGCTACTTAAGAAAAATGATAAAAGAAGATATTAGAAATTGCTGACCTATCAGTTTTCTATGATTTCTATACAAAATCTTTACCAAGATAATTACAACTAATTTTCAGTAACCTTTAAAATTCAAATCAATCAAAAGAACAGGCTGGATTTAAAAGTGATTTTAGCTCAGTGGATTACATCCAAATATTAAGAAAAGTTATAGAAATGATCAATGAATAATTAATTGTTGTTATGGCTTGGATTTGTAGATTATGAAATGCATTTGATTCTATAAACATTTCAATGGTGTAAATCTTTGGACCATCAAGATATAGAACCAGAATGTTATCATATTCTGAAGAACAAATCCAACCACAGAGATAAGATTATATAATGATACTAAGAAGATTAATCTTGACAAAAGTATATAACAGTGTGGTTCAATGTCTCCACAACTTTTTATAATAGTTTTA
Source organism: Epiperipatus broadwayi (assembly GCA_028023455.1). Taxonomy (NCBI): domain Eukaryota; kingdom Metazoa; phylum Onychophora; class Udeonychophora; order Euonychophora; family Peripatidae; genus Epiperipatus; species Epiperipatus broadwayi. The sequence continues at coordinate 7,063,203 of JAQFVV010012448.1, forward strand.
CAAGAAATATTTTGTGAATTAAAATGAGAAATTTAAGGAATAAAAATATATGGTATATTGAAATCATTTAGATCAAGGTTTCTTAAGCTATGGGTCATGATTTTATATGGTGTCATATAAGTAAATGTAGGGATCATGAGAATTTGTTGATAGTAAAAAGTTCCTGAAATCAAAAGCTTAATAAATTCAAGGTGTTTTTAGATGCATGCAATTTTATTGCAGCCTTGATTCTGGATAGATAGCATGTTCTTTGTCCTATCATGTCCAATGCAATGCTAATAAATACTGAAAGAAGTACTTTATATCAGATACAAGAATATTGTATATTATAAATTATATGTTTTTATTGTATATACAAAGATTTTTGCTGTTACAGAAACATAATAGTTTAATTGCAGAAAATAAAGACTTTTAATATTTTTCTTACCGTCATTTCTCAGCAAGGATCAAATTAGTATATTTTTGTATTGTATTATGTTAGAAATTTTGATTTTAAAAATTGATGTTATCTCATTCTTTTATAGAAACATAGATGTGCAATGGAGCAAGTAAAGACAAAAGATCTTAAATAATATTTCTCCATCATCACCCTTACTAAGTGTAAGCATAACTTTTTTATATTTAATATAAACAAACGTAATTTCATACCGTTAATATTTATTTGAAGAAATTAATAGCAATATTTCCTTATATTTTAGAACAAAAAAGTTTTACGATTATGGATAGGTGGCTAAACTATTTAGAAGAAGTAACAATGCTGATGACAATTGGCTGAAAAAGATGATATGTTAAATCATTTTTGAAATATGGATTTATTTTTAACAAACATGATAGTGTGAAAAACTCCTTTACCTAATCAGTAATGAGATTTTGGCTGCAGAGAATATATAAACAGCCAACCCAAATTACATTTTAATACCCAGCATGCATTACAATAAATCAAAAGATTATTTTGAATGTCTTTTAAAATCTTCAAATAAAGAAAAACAGTGTTTTGAGAAATTTCTTATTGTCAACATAAAGCATTTATTTACATTTTATGATACCTCTTTACTTGCAAAAATTAAAAAGCCCCACATGTTAGGAGAAGATCTTGTGTTACATGATGTTACAAAAATGTCAGAAACAGTTCATGGGAAAAAATATGGGGATAAAATTATAAAATTATTTTATTGAACGATAATATTTTCAAAAGAATTTCTGAAATTAATACTGTCCAATCCCAGCAGCTTCTTTGTAAGCTTTAAGGGTGGGCTAAAGTTTGCAATTCAGTTAGATGAAACTAATATGCTGCTACTTCATATAAGATATGTATATGAAGAAACAATACATGAATGATTATAATTGTCTCACCTGTTAGAAGAACACATGAGAGGGAAAGATGTACATCTTAAAATTGATGAATTTTTCATAGATGAAAATTTATAAAAACAGGCGAAACTCTCCACACAAAGAAATGATCATGTGATGCTTAGTGATTTAATGAAAATTTATAATGGAACAATTGCATTGAAGTCTGTACAGATGATGCTAAATCAGTAATAAGTGAAAATGTTGAATTTATATTATAAGTTAAAACTTATAGCAAAGAATACATCACTTTTATTGATTTCATGATCCATTGGTAGGAATTCATAGCCAAAAAAAATATCACTAGAGTTATATATTGCATTTTGTAATATTATCAAAATCATTAATTACATTGGAAGTGATGACTTTAAAAGTAATTTGTTTCCAAACCATTACAAATATATGAACTTTGATGCAAAATCTTATTATATTTAGAGAGAAGATGAATTTTAAAAAGGTCATTAAAATATATATTTTTGACAGAATAGAAATTGGATTATAACTTATGGCTTTCAAAACTGTAATATATGACAGATATTTTGAAAAAAATGATGATATAAACATATTGCTTCAAGTTAAAAAAATTATAAGATAAAATTGAAAGTTTTACTTAAAAATATAATAAAAAGGAGAATGAAAAATAATTTTTTAGACATGTTTATAGCTACAGATGAATTTATATTTGAAATTAACTTTCCCAAAAATTTAATTGTATGAATCAATCGATTATCTGAAATGCCTGGAGAGTCAGTTTCAGAAGCACTTCTCTTAAAATTTTGATTTAAAAAATAAAGTTGGATTCATAACATATTCAAGAGAAATCAAAAAGTCAACCATCTACCATTAAATATTTAAGAATTTGCTAAATTTGAGTTTTCTAAAAAGAATTATGAATAAATTTCAGTTTAGTATTAAGGACAGAATTTCTAAAATAGTCTTAAACATATTTCTGGCATTTAATACTGCATATTTATGTAAAATGCAATATAGACAACTATAAAATCAAATTGTTGATCAACTTCAAAAAACATTGAAAATGATCTATATTTTATAGTATCGAATATTCTGCTTAAAATTTAAATCTTTAGTAAAAATAAAAAAATGAATCCATCTCATTAGTATGCAAATTTGCTTCATCTTTAATATGGTAAAATTATATAGATAGTGAAGAATTGTTTTAAAATAAATTTCATTATTATTTATTATCAGTAAATATTTGGTTTATATATCTATTTCATATATCAATATTTAAGAACCTTGATCTAAAATTCTGCAGATGATCTGGTTGTTTTTGAAAATAATGTTTAGAGTTGTATGAAATGTTACAAGAGTTATCAGATGAAAGGGTCACAGATAAATGTTAGAAAATCCAAAGTAAAATGTTTAATAGATTTTCTCAGAAGAAAAAAATAAGATTGATAATTTGTAATAATTATATTTATAAAGTGCATACTCATTACTTAAAGTAATATTTATTAAGGCTATTACTTTAAATAACGAGTATGTGCTTTATAAATATAATTATTACAACTTTATATTATCTTAATAGATTTCTAAGCATAAGATCTCAACACTGGTTCATTGTAAATCTAAACATTTTGCAAATGTTAATGTGTTATATAATTTGTGGACTTAATCAGTGAGGTATTTAATAGCCTTATGCTCTCAAATCAAAATGCTTTAGATTCTCCTATTTATTTAGAACGTAAGTTAAGATAAGAGTGGCCACTCTTGTCTTTTAAATAAATCTTGTGTTAAAGATTTGCAGAGGTCCCTACTGTCATTTTTTCAGGTGCATAGTCTTAAAGTTATAGTCATAATAAATATTACTTTAAGATTGATAATTATAAATTAGAAGAAATCAACAACTACAAATAACTTGGTCAGATTATTAATACAAATTCAAACAGTGGATAAAAGTATTCATAGAATTAAACTCATATAGATTGCTTTAGGTAGAAATAATTTAATATCAAAATAAAATATGTCTAGGTGTTTGAAAAGAAAGCCTTTTTAATAGATGTTTTACCAGTTTTTATTTTTAGATCTATTAAGAAATTAATGGAAGAATATTACAGAAACTTCACACTACTCAATGAAATATAAAGGGATAGGAATAACAAAAAAAAATTAAAAATCTAATACTTGGGTGAGAGAACAAGTATTTATCATTGACACCACTAAAAAAATTATATGACTAAAATATAGCTAGAAGAGATGATAATAAATAAATAATTGAAGTATTAAAAGATTCTAAGAGATTGTAAATGACCTAGAAAGATACCACATATGAGATAGTTGGTTAAACAAAAAAAGTCTGTTAGTATGATGTGAAAAAGTATTATGGAACAGAAAAACTGGATTAAACTTGGAATTATTCATCTATGGATTGATAATGATTGAAAATGTTAATGATGATTATAGGTTTCAGTGATAAACCTATCTAAGTCAAGATAAGTAGAAATCTTAAATATTCAAATAAGTTCTCTAAAAGATTGATTTAATAATTTTTAAAAACAACATCTGAAGAGGGAAAAAGTATTTTCATAAAATATAAGCAACATGGCTGTATTTCATATTTAATCATTATAAAAATTATAGATATCTAATAAAAAACATTGAAAAATGTGGCATTTAAAAACAACATTATATCAGCTCTTTATGGGATTGAAAGCATTAAAAATATCATTCATATATATTAGATATAACTTTAGATGATTTTGCCTTTTTAAAAAAACTCAATTCCAAATAACAGCTTAAACTATTTTAATTTAATCTCACATTAAGTAATGAATTAACAAATGTATTAGAATCTGATTAAATTTGCTCTTCCACAAAAATAGTGAGGAAAAAATACTCATGATAATCTATTTTTACTAATAAAAGCCAAACATTGTTGTTTTGGCTCCAGAATTGCTAAATATAAGTAATTCTCTTTTTACATGATTTTTTTTTTTGCACAATTTTGAAATAATACGAGTTTAAAAAAATCTTTCTATATGAGTTGTTTTAAAATAATATGGTTGATAATAAAAAAAAGGTTTTTGGGGATTAGAGCTGCTGTGATGTATTTATAATTGGAATGAAGAAATGAACATTATTGTCTGGAAGACTTAAAAAATCATCTTACATTCTCAAAGTAATTCTTAGATTGTCTTAATTATTAAACTTTTTTTTAATTCTAAATAATTTTATGTAAGTAATGTAAAATAATTTTTCTTTTTTAAAAGATTATAAATGTTTTTAATTCAGTATTTATTTAAAGATTTGTTTCTGAGATTGTGTTCATACAATATATCACTAAACTAAAATAAAAACCTGTTATTATCATCTAATTAAAAAAATCATGTCTTTATTTTCCATTATTTTAAAAACAAAAATCCTTTTTTCAGCAATATTCTGGCGAACAGGAAAATTTGTTTGTCTACAATGTAAAATTTTTGATATTTTCTTTTGAAAGGGAAGTCCCTGTTTGGTATTGATGCTTTGCATTTTGATATTTGTTTTTTTTTTTTTTTTTTTAAAAAATTCCTTGTTGGTGTTAAAAAAAATAATTTTTTAATTTTAATTGATTAATTTGTTTAAATTTAATTTATTAATTTTACCCCAGATCAGTAAATGGTAAGTTATACATTGCAAGTTTTAGTGATAGCCATGGTATTCCAATTGTGCACCAACTTATGTGTTTATTGCAGAAAGTGACGGCAAATAAAATCTTGGGTAGCAAGCTAGATGGCACTCATATATTTGAGAAATGTACAGTTCCAGATGCCTACAATTTTTCTTTTTGAATGTGTTAGTTGTTAAATTAAAAAAATAATAATAAGTTAAATGAAATAAAAATAATAAATTCAGATAAATTACATTAATAATCTTTATTTCAATTTTTTTTACTTATAATTATGGAAATAATGATTTACTTTGAACTTGAAAGTTTTTGGTCACTTGTTTAGAGAAACCAATGAGTGCTTCATTGCAAGTATTATCATTTTCAAGTTCTTTTAATTTTTCAAATGAAATTTATGTTCCTATAATTCATTTTTTATTTATATGCAATGTGTATGAAGTAAAATTTGATAGCACACAAAAAAGACAATATTTTAACGAAATTTTACATATGGTTTATTTAATTATTTTCATTGATTTCTTAGATAGGAACCAATCTTCTTATTTTCAATATATACAATATATTTTTTTTACACAAATTTATTTTACAGGTAATTTTCAGAAACCAATCTAACATGTAAAAAAAGAATTGGGTGTATTTATAATCTGATAATTTAAAACTGCATCTTTCCTCATTTAATGAATAGCTCCACAAATTAATTTTTATATCTAATTCAGAGAGAGAGAGAGAGAGAGAGAAAAAAGAGAGAAGCCTATCATTGCAGGCCAAATTTTTTATGAACTATACTTTTGAAAAATTAATCTACTATAGGAATCATAGTAGAAATAACGACCTATTTTATTTTATTGACTTTGTAATACATTTTAAAGTATTTTTTAAAAATCTCTTAAAAGTTACTAAATTACATATAACTGTTTTAATGATATGTGAAAATCACATAATATTATCATTACAATAAAAATTTAAGCTTTATAATTTGGTACGAATAAAACTTGAATTATTATTGCTGCTAAATAGATAGATGAATAGTTGAATGTGTGGATAGAGTGATAGACAAAATAGACATTTGATCGAATAATTATATTAATGGATAGACAGATTGATTGGTGAATAGATGGATAAATGGATTGATGAGTAAATGATTAAATGCATAGATTGATAAGTAGATAGATGGACATATGATTGTATGGACAATTAGGTCAATGAGAAGACAGATGTGTAGCAGATAGTGAATGGCTGAAAAAAGAGGAAAGCAAAAAAAGTCATATTTATTGCCATTAAAAAGTATATATTACATAATTATTCTTTAAATATGTCTTTACTAATCTTCAACAGTACCTGCCATATTTAAGTAAATAACAAAATTAACAAAATAAAATAAAATATACGTTGAATATAAAGATAATAAAACAGAAAACAGAGTAATGTATGCAAAAATCAGTGACATACATTTTAATCTTATTTACAAAAAAAAAAACCCATAAAAAATATATTAATTCTTCACAGTATCCCCCCTCCCCCAATTAAATTTTTAAAAGCCAAACCTTTTTAAAATCTTTTGTGGTAAAAAATGCAGTTTTAAAGTTTAACTGCTTTTTTTTTTTTTCATATGTCAAAGCATCAGCTGGGAAGCAAACCCGCAACAACTGTCTGCAAACATCTTCTTGCTTGCAAGGCAGCTGCGCTGAGGCTTTCGGTTTCCAACGCTTGACTCTTTGAAAGTAAAACTTTTACTGAAAATGCTTCTAAATCTGATAATTCAAAATTTTGTTTGAATTAATATTTTGATTAGAAAAATATCTTTGCTCTGCTTGGAGCTGCGAAGTGCCTGAACAACCGTTTTAAGAATTTTATTACTGTGTAACACAAATGCAATGTAAGGCTGTGATCCATAGTAAGTTCTTTAGATAATTTTAAAAAATACGTAAAAGAATATATATAAAAATCCCAACAATATGAATGAACTGAGTGATTATAAACACAAATACACATCTCAAAGGAACTAAATAAAAATAAAAGTAAACAAATAAATATATTTCGTGTAATTGAAATAGACTAATTGTTACATTACCATTATATTTTTGAAAACTAATTTTTATTTATGTTTGGTTGATGATTTAAATATGTCTTTTAAGAGTATATTAAGTAATATGTTTTAATGTATTTATGGACATTTTAATTTTTTTTTCCATATGCCAAAGCATCAGCTGGGAAGCAAACCCGCAACAACTGTCTGCAAACATCTTCTTGCTTGCAAGGCAGCTGCGCTGAGGCTTTCGGTTTCCAACGCTTGACTCTTTGAATAATTTATTCATGACAATAAAAAAACAACAACAAGCAAACAAAGCTAAAAAAATCACTAAAAAGAAAAAATCATATGCTATAACTGAATTTTGGTAATAATTTATACTATAATCAATTTATAGTTTTCTCTACTTAATATCGAATTTTAAAATTTTAATATTTTTTTTTTTATAATCACATATTTATGTGAAAATATATAGTTATAAAATTCTGATAGAATACTTACATATTGCACATACAAATAGTTTTAGTACTATTACAATTTTCAGTCTGACTACTGTTTTTGATAGTATGCTGCATCTTGTGATAGTGTTCTATAAAATCATAAATGGTCAAATTAAAACTAAGATTTAGCAATTTAAATAAATTGCCAACACAACCAAAATAAAGACTTCCTTTTATTACCAAAAAAAAAGTCTATTTCATTCTAGTTAACATCATCTGAAAAAAATGATTAAGCAAATTCAAATGTATTGAAATTTCAGTATCAACTAGAGTGCACTCATGGCTATTTTGAATTCTAAGGACTACCCAAAACTACAATTGACACATCCAAGCAATAAATGACATATAATAATCTGCATGTGGTCATGATATGACTATTCATTCCAAAATTGCAATTTACATCAATAATTAAAAAATTAAAATGCAAATTTTATAAGGATCTCACATGATCAAGTGTAGATCTGATATCCATGTCAGAAGATCAAATGTGAATGCTATTTTTTTTTATCTCTATTTTTTTTCTAACTACATGTAACAAAGGAAGCATGCAACATAACAGCTTCTTATTAGTAAGAAAGAATCCGATTAATTATAAAATTAATATGCTTTATTTCAACATGTGGTTATAGGCAAATATAATAAAATTAATATTTTAGAAGTTATAAGATTTTAGTATTTCAAAATTGTAAGCTTGTTTTGCTCGAATTTATGTTATTTCAACTATGAATTTTTTTATATATTTTTTTCCTGCAGCACAAGTGTTTTCATACCTGCACTTCTATATGTAATATATAGGGGGTTTGAACTCAGAATTTCACGACCCTCAACCATCTGTGCTATCCCATACCACAGATATATTTGATCACACACAAGATGAAAAGATAAATAATCACCAACATGTGGTAATAAGTATATATTGTAATAAAATTCGTATTTTAGAAGTTATAAGCTTTTAGTATTTCCAAATTATAAGCTTGATTTGATCAGATTTCTGCATTTTTATATGATACTTTGTATCATCAAAAACATCCTTCCCCCTCTCCACATACTTCAGAGCTTTGCGCCATCATTATTGTAATAAAAATCATATTTTAGAAGTTATAAGCTTTTAGTATTTAGATTTCACTCATCACCATTTTAAATTCTAAAAACTTCTCAAAACCACTGCTGATACATCCAAGCCCTGTGTAGATTATTTGATGTCATTTATCGCTTGGATGTGCCAGTGGTTTTGGATGGTCCTTAGAATTAAAAATAGTGGTGAGCACAGTTTAAATTAGCACTAACATTTTTATTATTAAAAATTCTGAAATTAAATATTGATAAAAGTGTACAAAAATTTCTTCACAAAACATTTACAATCTTTTAATGTATTCTAGTCTCTCTCAACTAACAATAAAATTCAACTTACAAAAACATATCTTTTCTCAACCTAAACAAGATAGCAATTTTATGATAATTAAGCATACTCTGATAAATCATCAATTTTTATATATTCAGCTTTAGTTGATTTCACTCTATAATTTTGCCTATGTCAATAACACTTTATTATCTAATTATTCTTGGAAGATAAAACTATCAACAGAAAAAGAATACTAATCTTTGAAGAATTAGATAATTTTCAAATATGAATTTTTAAAAAAAATACATTTTAAATATAAAAAATCAAAATGGGTTTTCTGCTACCATAAAATTCTTCAATTATTTATAATATGTCTATGTCTAGAATAATAAAAATATGGGTACTTGAGTACTAAAGCTGCAACATAGGGGAGATAGGAGACCTTTTCACACCCACAATAAATGTGTAATGTCACAATGATGTTAGATTGAAATAAAATAATCCCTGCAAGTATAAGTGAAAATGTTTTTTTATCAACAAGATTTTTTTTTCAACGCAATCTTTTTTTTAATAATACTTCAACATTTTCAGGTATTCATCGTATTTTTCATTGTAAAAACATGTTTTTTTTAATTAGCATTTTTTTTTTCAATGTGATCTTTTTTTATTGTAATACTTTGACATTTTCAGTTATTTATCATATTTTTCATTAATAACTGAAGTTGCAACACTAAAATCAGCATTTGCAAGGGGACGTGGATGTTTGGTGGCTTATATAGGGAAACACATTTTATATAAAAAATTAATAAAAGTATAATAATTAATATGTATTTTTTTTGTAGTTTTGGTTTTATTTCATTTAAAAAAACAACATTTATTAGCAGTTTTATGAAAATCCCAGCATACTTTGCAATAACGTGATTTTTTTTTTCAGAGCAAAAATTTTTACTGCAGATCTTCATTTTTTGTGGTAATAGTTTATTTAAAAACTTTGGTTTTAACAGTAAATTCCTGTTATATATTACATGGAAAGTGTGATAGAAATATAGTTAATGTATTTTTATTTAAATTACTTAAAAATCAAAATCATTTACTATTTGTTTGGTATATATTTAAACTAACTATTTTTTGATTAATGACATCATTATTGTAATTTTGCATTTTATTTTTTATTTTAAATACATCTTTTTTTTCAAGTTACATTTTTTTTTGTTAATGTTGAAAGTCGTACATATTTGTGAAAGTCGCATTTTTTTTTTTTTTGGAAACTTGTTAATGTTAAAATTTTATTTTAAATGTCATTCTTAAAAGTTGTTTGTTAATGTTGAAAGTTGTAAATATTTATGAAAGTTACATTTATTTTAAATGTCATTCTTAAAAGTTTTTTGTTAATGTTAAGTTTTCTATTTTTTACTTTTACTTATTTTTAGTCCTTTAATACAGAGCATGTATTAGATCTGTTGTTCTTGTTGAGATTCATATCAACCTCCCATTAACTTTGTAATTCTTGCCAAAATACCATGTACAGGATATGTGTACACATTCTTTTTTTTTTTGCCAAAAAAAGTCATGTACAAGATCCATGTACACATTATTTTGGTCAGATCACAAGATTACAAAGTTATCAGTGAATGATATGAATGTGAACAGGCGCAGTAGATCTAATACATGCTCCATGTTACAACTTTAATATTCAAGTACCAAAATATTATATCCATTGTTTTTAAGATTTCATATTTTCTAATTAACAAAGCTTATTTAGACATCTATTCTTGAATCTTCTATTGTTGGAGATACACATTAACTTTTTGATTATATGAGTATTGCTTTTAATATTTGGTAGACTTCTTTTCTTTACAATTTTTATGGCAATGCTCATATTCCTGTTTTTTTTCTGCCTATTATTTATGTATACTTAAATGCAGACCTCATAAAAATAGTCTAAATTTTTTTCATGACTTAAAATAGATTCCAAAATTTAACAAATTCAAGTCTTAAACTGATTTCAAAATATTATTCCATAATTACCAGAAATATGCCCAAATAAAATCCATTAGCATTCCCTTTTTTAAATCAGAGCTAAGTGTGTGCTATCAGAAATTAATTATTTGTGTTATAATCTGCTTCAGGCAAGTTCTTAAAGTTAATTTGTTCTCCATCTGTTCTTATGTTATCTATTCGATTATGATATTGCATACATGGAGAAATCCTAAGTATATGATCAGTGATGAGGCATTTGGAAATATTTGCTGAAAATAAAGTTTTTAAGCAGAATTTTATTAAATACAGAGATAATATAAATAGTCTTATAATATTTATTAGCAGTAAATACCAAAATATTTTATATATCAGTATAATTCTAATGTAACCAATGATAAGGCGGAAAAAGAAATTAATAATGTAATTAAAAATCAGCAATAGCTTAAACAATGACATTTGATTATTAGACTGTAAACAAATTACACTGATAATTATTTAATTATAATATTTGTACTGTTTTTATTGTTGAGAGATTATGATGTAACTTTATAGATACAATTGGCTACCAGGATAAAACTGGGGTTAACTTGTTTACCTAACATCATTTAGTCAAATGTGATAACTTTGATTGGTATGTTAGAATTAGGTATGACAATATTCCTTTTTTTACTGATTTTTTTAGCTCATGTTTCTATCAAAAGACAAACACCACAACAAAAACATATGATATTGACACATAAACCTTCAGAAAAACAATAAATATGATTTGTTGCTATAACTTTAATTGATGATTGATTAAATAAAATAATAGGTAAAATTAGTTTCAAATTTTAATTCAAGCTCAGTGGTGAATTAATAATATTTTATTCAAACTAGATTTAACAGCATTCCCCAACTTTATTAATGATAACTGTAGCAAGTAGATTTCCAATTTGGAAAAAACCAATAATGAAATGTGTATCATTTTTGATGCATTAGCCCTTATTTACAGCAGCTAATTACAAAATTCTATTTTCCTCAGATGTTACACTATACCTGTTTGATTAATGTAGAACTCACCTGCTACTTTGGTACTTGAGCACAATATTATGATGATTGGGTGCTCATAATTTTGCTACACACAGATAGGGCAATAGCCCCTTACTGAAACCATGATATTTTAAAATAATCATTGCTAATTCATTTAAATATATATATATAATCATTGGCACAAAAGCATCCATTTCGGGACCAATTTAATTTATTTGTATTTAAAATTTTTATTCTTGCTCTAATCATTTTTTTTTTTACAATATCCAATTTTTTATGCCTCAGAAATTTTATGTCGTTAATAAGCTCTGAGCTATTTATTCAATACATGCTTTAATAATGGTATAATGTCTTTTTAATCTGTCAAAATATAAAATGAATTGCTTTCATTCCAAATGGTAATACCTTCAACAATATTTTAATAACATTTTTATGGGTCTCTCCTATAAAATGGCTTAATGTAAGTCACCTTCAGGCAATAATAGTAATGCTAAAGTTTCACTGCTATGTGTCTCTTTTTGGCTAGGTTTGAAGATTTCAACATGCAGTACTGTTTGTTATTATTATGTTATTTTTCAATGATAAATGAATATTAATAAAGGGATAATGAGAAGAAAAAATCATATTCAAATGTATTTATGTGCATGTATTATAATTGTTTAAGGTTTTCTAATTTTATAAATTAACCGTCAACACTATGAAGTATTTATATGTTTTTTTTTTTTTAGATGATCAAAATTTTAGATCACAGCCTTTATTTTGGCTATCTAGCCTCCATTTGAAGATTTAATATTTAAACAAGAGAAAGAGAAAAAATCTGATGACATTTGTAATTGTAAATGGATAAATATTGTATGAAATTTCATGGAACTTTCTTATCGAGAAAATTCATTAAAAAAAAAAAATACTATTCTTAGTAAAAAATACTAAAGCTATCAAAAAATATTAAGATGAAATTTTACTAATACATGTATGTTATAATGAGTTATGAGTTGCTAAATTTGTACATGCCATTTTTGTGGCAAAGATATTTAGATTGTTGAAATAAAAATGGTTGCTTTTCTTGGAAGATGTTTATCTCCTTAATAATCAATGTTATGCTGGTTACTTTATTAAAGAAGATAAATGTTCTTGAATATATATATATGTGGGTGTGTTTGTGTGACATGTCAATTCTTGCAATATAGCTAGTATATACTAAAATGTAGTGAATGACAGATGAAATAATTTTCTTTATTTGTAGCAATAGAATTTGATTGCTCTCTCGTATATATTTGATATATTGTTCTTATGAATTATCTGCAAAAGCTTTATATTTGGATTTATTATTCACATATTATCAAATGTAATGGCAAGGCAACTATTTAATGTCTCACGTCTTATTTTATTTTTTATTATTGTCATCATTTATTCAAACACATATCACATGCAAATTTTTAAATTATCATGCTTAGGCATACAAACTTATTTTATAGCCAAAGAACAATTAGAATTTCTTAAAATGTTTTGAAAGTTATAGATTTAAATGGGATGAAATTATAATATTTGAATTTATTTTCAAGCATAATAAATTTCATCTGAACAATATCTTTTATATTTCATCATAAATAATCTTAGTAATGGAATTCAAATTTGATTTTAGTCTAATTAATTATTTGTAAGACACTAAGATTGTGATATTTTTGTAAAAGCTACCTAGATGTTACCTAATGAATTGCAGCATTGGTGGTCGAGAGGTCAGCACAGATGCCTTACAAGCAGCTGTCCCAGGATAGCGCGTACACTTCCCGGTGCTATGACACATGAAAAAAAAAACTATAAAAAAACTTTCTTTTTGTAGTACTTAATTTTGATTTATACTTCTTTGATGATAATAAATTTATAGTTAATTTTAAAGTCTGACTGTGTATTTTGGTCAAGAGTATCCTTTTGATATATATGCTCCAATAACTTCAATTGCTTATTTTTATAGATGGTGTGGTCAGATGGATTTAAATCTGATTCTAGCGCTTTTTTATTATTCCCCCCTAGGGTATCATTAGAGAACTAATATAAAAAATTCTGATGATATATGCTAATTTCATATTTTATCACAATACATCATTAAACTCTTTTTGAAAAGAAAAAGATCTATCCTAATAAAAAAAAATCTTTAAACTTTATTTTACTAATTATCAAAAGTTCACTGAATGCCATTAAAAACCAAGTTTCCTAATTTATATATGGCTGAAATACAATAAAAAACTCCTCTGTATTTAACAATTAGTGTATCACTTTTGCTTCAATAGCTTAATAAAGTCATATTTATTTTTTTTCTATTTCTGTCTCCTTTTTATTTTTCATATCTTGGATCTATTAGTGATTTTTCACCTCTGGTTTTAGACAAAGAACACGCCATAGTCTCATAAGCCCGAACGTTTGTAACTGATGCATGTATTTTTTTTTGAGGGCATGATATATTTGTTATTTTATTTGTGTATATGAATAATCACTCTTTTATAATTATACTTTTAATGTACCATGCAAAAATAAAGTATGGACTTTAATTTCAGTAACTTATAAAGCTGTCAATAGATGAGCCTGAAAATAAAAATGATAGCTGTAGGGTTTGTTAAAGATTACTTGAAGGCTGTCAATCAATGACCTTTTATTTGTCCAGATACAATTGCACACCACTTGTGAATATGGAAGATTGAATAAATTGAAAGAAGTTCTCCATAATAATAAATGAGATATCATCTGACTTTATGAAGTTTGAAGAAAAAGTAAAGAGCAATTAGAAAAGTTAGCACATATTTTTTATAAAAGTTCAAATATTGAAAATAACCATAAAAATTCATAATAAATATATAAAAAAATTTGTGAAAATATGTGTTATATTAGACAGGATACAAAATTTGCTATTTAATCTAATGTAAGATATCAAATGCAGACATTTATATTTTTGATCCATCAAGGTCTTATTTTTACAAAATATATTGAAGTTATATATATATATGTAATAATGTTGAAGTTATATATATATATGTAATAATGTTCAAGGCTAAATGGGTTTATAAGTAACCATTAGAAACCAGTCAACACTTAGTCAATCCAATGAAGTTGCCTTGACAACAGTTTGAGATTGTTGATTGTTATCTATATTGGATTGTCTAAATATTGACTGATTACTAATAGTTATATATACATGTTTAGAACTAACAGAATTTTAAAACTGTCATGGATGACTTTAATACTACAATCAGAAAAAAATAGATGTATATTATACTTTTTTTTATTTAGAAAGATTAAAATAAAAAGTAGCCAAAAAAAAAAAAAAAAAAAAGGGCTCAAAAGAATTGAGTCATAAAAAAATGAATTGTATTTCAAGAATGTATTTTATAAATTCTACATAGAGAGTGATATGTTAATGCAAAGTAAAAAACAAAAGCTACTAACACAGGTTTAAACTATCAATAAGAAGATAATAGATATTCTGCTACAAAAGTAACATTAAAAAAAAGAGTAATTCGTCAATAATTTTTTTGATTGAGATAAAACAGTCTATACAGGAAAATGTAAACATGAAAATATTTTAAACAATCTATTCAATAGAACTCAACATATAGGATTCTATAAACTTGTCTATGAAAGTGTTAAAAAATGACTGAATCATTAGTTACTTAGAATGTTGTGTTATGTTGAAGAATCAAAAGTGGCAATATGCCTTTAATTCCCAAATCATTTTTTTCTACTATTGTTCAAAATTACTCAGGGCTAATAAAATATTAATAATGACATATGAAAATATAATTACAAATTAATATTTATGCTAATAAAAAAGTTGCTTCAACAATACCAAGAAATAATGGCATAATTATTGAAAATAAGGATGACAACAAAAAGTATACTATATAGGAACAAAAAACAACAACAACATAATAGTTAGTATATCAATAACATTATCAGAAATATCACAATTTTTAAGTGAAGATGTGAGGATATTTTTTGAAATCTATGAAAATAAAAAAGATCCAAGAATTGATGGAATAATTATAGATTATTTTAAAAAGATGAAAAAAAAGATAAATAATTACAAAGATATAATTACAAGAAGGATATAGTGGATGATTGAAAAAAAGATATTAAGAATTATTAGACATATGTCTTCTATCAATTTTATATATAAGATATCTACAATATTATTACAAACAATCAAGCCATCCAAAGAAAGAAACTAACTTAAAAATGCTTATAAAATAGTAAATCACTTTCAAGTGATATAAAAATGTATAACATTGGCTAATTAGTATGAGTAGCTACTTTATATATTATAAAAAAAGGTATTTCTCTCTATATGTATTTATCATGTGATTAAAATTTTAAATATTGTGACAGAGACTCAAGATATTAAGAATTTGTGAAGAATATTTATTAAAATATAATAGTATTGATTAGATAAAAAACAATATTGTCCTAAAAATGGATTTATATTATCTGTGGTAGAAAGGGGGATTTTTTTTTAAAAAAATAAATTAATTTAACACGCAAATTATTTTACTCTGTAAACTGATAAAATTTTGCCCTCTGACTTAAAAAGCCATATTTTTAATTTATTAGCACTTATCACAATGCTGTTTTGATACATAATCCTTAAAAATAATCTCTATCATGGTCTTTGTGCGTGTAAAAATAACATCATGAGGTTTAACAAAAATATTGAGTTATTTGCAATAGGTAACAATCATGAAACAAATGTGAATATTGGAAGATTGTGAGACAGTATATTACTATAATAATACACAATGACTAAATTTAAAACATTTTTTTTTTCAAGTCTGAAAATTCACATAACTAAAAAATCAGAAAAAATAAATATATAAAATGAAATAAAATCAATTCAATTATTTCAATTATATTATTAACCAAGTTTTTTTTTTTTTTAAAAAAAAACGATAGTTGATTATGTAAATTTGATAAGGTCTAAATCTCAATATTGACAAATTTTTTTTTAAAAAAATCTTATTAAAAATTTAAATTAATTGATAATGTTGACTTTGTATTCATGTAAATTTATATTTAAAAGAAAAAGAAAATCAATATTTATTTTAAAACTAATCAATCCAAAACTTAAGAACATGTTGAATCTTTAAAGATTATATTTTAAAATTATTCAAAATGGCTTCATTTTAAATATATTTTTAGAATTTGGTTTCTGTAAAATTATGCACAGTAAACAAGCAATCTTTCTAAAATAAATATCATAGGCTTATAGACTTATACTGAACTAATTAAAAATAATAGCATTTCTTAGCAGAAGCAGCTTATTAACTCATAATCTTCAATATTTTTTAAATATATATATATATTTAATATATAGTATCCTAATCTGATTAAAATATATGATTGGAAATAAAAAATATGTGACTGAAAAGACAAAACATTCAAAATTTATAATAAAAAAATATGCATAGATAATATATATATATACATACTTATCTAATGTCCTATCTCCTCACTGAAGAAAGCCATAGCTTGAAACTGGTCTGGGGATGGGGACAATCCTAGATAAAGATTTCAAATGCTTTCTCTTGTGGCATTTATAAAAAAAAAGTTTTTTTAGAGCTATTAACTTGCTCTTCATTTATTACATATTGATAATGCAAGCTATATATATCATGTGATATATTACTTGTTTTTATTAATACATACTTGTTAGTAGAAATCCATTAAAAATGGCATGAGTAAAAATAAAAAAAAACACCTATAATCTATTCAATGTTTTACAAAATCAAATATTGCTTTATATTTTATTTTCAGTACTTTTTGTGAATTCTTTAACATCTTCAAAATGTTTTTAGAAGTCACATAAATTAAAAACATTTAGATATTGAACAAATAATTATACTATTTTTTGTTTGTAATTTATCTGAGGAAAAATTAATGAGATGCCTCATAGTGGCACTGTTGTGCCATTTGCTATGTTGCAAGATGTTTCTGGATGGTCTGCTATCACTTCAGCTAGTTAAAGTTCACAAATTTTTCTGCAGTATAATCTATTGTATTTTAGTTATAATTTTGTATTGAAAAAGAAATCGAATTAGCATAATAATAATAAAGATTAATATAATTGAAAAAAAAAAACAGACATTACTATATTTAAGGTACACAAAAAGCTAAACAATCAATATTGTTTTTTTTAAATTTAAAATCTTATACATATATGACATTAATATATAAATTACATCACTACAAACAATGTATTAATAAGCCAATAGAATATCAGCAATCTCTTATCAATGCAATCACTCAAATTACATAATAAATGGGTTCCTCCACTTGTTATTAGAGACTTAAATATTAAATAAACAACGAGGAAAAGCAATGGCTGAAACTGATTGAGGTTAAAGCCGTCTAGAAGCTTTAAATAAACTCCATTTAACAGTCAATGTTTTTATTCATTGTAATTTAACATCTTAGACACCGAAATAAGTAGAAAAATCCATTTACTATTTAATTTTAGTGTGGTCTTGAAAACAGATTGCTGATATTTTATTGGTTTATACAAACACAAGCTGATGTGATTTACATATAATAAATAGCTGTTGGCACTTATATATTATTAAATAAATAAATAATATATATGTTTAAATTTCAAAATGTTTTTACATGTAGTTTGGAATTAGCAGCACGCAATTATAACATTACTTTATTCAGATATATTTTTAGTTGTGAAGTTATAATATTTGACTGTTTTTTTTAATGTGTAACATTAAAAAAAATGATTTCAAAACCATTTTTTATTATGTCTGAAGATTTATATAAATAGTGATAACATGTTTTAAATTTTCTACAAATATGTACAAACAGATTATTTTATTGAAATACCATAGATGTTTTTAAAAGGATTTAAAAAAAAAATAAAACAAAATTGAATGAAAGAAGTCTGCATGGAAAGAGTTAATGCATTATTAATATTTGATCATGTTAATTTCTAGTTTATTTGTAAATAGTTCAAATCAAGCACACAAAAAAGAGAAATTTAAATGATGCCACTGTTAGTGTTTTATTAAAAAAGTATGTGTAAAATAATTTTTGACTATCAAATATAATGATATATAATAGTGAAAAAATAAACCCATGCAGAGTTATCAATGTTCACATATACAAGATAAACAAGCTTGTTTTATATATATGTAATATTTTATAGTTAAATTCAATAAGAAAATTTAAAAACAAAATAGCAAAAGAGCTAATAAAAAAAACACATATTTACAGATAAGAACGTTGTTTTGTTGTTTTTTTAATTTGTTGTTAAAGCTGCATAAGAAAATCCAACTGGTTCTATGTCATATTAAAGTCAGATTAATAAGTTGCCATTTTAAGAATTAATCTCATTAAAAGCATTGTCTTCATCCAAAGTTTTTAACTTAAAAGCAGTTAATAAAGGGAGAATAGAAAGTGGAAGATTGAAAGCAACAAATTTTTATAAGAGAAAGCTAATCTCAGAGAAGTCCTATTGGAAAATTTAAACTAATAGGTGATAAAATGGTTTAGAATTTTGAAAAGTTGTTGTAATTAAGTGAGGCATATTTTCAATTAAACTCAACCATGCTTGAAATAATAATGGTTATAAAAAAAACCATTTATTTTTTAAATATTTCTTTTAATATTATAAATCACTCTATATACCTACAAATATATTCTTTTAAGTTTTTTACCATGAAAGATTGTGACATAATTTGTTATGAGTGAATTATTTATTGGTATATCTTATTAATATTTAAACCATTAAGCATCACATGATCACCATCTCTTATACTAGCACATAATTGTTTATAAACAAGGCAGAAGAGTAGGCATTAGATAGGGATTTTATGCACAAGCTTTCTGGCATCCATTGATTACTCTGGTTGGTACAGGGTGGCACTACTGTATGGAGAGTTTTGCCTTGTTTATAAACAATTATGTGTTAGTATAACAGATGGTGATCATGTGATGCTTAATGGTTTAACACCAATCCTGCCTAATAGGATAGTGGTGGCTATGGTTGTTAAAGAGCCAAAGACACCAAAATGTATGGTGCTGAACTGAATTCAGACCCATATGACTATATAAGCTATCGAGCTTAGATTGAAAATATTTTTGTGTTTTCAATTTCATTCTCATAGTTTTGTAGTTAAGTAGAGATAAAAGGTGGTTGCTGGAAGGGTTGCATTAGATCCTAAGATCTAGGTGCAGTACTCTCAGATCCAAAGCTCCTCACTGGCGAAGGCCACAAGCCAGAAACTAGTCTGGGGATATTGGATGAGTAGGCACTATATAGCAATTTTATGTACAAGCCTTCTGGCATCCATTGCTTACTCTGTTTGGCATAGGGTGGCACTACCGTATGGAGAGTTTTGCCTTATTAATATTTATTCAACTATATCTTAGATAAAATTCAGTAAAAAATATATTAAGAGTTTATAATTATGCTTCACTTAGCATATCTTAGTACATCAAGTCTAAAGCTCAAACTTCTCTTTAGCTGCATACTAGAGCACCATTCATCAATTAAAAAAATATTGTATTTTATTTTTTGATAAAATAAGGATAGTAATATTTTAATTATAAATGCTTTTATATTTTATTAATAGTCTACCTATGGTACTTTCATACTGTCAAATCTAATTTTCATCCACTTCTTTGACATTTTTTCAAGAAATTAAAGTTTTGTTTTATTTATTTCACATCAAGACTGTACTTAATCTGACAATTTGCGTCCTATAACTACCTACAGAGAGTTTATGTTATATATGAAAAATATTATCAAGTTTATTTAGGATATGTAGAACAAAAGATAAAGAGAGAGAAGGAATTGAAAAAAATTAAATTATAAATATATTTTACCTTTATATATTAACTCAGTTTATGATACACGTATTTTTATTTTTTTAGATATCTGATACCAGTCATATTCATTTGTCTACATAAAAAAATTACTGGAATATATTTTAATTTAATGTTTGTTTCATTAATATTTTTTTATAATTTAATTTTATTTGTTTTATACATTTCATAAAATAAAATTAGGCATATTTATTATTAGCAGCTCTATAAATTCTGTTTATTGTTGGTTATAATAATATTATAAATTATAAAAGATTTCATACAAGCTTATAAACAAGACAAATCAAAATGAAAAGATGAATGAGTGAATATAGGCTTTGTTCATACATATTGAAATGGATATTTTATGTAGACAATAAAGGAAGAGGCTAGTTTAATGTTGTATATTAAATTAAGACTAGACCGTAATAGAGGCAGCTAAATGTTTTAGAGAATAAGATTTTGTAAATTAGAATCAAATTTTGCAAATATATTTATACATACAATTTTATAAAGATAACTTTTATTTTAGTTTTAAAAAGACAGAATCATTAAAATTAAAGAGTTTCTGGGGATTTAATTAAATTGAAATAAATATAATTGAAAGATAAAAAATTTAGAACAAATATTATTGTCAAAATTGAAACTAAAATAGATCGGAAGTTTTTGCTTTTAAACCATCAAACATCACATGATCATCATTTTTTTATGCATACACAATCTGTTTTTCACAGAGACAAAATTTCATACAGTGACATCACTCAGTGCAAACCAGAGTGATCAATGGGTGCAGGAAGGTTTGTGCATAAAATCCCTATCTAGTGCTAGAAACTAGTCTGGGGATATTGGGTGAGTAGGCACTAGATAGGGATTATATGCACAAACCTGCCTGCATCCATTGATTATTCTGGCTTGCACTGAGTGATGCTACTATATGGAGAGTTTTGCCCCTATGAAATATTTAGTCTAATTAATTTTAACATTGTGTAATTAAGATCAAATTTTTTTTGAAATAAACCGTATTGTGTATATTTCCTTATGATATCAGTTTCTAGAAATGATTTAATTCTGATACAATAATTATAATTAATATTAAGTAATTAAAATTAGAAAATTAAAAACAAATTGTATTGTATGTGTTATTCTTATGTTATCAGTTTCAAAAATTAATTAATTCTGATATGATAGTTATAATCTTGTTATATATATAATCTGTAACTATATAATATTTATTGTTTCTTTTGTTGTAAATCTTTTATTAATTTCCAAAAGCAGATTATATGTTACAATAGTTTTTTTTTTTTTAATAATTAAGAGATCAACATTCTTATGGATGGAAATTTAGTATAAATTGTTTTGCTAAATAAGTGGGTTGTTTTGTTCTTTTTTTGCTTCTCTTTAGCATCTTTATTGTGCTTCAAAAAAGTAACTGTGAGCTATGTAGCTATGAATACAAACCTCCTCAAGTGAAGTGAAAAGCTTTCTAATGCATTGTTAATTTGCCTTAAGTTTTATTCTGAACATAGAGCTGACTTCATTAAGAATATCTTGGATACCAGCTAACCAAATATAAGCTAACCACTACATATGAGAACTGATTGTGAACCCACCCACCCCAAATCTTTCAAAATTTATCTAAATCCTGACTTTATGATAAGTATAGCTAGATTACTACTACATCTACAAAAGAAGTTGCAGAAAATTAAGGATGTTTCATACATAATCTATGTACTTCATCTGATACAGAATTCTAATATATATATAAGAAACAAATTTTTAAATTGTAGCTATGGATCAGAAATGTATTGACTGGTTTGTGAAAAGTTACATGTGTATGTGGGTGTCTTCACAACTGGTTAATACAAAAGATATTGTAAATGCAGAATAAGTCAATTATGCAAAGTACAAGTTAATCTGGATATCCTAATTTGCATAAGAACAATAATGAAATAAGTATGTTAATTATCTGAGTTATTAAAGATGTCTGCAGAACTTTAATGAAGAGAGAAAAGAAAGATGCAATCAAAAACTAGTTAGACTGAGTCAGAGATAGTTGAAAGAGCAATAAGGTGTTTGCTAAATCCAATGCCAGTGAACTGTAAATGCCAATAAAAATGTCACTAGAAAACTAAAGTAGAAAGTTAATAGATTGAAATGAAAGACTATTAATAAAGTGTAGTAATAGAGCCAAACTCTATAAAGAATTGTTTTATGTGAAATTAATACTGATTATATTATGGAATTGAACCAGCAAGTTGCTATCTTATTACTAATTCATACATGTAGTCTGAATAATAAACTCGTTGTTACGTTATTAAAATACCTTTTTGTGTTATTTTCTAAAAATAATTAATGAGTGTAGACTGTTTAGATTAAAGTCTGTCCTCCAGTAATTGCTGAATGCTGAATCATAATAGAAAATGTCAGACTCATCACTAATACTAATGTTAAAGTCATTTGAATTTATAGACTTTATGAACTTTGCATAAATTTCGAAACGAACTTTTATATTAATATATGCTTAAAAACTAAATTTAGTATTTTATTATCATTTACAGTTTATACAATACAATTTTATTTGAATTAATGATTATTTATTTATGTCTTAAAGTTAATGTTTATTAATCTTCTTAATGAAATATTTAAGTGTAGTTTAATTATTATTAAATTTTAAAATGAGAGAGCAAATTTTGGAAGCTAAACGCTTGTGTAATTTCCCCCTTTGAATTAAATGTTTAATAATAAGGAAACTAATTTAGCTCTTGGGGATCACTCGTCATCGATTCAAGTTAAATCAAATCATTATTTTTTTACACTTATTTACAATATTTAATCAGACTTTCAGTATAATACACATAATCTATGCTATAAAATTTTAAGTGTAAAATTAAAGAAAATATGCATTTACATAAGCTTATGAAATGATTTACATGAATTAATATGTATGTGGGAATATAAATGGGAGTTAAAACAAATAGCCAATAATACTATCATTATGCTTATTTTTAAAAATTATAGTATTGTGTTGGACTAAAAAATATTGAAGGGAGCGTAGAGGTTTATTGGTAACCTATTAAGGCTGATGTCAGTATGTGTGCGTATCGATTATATAAAAGTGAGTAGGCTTGAATTTATGAATTAAAAGTTATAAAACCAGATTCCCGATCTCATATGGTATACGTGTCGTATATATATATTGATATAACAAGTAAGATATTTAAATATTTAATGGTGGAGTTTATCTGAAATACATTTAAGTATGATTTATGCACCTTAGTTACACATTTATTTTGAATCAGATTTATAACATATTTCATTGATTTATGCGCCTTTACTTATATATACCTTATTCCAGTTAGGGATAAATCTTTATGCAAGGATTTGCCATAGTGATCATCAACAATTTGTACCCATCATTTTGATTTATAATCGATCATTCACTTTTAAAAAATTTAAATACTTTTTTTTTAAAACAATTGTTTATTTTTTCAACATAGCAGCTCTTTTGTAAGATTATTGATAGCATAGGTAGTGATTCCACTAAAGGCATGCCATTTCAAAATAAAATGGTGATACTGATGCTAATATATATGTATTGTTTTGATAAGAGAATTAAAATACCATTAATTACTTTTATAATGTATAACAACAAAAGTGTACTAATATTTTAAAATGTGTATATTAAATAAAGTATATTCATTCAATCAATATTGTGATTAAAATTCTTATGAATGTTATTTTGCTTGCAGCAATAACATTAATAATAATTGTAAAAGATTATGCACTGTAATTGTAAATTATTTTGAAGGGAAAAAAATGATTCCATACATTATACAGTTAATAATCAATTTTATATGATTAAAGATTATCATGAGTTTAAAAGTATAATTTATTTGCTCAAATTTAAATCAATAATCTCATAATTTCTTTCTGGCAATGGCAGTTGTTAAAGAAATACACCTTTAATAATAGCAAAAAGAAAAAAAGTTTTAATTACTTAGATTTTTAAAACTTCAACAGTCTAACTGTAAATTAGATTTCTTTATCAAATTTTTATTCAATTTCACTGCATTTATATAAAATAAATATATAAATTTTTTCTATAGTATAGGCTTTTTTACACCTATACTCCAATATGTAATATATAGGTGGTTTGAATTCAGACTTTCACATGACCCTCAACTATCCACACTATCTCATACTGCTGATACACTTGATCACACACATATTGAAAAGATAAACAATCACCAATATTGGTATTTCATACTAAACCAATTCAGGAAGTTTTGTTTAAAAAAAAAATTAACTATACAAATCAAAGGTTAACTAGAAGGACATGTTGAAGTTAATACCTTTATTTAACATTGTACTTTTTAAAAAACCATCAAAAGTTCTTTGAGACTTTTAACACATATTTTTTTGAAATAAAAGTTTATAGTATCATGCAGATACTTTTTTTATTTCATATTAATCTTAGAAAATTGCTCAGAAAGTGGAGTATTTTTTTAATCATGCAAGTTTATATTGATCAGTACTATCTTTGTTTGATATATAGTTTCATCAGTTCTTTCTACTCTTTAATTCATTGACTACATTTAATCAATTTTTGCCAGCTCTTATTTATTAATGGGAAAGAGTGTGATTCCAACAGCCCTTAAAATGTCACTATTTTATTTTATTTTATAAAATTTAATATTTTTTGCAAGAGTTACAATTTTCATATTCATGAGAGAATCATGAATGATTTCATGTAAATGGATAACATCAGGATATAAATTTTTCTGTCTCCCATTCATTAAGTGTGAGTGTTGTAGTCCTCCCTTCTCTCAGAAGTAGACTATTCCAGATGCCTCTTTATCTGATTAGATTAAGCATTGTTTGCCACAGGCCAATAGGCTGATGTATAGATAAAAACATAGCCAATGATTATTACACGCCAATAAGCAATGATGCTTGCTGAATCCAAAGGTTTTCAATAAGGTCAGGAATCTGGGTATAAATAGTCAGCCTTTTGTAAGAATCAGGGAAGAACATCTGTCTAACCTGAAAAGACTCTTTGCGTTCTCCCAGGGAAGCTCTGCTAACCTGAACAGCAGCAAGTATTTCCAATGATAGCAATATGCTATTTAGTCTATGCAGCTAGGCAAGTCCCACAAAGATTGGACGCTGCTAAGACCACACTCGGCTCAAGGCCAACTGTATTGTACAGCTGGAAGAGCCATACACCCTACCCGTGAGGCAAGCCATCAGGTATAGCTAGAAGCATAGGCAGAACCCAGAGTTTACATTGAACTACAATATTCAACATTGTAAATATTCACTTGTATATATACACTGTATATTATATTGTATATATTTGTACATATAATAAATATATTAATTGTAATACTTGTTTCAGTATTATTTTACATTATTTGCTGTTGGTTCGGTCTGTGATCCAGACCAAACATAACAGTGAGCTTCTAAGCTTAACCAGTAAGTTCGACATATTCAAAAGTATTAAAATTCTTTTAATAATCTTGAACTTCGTTTTCATTTCTCATGCTTTTTTTATTAATTAATTTTTCCAAATGTAAAGTCTAAATAAAATATTACTAGCTTCTTAGTTTATGGATTGAATAACTAATAAAGTGTTAGTGATAAAAATATAACCTTAACACAATTGATTAAAATCAGGACATAAACCGTAACACTATTCAAAATTAACAAGGTTTTAAAATCTAGATTTTTATTGTGACAGCATTTTTTCTCATCTAGCAATAATAATCTTTAAACTAATTAGCAAAAATTTATATTGTAATCAAGCATTTTAAATAGATTTCCAAAAAGTGATAGTAGGGAATTTTAAATTATTTTTCAGTCTAAACTTTTTTTTTCTATAAATCAATAAAGACTTCAGTAGTTATTAAGTTCAATAAAGAATGTTACATGATCTTTCCGATGCTTTAATTCCTTGAGTAGACTTTTTTGTATGTGAAATGTGTGAATGACATTCATTTCTAATAAAGCCCCATTTCATAAACATTAAAATTTATTTGCAAAATTAGCATTTTATTTAATCAAAAGTTTTAATTCACATGAGGAAGTGTAATTATATCTACTTGCAATTTCTTTTTGAAACTTTAAATTCATAATAGTTTTGAAACAATATAATAACCATTGAATGTAGAAAAATTTTAGCTTTTGTTATGCGTATCAAAAATTTTGTTATGAGGATCTTCTTGCAGAAACACCTCTCATTTAGATAAGTGACAAACAGATAAGCAAATTCAATTAATAACAGATAACTGTTATTTTACTACTTCCTTAATACTGTCTTTTTAAATGTAATTCAGCACTTTAATCACAAGAACTTGTAGTTCAACTCCTAACTGCTCCTTAGCTAAGTTTTAATAGTGGATTTGGGTATTCTTAAATGACATTTACATTTAATTTGCCTTTTTTTTCGTTTGATGACTTTTAATTTTAAATTTAAGCTGTAATTACAGCAGTCTTTAAAAAAGAATGGATTGCATAAAGATTTAATAATGTAAACAAATCTGTCAATGTAGGACAAGAATAACTAAGGATAGGATATAACATATATTTCATTAATGACTTGAAAGCCTATAATTTTTTTTCTAACATTATTGTCATATTAATAGAAAATAATTCATCATCAACCATTATCAATCCACTGCAGGAAGGTCTCTCCAAGTTCAACCCATCTCTTCCAATCTTTAGCTTCTCTTCTCCACATCACTCTTGCACACTTTCTTATTTCATCCATCCATCTCATATGTGATCTCTTTCTGGGTCCTTTACAATCCTTGGAATCCAGTTTACAGTACCATAAGTAACATTTTAACATTGCAGAAATATTCAGAGTAGGGGCCCAAAAGCAGACGATGCAAAGTTCCAGTCGCTAGATGGCGCTGTTCACCACGCGTAAATAGAAATAGATTATGGATAAGTTTAGCAAATTTGGGAATGGATGAAGCTTTAATAGATATTATTAAGAAATTATATGAAAATAATTATTATATATATCAATTAGAGAATATAGAATCAATTAAAGTTAAAAATGGTGTGGGACTAAGGCAAGGATGCCCTATGTCACCTATTTTGTTTGTGTTGTATTTGAGTGAAGTGGAAAGAGCAATAGAAAGATTAGGAAGAGGGATAGAGATACCGTTAATAGGTAGTAAGGGAGTATATATTTTGTCAGGTCTTTTTTTTGCAGATGATATATTTTTGTGTGCAGAAAAAAGAGAAGATATGGAAGTTATGTTGAGGACATGTGCAAGGGTGGGTAAAGAGATGGGGATTAAATTTAGTGAAGAAAAATCAAATATAATGATGGTTAATACTGAGGAAAGAGAAGATGTAGAATTTTTATTGGGAGATATTAAGTTAAGTGTGGTGAATAGATATAGTTATTTGGGAATTATTTTAAGTAATCAGAAAAATTATTTGGATGAATGGGAGAAAAAATTGATAAATGAAGCAAAGAAAAGAAAGGGATTGATAAAGAAATTAACAGTATTTTCATATAATAAATATGATGTAACTAGAATTATATGGAAAGGAGTTGCAGTAGCAGGGTTAACATATGGTAATGATGCATTATATGTTAGTAAAAAGATATTAGATTATTTAGAAAAAGCTCAAAGGGAAGTAGGAAGACATGCATTGGATGCAGAAATATGGACAGCAAGGGAGGCAATTCAAGGAGAAATGGGATGGTCAAGTTTTCATATGAGAGATGCAAAAAGTAAAATGAAAATGTTTGGTAGATTGCAGTTTATGGATAATAAAAGAATAGCTAAAATAGTATTTAATTGGGTTATGAGTAAAGGGCAGGTAACAAGATGGGTGAGAAAGGTAATGCGCTATGCAAAAGATTTGGATAAAGAATTTATATCAGTATATTTGTACAAAAGATGGGATGATTGTGTTAAGAGGATTATTGAGTGTTATAGTAGTAAGGAATGGGATAAAAGAATAAATTTATTAATAAAGACTAGGGAGTTAGAGAGATGGAGAAATAGTATGGAGAGTAAAAAGAGTTTAAATATATATAGAAATAAACAGAATATTAGGTGTGAGTTAATATATGATAATAGTAAGGAAAGTAGTTTATTGTTTAAGGCTCGAACGGGATCTTTAGCTACAAAAGAATATACATGTAAATGGAAAAATATGGGTGATTTATTTTGTAAATTATGTAAGGAAGGAATTGAAAATATTAGGCATTTGTTAATTGAATGTAAATGTTTGAAAACAGAAAGGGTACATATAATGAAGTTGTGGAAAAATAAATATGAAAAGAGTGATTATACAGAAAGTGAATTATTGGTTTTTATGCTAGGTTTGGGAAAAGATAAGGGGGATTTAGATATAAAGGTTATAGAGTTGACAAAAATTATGTTGTGGAAATGGGATAGAGCAGATTATGGGTAAATTTAGAGTGGGGAATGTAAAAGAAAGTGGCTAACAGGTTTATCTGGGCTTAATTGCTGAGATATTCTTGACTTCGTTTAAGGAGAAGCCGTAATACATCACATCACAGAAACATTATGCCAAGTAGCAGCCAGCACTACTACCTGCTTGGTGCTGCTGTTAGCCATAGATAAACCGATCCAGCTTACATCGTCTGCTAAACAGCAAGTAACCAGCAATCTAGCCCACTAGGTGGTCGTGTTTTTCCATGCTATGCGCGGAAAAATGGCACCGTTTACACGCTTGCTAGTTCGGGTTTATATCCTCATTCTTAAAACAAATATAGCGTGTAATGTGAAGGTGTGAATAATATAGAAAACCATAACTATTTAAATCTGCTTTAAAATTTAATATTCTTACATTGAGTTTCACTCTATGATAAATCTATGTATTTTTAAATTATTTTATTTTAAAAATCGATCTTTTTTTTTTTCTGTAAAAATGTTTTTTATTTTTTTAAAAAAGTAATTTTTACGACTTCTGTTTTACTTCAATCTTTCAAAACTGCTAAAAATCGTTCTTTCTGTTCTTCGTTATTTTGAAAAGTAATTGTTTGTAAAACTTTTTTTTTAATACTTTAAAATAATATTTCAAGCAACTTTTAAAATAATACAAATTACATTTCTGTTTATAGATCTTTTATTTCGCAAACGTGTTATTTTAAAAAGATAAATTTTCGTTTTGTTACGTGCGCAAACAATAATTCGATCTCTTACACAATAAATATTTTTAAATTACTGGAGAGAAAACAAATAAAACTTTCCTTTAAATATATTAAAAGATCTATTCAGTTCAAAAATAAATTTATTAAAATTAATATATGTGCAAGCAATAAAACATCAAACAGATTGTAGTGTGTGGTGATTTATTCAGTGTAAAAATCAACGTGTTATTTTAAAATGATTTTAAAAGTAATGTTACTTATTTATAAGAGCTTAACAATGAGTTAATTTGTTCCATAATTACGCTGTTACAAGTTTTTTTAATTTTGATTAAAGTAAAACCAAGATCATCATCATCAACTATTATCAATCCACTGCAGGATGAACATCCCTCCAAGTTTAATCCATCTCAGATCTTTAGCTTCTCTTCTCCACATCATCCCTGCACACTTTCTTATTTCATCTATCCATCTCACATGTGGTCTCTTCCTGGGTCTTCTACAATCTCTTGGAATCCAGTTTAAGATTTCAATTGTCCATCTACTATCATCTCTTCTAGCAATATGTCCAGCCCAACTCCACTTTAATCTTTTCAATGAAATCAGTTACACCTTATTGTTCTCTTACCAATATATTGCGTTTTTGATCTCTTCTTGTTACTCCCAATATACATCTCTCCATACTTCTTTGAGTGGTCTGAAGTCTGTATTGCTCTTCTATTAAGTATCCAAGTCTCAGATCCATAAGTAAGAACAGGTAAAACACATTCATTAAAAATCTTCTTTTACAAACACATAGGCATATTTCTTTTTAGTAACAAGTTATTTCTACCAAAAGCACTCCAACTAAGTTTAATTCTATGATTAGTTTCATCCATTACGTTTCCATCTGTATTAATAATCTGACCAAGATATTTATAGCTGTTAACTTCTAACTCATCATAATCAGTCTTTATTTTCATATTTTGAGAAAATCCATTAAATATTACTTTAGTCTTTTTAATATTTATCTTTAGTCCTACTTTCCTATTTTCATCTGATAACTCCTGCAACATTTCCTGCAGCTCTAAAACATTATTTGCAAAAACAACTACATCATCTGAAAAATTTTAATGACTTAAATAATCATTTACTTTCACTCCTTCAGCTTCCCATTTTAATCCACAAAATACTTCTTGCAGCACTGCTGTAAAAAGTTTTGGAGATACTTACACTCTCCTCAATGTTGACTTTTACTGTATCATTATATAATCTAATTGTTGCTGATCCATTTTTATAAATATTCTTTATGTTTCCATCTGTATTAATAATCTGACCAAGATATTTATAGCTGTTAACTTCTAACTCATCATAATCAATCTTTATTTTCATATTTTGAGAAAATCCATTAAATATTACTTTAGTCTTTTTAATATTTATCTTTAGTCCTACTTTCCTACTTTCATCTGATAACTCCTGCAACATTTCCTGCTGCTCTAGAGCATTATTTGCAAAAACAACTACATCAACTGCAAAATCTAAATGACTTAAATAATCTCCATTTACTTTCACTCCTTTAGCTTCCCATTTTAATCCATAAAATACTTCTTGCAGCACTGCTGTAAAAAGTTTTGGATATGGAGTCATCCTGCTTTACACCCTTCTCAATGTTGACTTTCATAGTATCATTATGCAATCTAATTGTTGCTGTTGCATTTTTATAAATATTCTTTAAAATATAACAATATCTTGGATCTATATCTTGATGATCTAATGCTTTAATCACTGATGAAATGTTTATAGAATCAAATGCCTTTTCATAATCTACAAATCCAAAGCATAATGGCAACTCATATTCATTTGTCCTTTTTATAACTTCTCTCAATATCTAGATATGATCTACTCTACTAAAACTACTTATAAATCCAGTTTGTTCTCTTGGTTTGGTGGAAATCCAATGTTCTCTGTAGACAAGTTATAATTATCTTGATAAAAATTTTGTATAAAACTGATAAAAGGCTGAAAAGTCTGTAATTTCTAATATCTTCTTTCTCACCTTTTTTAAATATTAATATTAATACTACATTCCCCAAGCACCTGCTACATCTTTATCATTTAGACATTTGATATATAACTTTACTAAAAAAAATTCTATTTCTTCACCTGCTTCTTTTAATATATCAATTATAATTCCACCATAAACTGGAGCCTTTCCTTTCTTCATACATTTAATTGCATATCTCACTTCCTCATTTAAAATTCTGGGCAATTCAGAAGATGTAATAAATATAGGAGATACTTGTTCTTTATTACTATATAATTCTTGATAAAAAGTCTTCTATCCATTTCATGATGTCATCTCTCTTTTTAGTAATAATTCCATCTTTTTTTTTCTTATTGCAGATATAAATTTTCTACCAATACCAAAATGTTGTTTTACATTCATGAGACTTTTATTCTCTTCTACAGCTTTCCTTGCTAGTTCACAGTTATAGTTTCTTATATCATATTCAACTTTTTTCTGCACCATTTTATAAAATTTAAGGTATTCAATCCTTTTTATCTTTCAAAGGAAATTTTATTCACAAACTATAAGAATCATTTACAAAAAGAAGGACATTTACATATCAAACTCAAAGGAGACCAGTCAACAAAATCAGAGATTAGACTTGTATATATAAACAAAAAACAATTAATTTCATATCAATTACATTAAGACATTAGTTATCACCAGAAATTGAAGACATATAACTTCCCATTTCAGAAATCATAGTAGTGGCCCATTTACATTAACCTGATCATGTATACCACATATGTGATGGTGTTAGTCAATTCAAACACATATAAGTTTGTTTAATTTGTGAACATGTGGACAATGATTAAAACCATATTTGGCTATTTAGTCTATAGAGCTTTATCTTATCAAGTGTGGAGCATTTCCAATATTTCTGTGTGTATTAATTTAACACTTTAAATATTGAGAGATTAATCATTGTGAACAATATATGAAAACCATACACTTTACTTGTAGATCATGAAGTTAGCCAAACCAATATAGGGATCACATTGATAAAAATTATTTAAAAGCAGGTTTTCATAGAATACAATAAGACTGAAAATTACACGAAATATATCATAGATTCATTACAGTAAACAAATCAGTTACCATTAAGCATTATTAAAGCAGTCTTAATATATTCATTGGGTCATTGATTAAACTGACACATTAATCAAATGAAAGCCCTTTTTTATTATTCATCAATTAGATGAATAACTTTATAATGGCATTTTCTAGTTCTTGGATCTCTTCCATATAAAGCTTATCTAGAATGTTTTGGGTAAATGGTTCATTCAAATTTTCTCAGTATCTGTGGATTTACAACTTTATATTGTTTTCATCATCGGTACTACACTTCTTTTCTTCATAAATTCTCTAGTCTCAGTAAAAATTTTATTGGTCAATTGGCCTTTTTCTACTAGCTATCTTTACTGCAGTTTTTAAACGTGTATCAGTTATTTTCATATTAATTTCATTCAAATCTGAATCATGTTCAAAATCTACTAATACTTGAAACTGATTTGTAAGTTCTAATTTAAATTCATTAGAATGTTTCTGAAGATTAGGAATAGCAACTATAAATATTCTTTTTCTTACTAATTTTTGTCTCTCTAGTTGTGCATTAACACATTTCTTACATCTTACTAATCGATGATCACTTCCCATGTTAAATTTATTAAGAACATTACAATCTTGAAATATGTATTTTCTGTTACTCAAAATATATTCCAATTCTGCTGTAACTTCATTTGGATGTTTCCATGTTTATTTCCTTTTAACATTTTTCTCAAAAAAGAATTCATAATATAAAGTTTTTCTTTTTCTGCAAATTCCACAAGTCTATGCCCTCTCTCATTTCTATTACCATAACCAAAATTACCTACAGCACTTTCATCTTTAATTTGTTTACCAATTCTAGCATTAAAGTCTCCCATAACAATTTTAAAATGTTGTTTACTCTGATCAAAAGCCTTTTGTATATCCATATAAAAATCTTCTACTGCTTCATCACTATGCAAATTTGTTGGGGCATAAACCTGAATTATCTCCATTTGGTATCTGCTATTAAGTTGTATAACTAATTTTGCTACTCTGTTCAATACACCATTTGGTATCTGCTATTAAGTTGTATAACTAATTTTGCCACTCTGTTCAATACACCATCAATCTAGATAACATTGTTCTTCACTTTTTATTTACAATAAATCCTACTCCACTTGTATTTCCAATATTTGTACTTTTATAATAGAGTAACATGTCCATTTTTTAAATCAATTGTCTCTTCACCTTTTCTTCTAACTTCACAAAATCCAATAATGTCCCATTGAATATAAGACCCTTCTTCTAATTCTTGCAATCTTCCTTCACTTAAAAATGATCTGCAGTTGTAAGCACCTAAATAAAAAGTCATCATCAAATGGCAGCCTGGATCTTGCAATTTTCCTTCACTTGAAAGTGATCTGCAGTTGTAAGTAATACCTAAATAAAAAAGTCATCATCAAATGGCAGCCTGGGTCCACAATCAGGGGATTCTTAGCACGCTCAGCCTTCAGCCAACAACTGCTGCCTTGGTTGGTGACTTTACAGTCTCCTGGGAATAAGGTCCCTGATTTATTTTTGTCTGTCATAATTGTATATATATATTGGAAAAATATTTATCATTTACCCAAGCATTCATTCTGCTTTATCAAGCAATTGAGAAGAAAGTCAATGGTGTTTCTTGATCTTAAACTCAGAGGTAAAAATCCAATAACCTCATCATGCTGGCTAATGTGTGTTGGTGAGCAGCCCATCAATGTTTATATACTATATGAATAATAACATAGTAATAACAGCTGCAATGACAATAATGTGTGGAGTGGACATTAAGAATTTGCCCTGCTCTGTTCCTTTAAGGCCTCCAAGAGGAATCAAAGGGTTCCTTTCAATTAATAGCAAACTCCTTTCTGCAGCCAAAACAAGATAAAAGAAATTATTCTTATACTGCATGTTTAGGGCCTAAATTAAATAATTTATGTATATATAAAAAAAATTGATAGAATTTTTAGTCTGATAAATACAAAATACATTAGATCCAAGGAACTATAAAGATAAATGCTACTTTATAGTTAATTCTGATTGATAATTTGGAACTATGTTAAATGTCATTTCTATCACATCTATGAAAATTTTTGTAAAGTTGAACTGAATCTCAGAAAAGCAAAATTACCAATCTCAAGTTGAGACCAAAAATAGAATGTCATTTTTATTATATGTCTAGTAAAAAAAAGTATTATAAAGTTTCTCAATAATATCTGGACATATTCTCTATGCATAGTGGATAAAAGTACAGTTATTGTAGATGATTGCAATAATAATTGAATATTAAATATGTAATGAAGCCACTGATGATATGGAAGAAAACCGGTTGGATATCTAGCTTCATGAAAACTTAGATGATATAAGATTTTTTAAAGAGAATTCTCAAAATTTATTTATAAACATATTAGAAAAAATCTGTAATTTATTATGAATAAATATATCACATGAACAGTTGTTGCAAGTATGAAAATCTACTTAAGTAATTAAGGATGGCAATAAATTTGTAACCTCCTGGGTGCAGACAATTTCTTGCATTAAATCAAATCTTAATGATTAATCAAAGCAAATAATAGTTTATTAGTTGATATTGTGAAGTTGGTAAATATTTAAGTGTCTCTGTTGGGTGATATATATCAAAATTTGTCCATTTAGAAATTCATTTATAGATTCTTTAAACCACCTAACTATTCACAAGCATTACATTAAAAAATCTGTAGAGATTCTAACCAGTAAATAAATCTAATTATATTTATTATCTACTTTAAGTTTGCCACTGTTTTCTGTTTGATCACAACCTATAAGTTAATAATTGTTGAAATCTACCAAAAAATGCTATAATACATCATAATGGCAATTCTAGAGATATCATTCAGGTATAATTTTAAGTCACTATAAATTCTTTATGAACTTTCATTTTAGTATTGGTTATTAGAATTTGTTATGATTCTACAAATGGTCTAAATAGTATTTTCATTGAGATACATTCCACTCTTTGCAACTGTAAAAAAGGACAACAAAATTAGAACGACTGTTATAATTTTTCAAAAATCTTTTTAAAATAACGCGATTGTGAAATAGTAATTTCCACTAACTTTTATACTAATACAAATTATATTTTGGTTTATAGATCTTTCAATATTTTATAAAAAATGGCAAAGCTTCTTAAAGTCTGGGAATTTCCAGCCACAGAAAAGGAAGCTATTGCATTTTTACAGACTGAAAACATTTTGCCACAGAACAGAAAATGTTCTTGTGGCAAAGACATGACTCTGCATTCTTAATGCAGATGGTGTCTTTATTGCAATGCCTGTGCCTGCAAGAAAAGTCATTTAATTCATGAAAGCACAAGGTTCGAAAGCTCCAGGATCCTCTTTTTGACAGATGTACATTTCCTATACTACTGGAATAGAGATGACCTTTCAGACCAATGTGGTCATGAAGATCTACAACTGTCCAGCAAGGCCTTAGTAAGCTGGAACAATGGGATAAGAGAACTGTGCAGTGAAAACCTGCTGTGCCACATAGGATGTCTAATCGGTGGTCCCAATAAAATTATGGAGGTGGACAAAACCCTGTTTAGCAGGAATAAAAACCATCAAGGTTGTATGCTTCCCCCTGCAATGGATATTTGGAGGTGTGTGCTGTGACAGGGAAATGCTTTGACATGTGTGTTCCATGTAAATCTGCAAGCACACTACTTCAACACATACATGATAACATACAGCCAGGATCCACTATATACTCAGACTTCTGGGAGAGCTACAGAATGTCTGACCTTGAGGATGCAGATTTTAGGCACATGATAGTCAACTACCGCTACAACTTTGTTGACCTGACAACTAGCACTCACACACAGAACACTGAACATCTGTGGGGGCTGTTAAAGTGGTGAAACAAAAACAGTGTGGCACATCCCACCAAAATCTCAACAACTATCTAGTGAAATTTATGTGGCGATGCCTACACAAGGGAGATTTGTTCAGTGCTCTTCTAGCTGAAATGCGTCTGCAACAGTTGGATGGTGATTCAGCTCCTGCACAGGTACTTTTTTTGTAGATGTGTTTTATAGTAATGAAATGGTTTGTATTAATGTCTATATTGATGGTACCATATTGATTTAATTTTTGTTTTGTTTTTTTATTTTTTAGAACTCAACAAGACCCAACTAACATTGCAGGTGTTCTTTTTCTTTTTTTAAAATATTTTTTCTTTAAAATGGTTTTTTTCGTAATAAACTTGTTATTTTTCCATTATAATTGTCATCACTTTCATTAAAATAGTTATTTTACAATTGCATATCTTACGGCTTGCTTGAAAAGTGTGTGTGTGTGTGTGTAAATGTTATAATTTTTCAAATGTCAAATAAGTCCGTTATGTTTTCCGTATAATTTTTTTTTTTAACAGTTGAACTGTGTGTGTGTATATCTCATAGTGTATGTGTGCATTGGCCATATGTAATTTTGGGGATTACAATGGGAAGCTAAAGGAATAAAAGTAAGTGGTTGACATACAATATTAAGACTGCATTCTTCTTAAAGACAAAATTATTTCATAAATTCTAAATTCTACAAAGATCCTGCTATCTCCACTATATCTTCACTAAATCATTTAACTCTATTACACAATTAACCTATTGTGACAATAAAACCTAGATCTTAATTTTTTACTTATGGATTCAGCCTTGCTTGTGGTAACCATGATGAATATTAAAGATATTAATCCACAATTAAAAGTTCACCAATTAATTTTTTTTTTTTTACAATCCATTTGCTTTTCAATAATGTACAAATCTGAAACATGCTCATATTTTGGCTTATTCAAAATAATAGATGAATGACAGCCCAGCAATGGGCATCATTATCTTGTTTAATTTGAAAAATGTCTCTGGTCTGATTTATCTTTAAGAATTATTGGCTTTGTTATAATTATACATGTATTCAAATATTAATACTACTTTCCTGACATTTTCATAATACATCATTAAAACCAAAGATGTCATTATATTTATTTTTTAATTTTACAATGTAGTCAAACTCTAAATGATTACATGCATTTTGCATGCAACATTTATGCAAACTATCATTTTTATTCCACTTCTCAGTACTAAACAGTTCTTACAGATTGTATTGTTGACAACTTCTCAGCCTCATTACTTGATCGCCTATTTCTCTCTTCATCACTTGCAGCAGTCTACATAAGTAAAGTTCATTCTTTTTTTCTCTCTGATATTATATGATCAATCTTAGATTACAATTATAACAAAATCTAATAACCAGTACTAAAATAAAGGTTCATAAAGGATTCATAGTGACTTAAAATTATATCTGAATGATATCTCTAAAATTGTCATTATGATGTATTATAGCATTTTTCAGTACATTTCAACAATTATTAACATATGGGGTTGTGGTCAAACAGATGGAAACATAATGGATGAAATTAATCATAGAATTAAACTTGGTTGGAATGCTTTTTGTAGAAATAACTTGATACTAAAAGGAAATATGCCTATGTGTTTGAAAAGGAAGGTTTTTAATGAATGTGTTTTGCCAGTTCTTACTTATGGATCTGAGATTTGGATACTTAATAAAAGAGCAATACAGAGACTTCAGACCACTCAAAGAAGTATGGAAAGATGCATGTTGGGAGTAACAAGAAGAGATCAAAAATGCAATATATGGGTAAGAGAGCAAACAGGTGTTACTGACCTCATTGAAAAAATTAAAAGACTGCAGTGTAGTTGGGCTGGACATATTGCTAGAAGAGATAATAATAGATGGACAATTGAAATCTTAAACTGGATTCCAAGAGATTGTAAATACCTAGAAAGAGACCACATGTGAGATGGGTGGATGAAATAAAGTGTGCAGAGTGATGTGGGGAAAAGAAGCTAAAGATCAGAGAAGATGGATTGCAAGAGTTAGAAGAAAAACTATCTTATATTAAATGGGACATTATTGGACTTTGTGAAGTTAGAAGAAAAGGTGAAGAGACAATTGTTTTAAAAAGTGAACATGTACTCTACTATAAAGGCACAAATATTGGAAATACAAGTGGAGTAGGATTCATTATAAATAAAAAGTGGAAGAACAACATCGTGGAGATTGATGGTGTATCAGACAGAGTGGCAAGATTAATTATACAACTTAATAGCAGATAGCAAATGCAGATAATTCAGGTTTATTCCCCAACAAGTTCTCAAAAGTGATGAAGTAGTAGAAGATTTTTATATGGATGCACAAAAGGCTTTTGATCAGAGTAAACATTTTAAAATTTTTATAGGAGACTTTAATGCTAGAATTGGTAAACAAATGAAGGATGAAAGTGCTTTGTGGAGTTTGCAGAAAAAGGAAAACTTTATATTATGAATTATTATTTTGAGAAAGATGTTAAAAGGAAATAGACACTGAAGCATCCAAATGAAGATACAGCAGATTTGGATTATATTTTGACTAACAGAAAATACATATTTCAAGATTGTAATGTTCTTAATAAATTTAACACAGGAAGTGATCATCGATTAGTAAGATGTGAAATAGATGTTAATGCAAAACTAGAGAAAGAAAAATTATTAAGAAAAACAATATTTACAGTTGATATTCCTAATTTTGAGAAACATTCTAATGAATTTAAATTAGAACTTACAAATCAGTTTCAAGTATTAGTAGATTTTGAACATGATTCAGATTTGAATAAAATTAATATGAAAACAACTGGTACACTTTTAAAAACTGCAACAAAAATAGCTGGTTTAAAAAAGCAGCACTTGACCAATAACATTTTTACTGAGACTAGCAAATTTATGAAGAAAAGAAGGAATAGGAAAATATACAAAAATGATGTGTTAAAAAGGATTGAATATGTCGAATTTTGTAAAATGATGTGGATAAGGGTTGAAAATGATATAAGAAAGTATAACTGTGAACTAGCAAGAAAAGCAGTAGAAGAGAATGAAAGTCTCAAGAGTGTAAAACAACATTTTGGTATTGGTAGGAAATTTCTATCTGCAATAAGAAAAAAAGCTGGAATTATTACTAAAAAAAGAGATGACATCATGAAATGGATAGAAGACTTTTATCAACAATTATATAGTAGTGAAGAACAAATACCTCCTATATCTATTACATCTTCTGAATTGCCCAGAATTTTAAATAAAGAAGTGAGACATACAATTAAATATATGAAGAAAGAAAAGGCTCCAGGTAATGGTAGAATTATAATTGATATATTAAAAGAAGCAGGTGAAAAAATAGAAAGGTAATGGTAGAATTATAATTGATATATTAAAAGAAGCAGGTGACAAAAATAGAAATTTTTTTAGCAATGATATATACCAAATGTCTAAATGATAAAGATGTGCCAGATAATTGGGAAAATGCAGTATTAATATTAATATTTAAAAAAGGTGATAAAGAAGATATTAGAAATTACAGACCTATCAGCCGTTTATCAGTTACATACAAAATTTTTACCAAGATAATTACAACTTGTCTGCAGAGAACATTGGATTTCCACCAACCAAGAGAACAAACTGGATTTAAAAGTGGTTTTAGTACAGGATATCATATCCAGGGATTGAGAGAAGTTATAGAAAGGACAAATGAATATCAGTTGCCATTATGTTATGGATTTCTAGATTATGAAAAGGCATTTGAATGTAAACTTTTCTTCAGTGATTAAACCATTGGATCATCAAGTTGTATTGTCATATTTTAAAGAATATTTATAAAAATGGATCAGCAACAATTAGATTATATAATGATACAGTAAAAGTCAACATTGAGGAGAGTGTAAGTATCTCCAAAACTTTTTACAGCAGTGCTGCAAGAAGTATTTTGTGGATTAAAATGGGAAGCTAAAAGAGTGAAAGTAAATGATTATTTAAATCATTAAAATTTTTCAGATGATGTAGTTGTTTTTGCAAATAATGCTCTAGAGCAGCAGGAAATGTTGCAGGAGTTATCAGATGAAAATAGGAAAGTAGGACTAAAGATAAATATTAAAAAGACTAAAGTAATATTTAATGGATTTTCTCAAAATATGAAAATAAAGATTGATTATGATGAGTTAGAAGTTAACAGCTATAAATATCTTGGTCAGATTATTAATACAGATAGAAACATAATGGATGAAATTAATCATAGAATTAAACTTAGTTGGAGTGCTTTTGGTAGAAATAACTTGATACTAAAAGGAAATATGCCTATGTGTTTGTAAAAGAAGATTTTTAATAAATGTGTTTTACCTGTTCTTACTTATGGATCTGAGACTTGGATACTTAATAGAAGAGCAATACAGACTTCAGACCTCTCAAAGAAGTATGAAGAGATGTATATTGGGAGTAACAAGAAGAGATCGAAAACGCAATAAGGTGTAACTGATTTCATTGAAAAGATTAAAGTGGAGTAGGACTGGACATATTTCTAGAAGAGATGATAATAGATGGACAATTGAGATCTTAAACTGGATTCCAAGAGATTGTAAAAGACTCAGGAAGAGACCACATGTGAGATGGATAGATGAAATAAGAAAGTGTGCAGGGATGATGTGGAGAAGAGAAGCTAAAGATCTGAGATGGATTAAACTTGGAGGGATGTTCATCCTGCAGTGGATTGATAATAGTTGATGATGATGATCTTGTTTTACTTTAATCAAAATTAAAAAAACTTGTAACACCCTAATTATGGAACAAATTAACTCATTGTTAAGCTCTTATAAATAAGTAACATTACTTTTACAATCATTTTAAAATAACACGTTGATTTTTACACTGAATAAATCACCACACACTACAATCTGTTTGATGTTTTATTGCTTGCACATATATTAATTTTAATAAATTTATTTTTGAACTGAATAGATCTTTTAATATATTTAAAGGAAAGTTTTATTTGTTTTCTCTCCAATAATTTAAAAATATTTATTGTGTAAGAGATCGAATTATTGTTTGCGCACGTAACAAAACGAAAATTTATCTTTTTAAAATAACACGTTTGCGAAATAAAAGATCTATAAACAGAAATGTAATTTGTATTATTTTAAAAGTTGCTTGAAATATTATTTCAAAGTATAAAAAAAAAAGTTTTACAAACAATTACTTTTCAAAATAACGAAGATCAGAAAGAACGATTTTTAGCAGTTTTGAAAGATTGAAGTAAAACAGAAGTCGTAAAAATTACTTTTTTAAAAAAATAAAAAACATTTTTACAGAAAAAAAAAAAGATCGATTTTTAAAATAAAATAATTTAAAAATACATAGATTTATCAGAGAGTGAAACTCAATGTAAGAATATTAAATTTTAAAGCAGATTTAAATAGTTATGGTTTTCTATATTATTCACACCTTCACATTACACGCCATATTTGTTTTAAGAATGTGGATATAAACCCGAACTAGCAAGCGCGTGTAAATATCGCTTGTAAATGGTGCCGTTTTTCTGCGCATAGCATGGAGAAACAGGACCACCTAGTGGGCTAGATTGCTGGTGACTTGCTGTTTAGCAGATGCTGGATCGGTTTACCTATGGCTAACAGTGGCACCAAGCGGGCCTGCTACTTGGCAGCGCCATCTAGCGTCTGGAACTTTGCATTGTCTGCTTTTGGGCCCCTACTCTGAATATTTTTGCAGAAATGATGTTTCTAGAAGTGGCAGGACAGATATTCTCCAACTACCAATCAAACTTGTTGTGTGTAAGTATGTCCATTTATTTAAAGCTTTCCTTCTGTAAAATAATTTATTTTACAATCTTCCAGACATTAAAGGTTTCAATTTGTAAGGCAATAAAAGAATTTATTACATCATTATGTGAAATATTGAAACATGAAGAATGAAGATCTTATAGATGTAATACTTTTTTCGATCTAATAGAGGATTCTTTTTTACTTTTATGGAACCCAGTACGTACATAAAACTTTTATTTTATGCATTCTGCTTTTAAAATGATATTTTTTCTTTTTTGAGATTGGTGGTCGAGAGGTCAGTGACAGCTGCTTTACAAGCAGTTGTCCAGGTTAGCGGGTGCACTTCCCTGCTATGCTATGACACATGAGAAAAAAAATTTACAATATTAATGCATTAGTTTTAGCATGTAATATTTCAATAGGCAAAATTGTATATTTCTGTAAATAATTTATTTAAGGAAGTTGAAATTATAACTTTATAAAGTTGTTTTATTATTCTTCTCCCAATTTTTATAGATAGGTAGATTAATATCTATATTTTAGCATATGTCAAGATTTATTAAGACAAACATTATTAATTCTTTAGAGAATGCAATGTTGCATCACCTCTTATAATACTAATATTCCTTCAGTTTTAATTAATTCTATTGCAATAATCTTTAGTGTTTGTCTGCCAATTTTATATTTATTTAATGACAAAAACTAGAACTAAATTAATATTAATTTATTTGTTTAAAAATATCAACACATCAGCATGCCCACAACATTGATTGGTTGTTTTTTTTTCTATTCCCATGAGAGTACTTGTGAGAGCATTTCAGCATATCCACTATTTTGTTTCAATCTTGAAAATTAAATATATTTTTCATAATCTGTTACATATTTATGATTATATTGCAGAATGTTTTGTATAAAATCAAAAACTAAGCTTATATAATAATGAAACCCAAAGATGAATGGGGTATCATTCTATCTTTTTATTGGTTTTTGACATTACACAACTCAGTGGGAGATAGTAAGTTCTGCTTTGCAATTACAGATATTTAAAAGTTATGATTTATTACAATATTTGTCATTTTAAAAGAATAATGTTATTAAATTCATATTTTATTCAAAAATATTTACTTTTAGAAAAAGACAAGGAAAAAAAAATCAATAACATATGATTGCCGGTGAATGTTTTTTATTTGTTTGTTAGATTTCGAAAATGTATATTTTTTGTAGTTTGTTTACATATTTATGAAGATTTTTTTGCAGAATGTTTGGACAATATTAATTTTTTAGAAAAATAATATCATTAGATTTAGATTTTATTCAAAAATATTTAAGAGACAACTCAAGAAATTTTAATAATATATAGTTAC
The DNA here is from genome assembly GCA_028023455.1 of Epiperipatus broadwayi. Classification (NCBI taxonomy): domain Eukaryota; kingdom Metazoa; phylum Onychophora; class Udeonychophora; order Euonychophora; family Peripatidae; genus Epiperipatus; species Epiperipatus broadwayi. Next base: position 7,107,216 of record JAQFVV010012448.1, read on the forward strand.
AACTCATAATTGACTGAAAACAAACATATTCATGTTGACCATAGCAGATTTGTTTTTGTCATTTTTTAATAGTTATGAATAGAATTTTAAATTTTAAGTAGAATTTCATTAACTTTATGTAATCAGAACAATAATTTATTCAAGTTTAGAAAAATGAGATAAATATCTGATTATGTAATTACATTTATTAGGTTTATTGTTTTTTTTATATATGCAAAGTTGAAATATTATTTTTTTAAAATAATTTTAATTTATAAACTTGTATTTCTAAAATATAATTTGAAATTTGTAAAAATATAATAAATAATAAAGGTAAATTTATTTTTTAAAAAGTTGGAAATTTAATCAAATTAATGGTAGGGACTATTAAAAAATTAACATGTGATATATTTTCTTTTAGTTTTAATATAAAAATAACAAAAATTAATATTTTCTTTAAGGTGATCATCTAAGCAGACTAAGATTTACTTGTATTTATAAGAGTTTCTCTCCACTGTATTATGCTTGTTTTTTTTTTAATATCTATTATTGATTATTAAATATATAATTATAATTAATGACACTTTTGTTTTTTCACTCACACAATGCAAGCATATGTTTTTCTTCAAATGATTTTTTCCTCATAGTTTTGACTACCTTACAATTATTAATCTTAAAATTATATTGTATTGTTAAAAAAAAATTTATTGATAAAAATACTTAATATATTACCAATAGAAATGAAAAATAAAAACTATATAAAGACATATTTACAATTTATTAGAATTAGGAAAGAAATTATAGTTAGAATATCTCATTATATGGTTGAGCACTGATGAATAAGTAACCATGTAGCTACAAATGTATCTGTAGAAGTAATTTTTGATTTTTCTCTTTAATTGTCTAGTTTGTTTTTAAATGTGTTCATGTGTGTTCTTGTATTATTGCTGTAAAGAAATAAGCATCTTGTACACCACGGAGCATAAAATATAAATATGATGATTCTAATTTCTGCAAAGCAAGCTTTAGGAAATGAGTTAATGATTGATTGAATTGTGCTATTATTTTTCCAAAGTCTTTTCATGATGTATTGCTGAGCATCCAGTAAGCAACTATACTTAAAAATCAGTGTTTTTCATTTTTTTCTTCCTTGAAACATAATTGACTTATCATTTCTATGTTGTTAAGATTTTTCTTACACCTCAAAAAAATATAATGTAGGCAAAGACCACTTATTTATTTTGAGCATAAAATCGAAATATTTTCACTCAAGAGTCCAATACATAAATATTCTTATCAGTTACCTATTATTAATGCCAAGCAAAAAAGAGTCAGCCATTTTATTTGTTTGAATACAAAAAAGCATGAATTTTCCAATACTGCCATTTTTCTTGTGGAAGGGTTATCTTAATATTTGTCATTAGATTAATTGGTGCTAGAATTGTTTGAAGGTGTTTTGTATATGGAGGAGGCGTTCCTGTTGGTGTTACCTTAAGTATCATTTCCAGATGTGGAAATAGTCTTATCGTGGCTGACATAAGGTTAATAGATTTTTGGATCCTACAAATTATATTTTATTATTTTGTTTAATATTTAAAATATATTATTTTTTAATTTTTATATATAATTTATAGAAATTTTATTAATTTTTATTTTTATATTTTATTAATTAAATTAAATTATTCAATTAAACCTTTTAAAATTTAATTGATGTGCTTAAATCATGCATTATTATTTTTTTATTTTTTTAATGTTTAAATCATGCTCTTCTATTAGCTGCAAACTTCACCAAATGACAACATTTTAAAATTTAAAATACGTTTACTCTATATAATACCTTCCTTTATGTTTTTTTTATAACTATTACTTTCTCTTACTTATTAGTTTATGATTAATATTATTATATTAATAAAGTTTTTAAACTTAAATCTTTATTTAACTTCTGTTAATTTTTAAAATTAATATAGTTTCTTTAAGTTTTCTATCTTTTTATTATTAGTGTTCAGCTGATATTTTTCTACCAGCTCATATTCATATATATATATAATTCCCCCCACCCTCCACACCTAAATTTGGTATTATATAATTTTTTAACAAAATATTTTTTATATTTTTTACCAAATCTTCGTTTTAAATATTTTTATGACATATATATTTTGTTAAAATATATATATATTATTTTATAGTAATACTTATTTTTATACTAAAAAAATAAAATAATAACACTTATTTTAAAATGGAGTTTTTAAGAGTTTTAAGATAGATTAAATCAAAATAAGAAAAAAAAGATCTTGCAAGTTTTTTTTAATAAAAGCTTGTCTTTTAATTTGTTTTTAATTATTAGAAATTCTTTAAGGTGGGAGGGGGAAGAAAGTATAGAATTTTTCTGCAATTAGCTCTATTATTGACACTTTAAAAAGTGGAGGTATTTTTATGTTATTTATCACATTGATCAATTGGAATGTTTCCACAGGATTACAAACAAAATATGAAAAAAAAGGAAGGACATGAAAGGTGTGAACTCAGACTTTGAAAAAAAAACTATAAATTATAAATTTGCCTTTTGTTTTATTATTAATTGGAATTTTGCTGAAGTCAGTATCTGATATATTGGTTTTAATTTGATTCGAATTATTCAAAAAAAAAAATCTGCAAATTAAATAAAGAGAGAGTAAAGGTTGAGTGGCTAGAGGCAACAGAATTTTCCCCTTTGGGAACCTTCTTTCCATTACCATCTGGAATTGCCACTGGAAATGCTGACATTGCATAGGACATTGAGAGATAGGTGAGAAAAATGGACCAAAATGGAAATTCCAGACAAACCACAAGCAAAAAATGAAATACTTTGCCCACAGGACCAATACTCTGATTGATCAGGGTAAATTGCCTTTTTTTTATTACAAGAAATATTTACATGATATTATATGTATTATTATAATGGCATATTTTTGGAGATCCTCCACTTCAATATATATATATAAATTCCAACAATAGAAAAAAGGGGAGTCTTACAGATTCGTTAATTATATTTATTCCACCAATTTAAATTAATCCGCATTATATCTGGGTCTCTTTTTATGTGGACTTATTTAACACGATTTTGAAGTTACATGATTTATGTTTCACCGGAAGTTGAACTCGTGATAATGTGCTATTACTTTAAATAATAAATTCCACGCACTTAGGTTATATTGAAAGTAATAGCACATTATTGGAATTCGACTTTCATCTTAGTAATTTCAATATTTTCAGTGCTTTATAATAGTAAGATTTTATGCTATAATGAAATTAAAATCATGATTTCCACATTTTATGTATACACACATTAAATTTTACAAGATTATAATGTAAATTTGTTCAAACACTGTGCATGTTAATTTTGCATTATAAATCATTCTGTTTTTGCATTTTAAAAAAGAACGTAATCAATTATTAATCATTTAGTGTCCACAAGTTTATTTTTAAAAGGTGAGTAATAGCAGTGGGCACAATTAAATTTGACAATTAAAAATTAAAATCTGATTTTTAATTGTAATTAACAATTTAAAAATTACTTTCGGTGACTTGAAATTAATGTGAAATTTGATTTTTAAACGGAATTGAAAATTAAAAAAATGAAAGTCAAAAATAAGAATTTAATTTTTAGTTGTTAGTTTCATAAACAATTAATAAAATCATCATCTCAAAGATTAATTACTAATTACATTGTGACCAGAAAACCATTGACACAACATGAGTGTGAACCACTAAACATCACATGATCACCATCTCATACTAGCACATAATTGTTGTAAACAAAGGCTCTTGTGAAGAATCTGACTTTTTTACCAGTTTGCAAACGAACGTGTTTTTGGGCAAATAGCTATAATAATTAAAATGTGTATATGTACTGTAAATTATGCATAAAAATATATTATTTTGAATAAAATTAAATATTATAGTTAAAAAAAGTTTGTCTTGTATCAATTTTTTTCAAATTTGAAAATTTTTATTAGTCATATTTTATTTTCTTATTTTTTTTTTTGCGCAAATTTTAAAGTAATTTTGTGTTGGTGCTTTGCTTTTATGCAAATTTTGAAAAATCACAGACCATATCCCCCCTTTTTCAATGTAAGTTATATCTATTTTTGCATGATTTCATTTGCGCGTGTTTTCTGAGGAACCTATCTATCACGTAAAATGAGACCCAGGTGTATATTGTTTTTAAGTCTATATATTACATATATAGATACAGGTATATAATAAGCCTGTATTTCAGTTATTATATCTTATTAATTAAACTTACTTTTATTTCTATTTTTGTTATTCTAATAATGTATATATGAATATAAAAGGGGAAAAAATTGTATACTTGATCGAAGAGAATATGTATTGGATTTAACATTAGAAAGAGGAGGTTTGAGCATGCTTGCTGATAAGCATGCTCTTATAGTAAGTCACCCTTGAGTGCACTCATAGTATGTATTTATCATAATTATTAATAAAATTTTATACATTTAATAAAGTGCGGGCAATGTTCCTTCAAAAATAATGTGTTAAATCTGAATTAGTAAGGAATAGCTTGGAATGACTTGATTAAATAAATGCAAGGGAAGGGAATAAGAAGAGATTAGAAAAAAGGTACAATAAATGTTTCAATATTCATCAAGTATTGGTCTGATTTTTTTATTATTATAACTAGTTAAGTATTATATTTCATTATTGCCATTCGAAACAAATAATTAATTGTGATTATAGAAACCATTGTATTTTGGTCCAGGCTGAAATGCTTGGTGGTGCCCTCATATGGTCACTGTATTTTGTAATCTTTAAAAAATTTTGATCATGGCAAAATGTTCTGGTACAGAGAGTAAGGGAAAACAAAACTAAAAGAAAATAGTGTCTTAACATGTAGAGCTTGTTAATTAAATAAATGGCCTGAGATCAGGGTAAAAGTGGGGTAAGGCAGGTTCAGGTGATTAAAGCAGGGAGTTGGTATCCTAGTAGGAGAGAGTTTTGAGTTTGAAACAATTTTAAAAAAAGAAATAGAATGAATGAAAATGAAAGTACCATAGAAAGCCTGGTGGTGATGTTTAAAAACCATGAGTATTGTCAATTCAAAGAAGTATTAAAAGCTGTCACTGATCTAAAAGAGATAGTAATCAGAGATAGAGAAGAAATTAAAGAAATGAAAGTGATAATACAAGACCTCAGAAAAGACATAAATGAATTAAAAAAGAATGAAGAAAAGAGAAGTGGTGAGAAGAAAGTAGAAAGGGATGTAGTAAGAGCAGGTTCTGAAGTTAATAAGGTCATGGAAGAAAAGATAGAAAGTGAAGGGTAAGAACAGTCCATAGGAAAATAGAATCAAGTCTGAAAAGAAAAAGGAACACAGTAATAGACTTGAATAAAAATATAATGAAAAGGATGCTTAATGAAGCAGAGGAAGTTAAATCTGAAAGGACACCATTAGAAAAATTTATCTAAATAAAAGTATTTAAAGATGATGGAGATGAAAACACATTTGATTATTTGGAAACTTCAATGATTTTTTTTATTTTCATAAGTCAAATGAAAAGGTCATTATAGTGATGAGCCATTTAAGTAGTCCTGCTTGAGAATGGTGGAAGGTGGTAAACTATAATCCTCAAACATTTCAAAAATACAGAATGATGATTCTGAGGGGTTTCTGGGGTGTGAAAAACAAGAGGCTATATGCCTGAAAATGTCATGAAAAAAATATAGAGTGGATAGAAATAAAACCTATAGCCAGTTTTTTCAATGACAGGCAGCAAAACAGAGAGCATTGGAGGCTTACCTGATGGATCAATTCCAGATTGTAAGGACCATAAGGTATAACCTTTCAATAGGGATTCAATGAAAGTTGGCTGAAAACTGCCATTTGTCGATAGAGGAAGCACTAGAGATATTAGTCAATATGGAATATAGTGATCCAGATAAAGGGGAAGATTCTAAAGTTAGGTGGTGAAATTGTAATGAACCCATGGAAAAGAGTAACTATAACTACAAGAAAGAATCGGAGAAGACCTCACGACACAATTAAAAGTTGTTTTTTTATTTTTTTTTTGCTTCAGGAAAGGGTGCAATGAGCTGATATTTCTACCAGCTCATATTCATATATATACATATGACATATATTTTGTTAAAATTTTATAATAATACTTATTTTTATACTAAAAAAAAATATATTTTAAAATGGAGTTTTTGAGAGTTTTAAGATAAGAAAAACAAAAAGATACTGCAAGTTTTTTTTAAAATAAAAGCTTGTCTTTTAATTTGTTTCTAATTATTAGAAAATTTTTTAAGATAGGAGGGGGAAGAAAGTGTAGAATGTTTCTGCAATTAGCTCTACTGTTGAAACTTTAAAAAGAAGAGGTATTTGTATGTTATTTATCACATTGATCAATTGGAATGTTTCCACAGGATTACAAACAAAATATGAAAAAAAAGGAAGGACATAAAAGGTGTGAACTCAGACTTTGAAAAAAACTATAAATTACAAATTTGCCTTTTTGTTTTATTATTAATTGGAATTTATCAGTATCTGTTATATTGGTTTTAATGTGGTTCGGATTCTTCAAAAAAAAAAATCTGTAAATTAAGAGAGAGAAAATGTTGAATGGCTAGAGGCAACAGAGCTTTCCTCTTTGGGAACCTTCTTTCCATTACCACCTGGAATTTCCACTGGAAATGCTGATGTTGCATAGGACATTGAGAGCTAGCTGAGGAAAATGGACTAAAATAGAAAATTCCGGACAAACCACAAGCGTAAAATAAAATACTTCATCCACTGGACCAATACACTGATTGATCAGGATAAATTGACTTTTCTTTTTATTACAAAAAACATTTACATGATAATATATGTATTATGTATAATGGCATATTTTTGAAAATCCTCCACTTCAAATATATATGTTTCAACAAAAGAAATGGGGGGGGGTCTTAGAGATTTGTTAATTATATTTATTTCACTAATTTAAATTAATCCACATTATATTGTTTTTTTAGTCTATATATTGCATATATAGATACAGTTATTATATTTTATTAATTAAACTTGCCTTTATTTCCTATTTTTGTTATTCTAATAATGTATATATAAATATAAAAGAAAAAAATTGTATACTCTATCGAAGGGAATATGTATTGGATTTAACATTAGAAAGTGGAGATTTGAGCATGCTTGCTTACAAGCATGCTCTTATAGCAAGTTGCCCTTGAGTGCACCCATAGTATGTATTTATCATAATTATTGATAAAATTTTATACATTTAATAAAGTGCCAGCACATGTTCCTTCAAAAATAATGTGTTAAATCTGAATTAGTAAGGAATAGATCGAGATGGCTTGATTAAATAAATGCGAGGGAAGGGAATAAGAAGAGAATAGGAAAAAGGTATAATAAATGTTTCAATATTAGTCAAGTATTGGTTAGATTTTTTTTTTTATAACTAGTTAAGTATTATATTCCATTTTATAAAATTTTAGTCCGATAAAATAAAATTATTTTAGAGATTACTTTTGGTTATTGCCATTCAAAAACAAATAATTAACCGTGATTATAGAAACCATCGTAATTTGGTCCAGGCTGAAATGCTTGGTGGCGCCCTCGAACGGCCACCGTATTTTGTAATCTTTGAAAAATTTTTGATCGTGGCAAAATGTTTTGGCACAGTTTAATAAATCATGTTTATGTAATCTTTTTATACATTTATGTCCTGTTTTTACTGGATGCATGTGATGCATGTAAATAGATGGTCATTTGTTGTTTCAATCTTATATTAAATGAATTCTTTATTTCACCTATATAATTAGTTTTAATATTATTATTTTGACATTTTTTTTACTTTTAATCTCATATATCCTATTTATGCACTTTTTAAAATTTCCATTATAATTTTTTATATACTTATTATCTAATATGTAAATAAAAAATTTTTTTATTACTTTACAATTTATTATATTATATTTTTTATTTAACTTATTAATTTTATTTATAATTTTTACTATGTTATTACTATAAGTTTTTCTCCCCATATATTTCATTTTTTTAATTACATCTTTTTTATTTTCATAATTTGTTTTATTTTCTATTAATTTTGTATTATCTTTCATGATCTTTAGTGAATAATTATTATTTCTAGTTTGTTTATTATTAAATTCATTTGTTTTTTACAGTATTCTAAATTTTTCTATATTTCTATGTTACATTTACCATTAACATAAGATTTAATCAAAAATATATTCAAATATGCCAATTTATTTTATTTTTCCTTTTTTATTTCAAATTTCCATCTAATTTATTCATTTCTTTTATAAAATAATCTATTTGCCTTTGGCTTTTATTGAAAATTTATAAATAGTCATCTACATATCTTTTCATAAGCAATAGTGCATTTTTCTTAAGTGCAAAATGTTTACTTTTTTATTTTTGTCTGGTATGAAATATATATATATATATAAAGAATTTAAATTATCCATTTGTGTTTAATAGATATAAAATTCAGTCACAATATATATAAAAATAAACAGAATTAATTTACCAGGTTGTTTAAATTATATTGTTCTTTAATTTTGTTTATTTTTATATATATCATGACTAAATTTTATATCCAAGTAATTATGTCATCATACCTAAAATGTTTAAAATATACTATTTTTATCATGAATACAATTAAAGTTTTATCTATCAAAACCATTTTTTATTATTAAATAAAAAATAATTTTCTCAATTGAAAAAAGTTTTATAAAGTAAGTGCTTTGTTTTATAACACTTGGAAAATCTTACAGGAAAATAAGTTTTATCTTCACATAAACTACATACGTGCACACACACACAGGATTTCAAGAATAAACTTTATATAAGACAGTATCATTTGGGATATTTAACTTGACAAAATGAATGTTAATCAGATATTTTTTTATATATTATTAAAAAAATTATATTATTGTTTGAAAACACATATTTATATATTATAGAAATAAAATAAATAAGTTTGTTGTGTGACTAAATACATATTTATATAATATACGAATAAATACATACACACTGTTCTTTTAATGTATATATTGAAGTATTATTATGTAATTATATCGTAATATACATATAAAAGATGAAATATAGAATAATAGGAAAAGCTATAAAGGAAATATTTCAGTCACACTGTTTAAATTATTGTAAAAAAATTTAAGGATTTTTAATTTCTGAATTATACTTATTTGTAAAAGAAAAATAATTTATAGTTGAAATTAGCATTATTAATTATAATTATATTCACCTTTGGAATAGATATTTCCACTGAGATTATTTAATTTAATATCTTTAATATTTTGATCATGTTAATAGTGATAAAAATAATGCATTCATCTATATATTGAGATAGTGAAATTAAATATCTTTATTTTTAATAAATGAGTAATATGATATGATGTGAATTTCATAATCCTATTGTAAAAGTTCTATTCATATCCTATATGATGAATATTAACTCTTCTGTACTCTAATAGATTTCTTTGTTCTCACTTACTTTAAGCTTTTAACTTTCACTTAAATATTACACCATTATTATTTAACAAATTATAATAAATTTGACATCATTTGATAGATATTTTTGTTTAGAATTTTTTTTTTTTTAAAAATACATTTGATTTTTAGAATTATTTTAAAAATTAGATTTTAATCAAACAAAGCACTGTTTCATCATCAAATTTCAGGTAAAGCAGATTCAATTTGAAAAATGAGTGAAATTTTCTTTGTTTGATGTTTGTTTAAAAATCTGAACAAATTATTTTTAATATCTAGTAAATCTATAAATTTATGCTTTAAAAGTTTTATTTTTTAAAATAATTTTTATGATATCACTAAATGTTATAACAGACTTTTTGACATTTCTAGACAGTTTTATTTCCCATGACCATAATCTTCTTAGTAACATTTTTTAGAAAAACATATTCTTTTATATTTAAAGATAAAACATTTCTGTAAAAAATAATTATGTAATAATATACATTTTTTGATTTTCAATAATTATCACACAATTACTATCCAACAATAATCATAATCTTGCCAAAAAATCAAGGTTTTAGACCATTGTAATATTATTTTGAAATAATCTCACAAAGTTTGAGATTGTCAAATGTACAATAAACACCTGTCATCACAGAGTTTAAAAGACTTTGAAATTCTGCTTATTTAATTATCTTGATATGTTTTGAATCTTTTTGAAATTAAAATATTAAAATATATATATACTGAAATTTAAAGCTGTAAAAAAAATGTTAGCAAGATTTTTCAAGTGAGGGCAAAAAAATGGAAATTAATTTTCTAGATTTCTCAGGTATCAGATCTACACCTGAATAAATGGGCAGATTAATAAATAATAAGATGTGGAGACAGTATAGATGTAATAGAAGAATTAAATTTGCAAAATCTTTGTTTTTATGTAACTTAATATATTTTTAAATATTAAATAGTTAATTCTAATAATTAAATAGTTAGTTGCTCAATGATTATATAATGTTCAAACACCAGAAGTGACTTACTGAGCTCAATTTATAACTCTTTTACTTTGAGGTCTGCTACTCCATCTATATTAAAATAAGTAGGCCTTTAAAGAATATTAAAATTACGTTATTGTTTTTATGTTTAAGCATGATATTGTTTTATTCTTATAACATCATTATTTTTGTAGTCTTAGATTGACATCTGTACATAATATTATTGATATAGGTCATTCTTTATTATATAGCAAAGTATATAGTGTAAATACTCGCTTATTTAGGAATTTTCAATTGACATTGCCAGATTTTTTACATGGAAAGTAGTCATAGACAATTTAATTATATTATTGTCAAACTGTTTAATTATTTTGTTGTTGACTATTCAATAGATGTTAATCATCTATCTTTTTATATATTTAAGAAGTATTTAAAATTGGTTATATTATCTGCAACAATATTTTCATTATTATTATTATTGTTGTTATTGTACTAACATTGTATGTGTTGTACATGATTAACATGTATATATTCTCTAAATTTTTTTATGTATGTAATTTATTTTTATAACAATTTCATATATTTTTAATTCAATGTTCATATTAATCTTTATAAGTGATTCTTTGGGGTTTTTTTCTAAATTATTAATATATATTATAAGGGATGAAAAATCCAACCCTTTCTTTTGAAGTGCCAGTATAGTTTTAAAAAAATCTCTTTGATTTAAAGGATTTGTAAATAGGTTGTTATTTAGTTCATTTTTATTTATTTATTGGGATATATGCTTTGTTTTATGATGATAAGGTTTTAATAGCCATGGATATAGATATAAATTCACGAGTATGTATATATAAAAATAATTATCAACAGTAGTATTTAAATTGCTAATTATAATTAGATTGTACTTTTATTTATTTTTTAAAATTATAAAAGATGTAATGATATTATTCTGGTTGTTTATTTATTTATTTGTTTTGTAGATTATAAAATAAATTTTTTAATGTAATATATATATATTTTAATTGACATTATATTTTTTTGTTTTGTTATTTAAAAAATTATTTTAAAATCAACAGTGTTAAAATTTTAGATTAGCATGTGAGTTATAACAATAGGATAAAGATTACTATGGAAACCCAGGAGAGAATGCCATTATTAATTAATAAAACAGAGGAAGAAATAAGTCATAGCTTTATTTTGTCTATTCCCAAATTCTTCTTTTGGATCTCAATGTAATAATTCCTGGACCAAGATAATATCAAAATGGTTGGCTAAAGTGAACTTTACTATCCAAGGAGTTTTTGAACCCTTTTGACTGTCTTAATTTCATTATTAAAGTCCAGTAAAATATGCAGCCTGAAATCAAACCTGCATTTGTAAATAAATTTCAAAAAAATAGCTATATATATATTTTTAACTTTGAGTTTTTTTAATGATCCTAAGTAATAGTCAAATTTAATTATTTTTAAAATTGAATATAGAAAAAGTGACCAGAATCAATCGCTTCAGCAATGGAAAAATTTATAAATTCATTAATAATATGTATAGATATCTTAAAGTTATTTTGATCTACTCTGGGATGAATAAAATAAAAGAAAAACACCTGAAATAATTGGTGAACTGGGAAATGAAAAGACATTAAAAGAAATTAAATGGTAATTAAAATTTGTCTTTTTTTTTTTTTGGTTTTATATGTCTATTATATATAACATTTTCAAAGTGTATACAATTGTGATATAACTAACCTATAAGTTTCTTTTTGAGTGTTAAAACTTATTAATGATAATGAAAGTCAATTTTTAATATATATATATATATTTGTTTATATATATATTTTTAAGAAATTTTATATCTTAAATTGTGCAAATATATTGTTAAATACTAAGGTAAAATAACGATGATAGTAATATATATATATATATATTTAATGCTAAATACAATATTATAGTTTAAATTCTTTTGTAGCACTTTCGATTACATGGTAATCCTCATCAGCTTTAACTGAATTTCCATTTTTTTAAAACTTTATGTTACATATATTTCCATAAGCTGTGTATGGCCATATTTGCAACTTGCCTATTAATAACATCATCCTTATATTTATCAATCAAAATTGCTTCTTTAATTTTCCTCTTTTTATGATTTCTTTCTTCCATTAATATTTTTATTTCACTATTTATGTAACATTAAGTTTAAAAAATTTGAAATTCAGTTAAAGTTGACCAGGATTACCATTTAATTGAAAGCACTACAAAAGAATTTAAACTATAATATTGTATTTACCATTAATTTTTTATATATATATAATATTTTATAATGGGTATTGTATTTTACATTATATATATATATATATATATATATATATATATATATATATATATATATATATATATATATATATATATATATATATATATTTAATATGGTATTTGATTCACATTTTACATACATATATATATATATATATATTAAATAATACATGTCATGTATCAATTTAGATTGGAAAATAATAAATTACACTTAATTGCATAGGAGTTGTATGTAAATATATAAATTTTATAGAATTGTATTTACAAATTATATCATTATTTAATAATTATCTTAACTCTTCAATTATTTTAATTGTATTAATATTAGATGCATTTTAAAAAGATTGGGTCAGTTTATAATATTAAATATTAAAGTTATATATTAATATACCCACATTTGTATTTAGAAGTTGTTGTATTTTATATATATATATGATAAACAAAAATGCAAGTTAAAAAACTTGCTAACGCTTGTATTTATGTCCACAGATGGCGTCCTACCAAAAACACCTATCAAGCGTATTTTTCGTTTACATAAACGTCAGAGTAGTTAGTATTCACTATCTCTAACTATAATTCCACTTTCAGATCATGATTTCAAGCTATTTGCTATCACGATAGCAAATAGCTTGAAATCGATCTGAGTGGATTATAGTTAGAGAAGGAAACAACACTCTGACGTTTATGAAACGAAAAACTTGATAGGTGTTGAACCATCGACATATACATATATATATATATATATTGAAACAGAAACTATGTTTCATGTATATATTCTAAGATTTATTTTATCCTCCCACCTAAAAAAAGGCAGATGTACATGAAAGAAGTTGATTCTATTTTTTTTTTTAAAAAAATAAAGCAAAAAGTTTATAAATTTAAAAGAAAATCATTATTTTCTATAATTGAGAAAAAAAAGGTAAACCAACATTACTGATTTTATAATTTTAAATTATGATATAAATATGTCTCTAAGTATTTATTTAAAGATGGCATTATTAAAATATTACATTTTAATTTTTGAAATGATGTTGTTGTACAAAATATAATATTTGCTTGAGGCAAAGTTATCAAATTGAAACATGGCTTAATCCTCATAATTCCTATCTGTCCCACTAAAAGTAGTGGTCCAATCCTTAAGAAGAGAAAAGCACTCAGGCTTAAATGAAAGCTGTGTAACAAATCAGATACAGTGGGAGTGCTGCTAAATCAATCCAGAGATCATAGTATAAATAGTTGAGTTTAAAGTTCAGGAGATTTTAAAAGGAGTTAAAAAGTAAGAAAAGTGAAAGTTCAAAAGTTAAAATTTTTAGTTTCAATAGGCTTTATTGGTTTATAAATGTACAAAAAAAAAGGAAAATAACAATTTTGATCAGGGCTTACCATTCTCCTGATTGTTACAACAGTTTATAACAATTTACATATATTAATGGGTACACTTTTCATCTCTTTTCCTTCCACCTTCCCTCCCCCTTTTTTAATAGTCCTGGTGATCTACTTCTTTGGTGATGGTGAGTCTTTTTATATATTAGAGCGAAGTAGCATTATTGACCAGGTGTCTGAAAAAATGTTAGGCGATGAAATTTTTTCATCCCTAGTGCATATGATATCAATTTTGTTTCTAAAATGTGTTAGATTGTTTCATGTTTGGTTCATACATAAGTGTACATCTGGTACACCATAGTGAGTATAACACAAATGTGCTAGCACGTATGAGTCCATAAATACCCTTTTCAAAGGAATTGAGAAGTGTTTGTATTCCATAATCCTTGTTTATAAAAATTTTTGGAATGTCCCAATGGATATTATTGTATCTGGGGCATGTGAATAACAAGTGTGATAGGGTTTCTGGTTCTCTTTGACAAAGCTTGCAAATATCTTCAATATTGGTACAGTTCCTTTTATATCTACAGAAGTAAAGAGTTGGAAGTGCATCAAGATTTAGTTTTATGAGGAAATCATAGAATTTTGGCTCCAATGACCAATATTTGAAGTTTTTGGTCAACTGTTTATTTGTTAAGTTTAGATAAGTTTTCCCATTATTATTGGAAGGGGGGTTGCAGACTGAGTAAACCTCCCAGTATTTCATTTTGTCCATAGGGGGGGTTAAATGTAAGATTGGGGATGCTTAATAGTAGAGAAATTAGCTTATTCCAGAAGTTATTTGTAGGTGGTGGTTTGTCTGTGGGTGTGATTTTGAGTGCAATTTCTAGATAGGGGAAAATTTTGGTGCATGATGATATTAGATTAAATGTTTTTTGAATTTGAAAAATGTTGATTGAATGTAGGCCTAGTCCATTTCGAGATAGAGGGTTCAGGATTTTTCTTAAGGATATTGGCACTATTTTTTTTTCCACAATAATTTTCTACACATTGAATAAATTTTTGCTATAAACGCTTTTGTGTATATTATTATGGGTGTATAATATGTAACTCTTGTTATTATTAAGAGATTGAAGAGAGCGACTTTGGCATAGAGCGACATGTACGATTTGGATAGAGAATTAGTTATATTCTCAGATTTATTCATTAATTTCCTCTGTATCTGTGAACGCATTTCAGAGTTGCTTAAATGGAATGGAAATCCCAGGAATGGACCTGGTTTTCCTTTAAAGTATTGGTCTTGTTGATGTCCAGTGCATATGGACCAAGCACTGGATTTATGTAGATTAAACTCTAGTTTATATTCTGCTGAGTAGTTATTAAGACTTTTAATTAGTGTTGGTATTTGTTTTTTGGTGGGCAGAAAGACAGTAATATCATCCATGTATGCAACACATGTGACATTAGTCTTCATTGCAGGTATGAATATTCCAGTCATCTCACTTTCAATTGCTTTAAGGAGAGGATTAATATAAAAAGTGAATAGAAGAGCACTTAATGGTGAACCTTGTGGGATGGAGTTAAATGGAGTGAAGGATGGTGCATATTTCCCACTAAGAATTATATGAATTTCTCTACTTAAAAGAAGATTTGTAATCAAGTAGATTAGTGCTCTGGGAATTGATGTGTCTGCTAGCGTATTAATTAAGATATTAATTGGTACCATATCAAATGCTGATTTGATGTCCAGTTGAACTACAACAGGCCCGTACCTTTTGTTATTTCTGACGGTGTCAATCACTGTCTTATATAGAAAAGCCGCTTGCCCAGTAGAAGATCCCTTCCTTGCGAACTGATTTTTTGACAAATATGGAAGAATGTAGAGCTCAATTCTGTTTTTAATTATTGACTCCAGAATCTTGATACCAAGTGGGCTCATTGATATAGGTCTGAGATTTTGTAGAGTGGTTATGTTTTCCTTCTTCTTAATAAATGGAACCACTGAGATGGGGTAGAGCCCATGAATGTGATAAATTCTCTGGGTTAGGAAGTTGGCTAAATATGCTAGATATTTTACTGTGAAATGACTTAAGTGCTTCTATACCAAGCAAGGTATTCCATGTATTCCTGGATGACATGAGTTTGATATTGAATACAACTTTTCTTCAAAATCTCTTAGAACAAAGGCTATATTATCTTCTGGTGGGCCAAGAAAGTTATCCAGAGGGTTGAAAAATTCCCCTCTTTGCAGGTTATGTTTGTAGAATGAGTAGAGTGGTTCTAGCATATTATCTCCTGCAATGGTTTGCCCTTCTACTTTGATAGCCGATGGAACCCGGTTTGTTGGAGCTTGACCTAGAGCCCAGTGAATATACTGTCTAGACCATATATGGGTCTGGCTCAGGAATACCTTTTTCTTCTTTATTGCCAAATATTCCCTGAGCGAAACACATGCTGACCAATAAGCTTTTCTAAGGGCTACAACATTTGTACAGCCCTCTGCGGTGGAAACACTAAGTGTTATTCTTTTATGCAGATCATCTGCAAGAGCCAAAATCCTTGAAGGGGGGTGTGTGGTTTCTTGTAATTGTATCAATTGTGTACGAGATTATGTTTACGAAGGTAATCCATCTCTGAACTGGGTCCAAATCCATGTCACGAATTTTGAATATTGATATGTATATCTCTGAAAAGAGATATTCCTTAGTTTGAGCTGGAAGCAATATTCTAATAGTTTTTCCTGTAGTAACTATGGGTCTATATGAAAAATCATTTTTAAGACAAACCATCACAGCTGAATGATCTGAGAAGGATGAGTTTATTAGTAGTATTTTGATCATATGATGCAGCGCTGGTGAATAAAACACAAGATCAATCAGAGAAGAGAATCTGCCATTGTTGAATGACACAGAGTTTTGTGGAAGAAAACCTTCTCCAGACATGAGAGGAAAAGCCAGACTGTGTAACCGTTTTGTAACAAATTTACTGTGACATATTAAAATCTCCCATTAGTATTATGGGATGTATTGACGATGCAAACTTTGTGTTTAGTATGGGTATGAGGTTATTTATAATTGTATCACCTGGAGGAATATACAGATATACTATGTTAAGCGTTATTCTTTTATGATATAGATTAATAATTAGCATGTGTGCATCAATATGTAATATTTTAAATGAGCTGAATGGGCATGTTTTGGTTATCACAATTCCTGTCCCAGATGGTGAGAATGCGGCTCTGGAAAACAAAGAATAGCCTTGATTGTCATAGAGCTTAGATGGATCTGTTTGTGATTTATTATATATCATTGTCTCCAGTAGTCCAATTATATGTGGTTGGATAATGTTAATCCATAGATGCTTGTTTACATATGTTTGAGTTTCATTTGAAAGTGACGTTTAAGTAAATTCTAAGTAATTTCGTCGATGTCATTAAGTCAGACAACGCGAATCGTAATTTAAAGTGAATGATCTATCTTCACACTTTATTTGCCAGTACTTAAGATTTTCCCATATATAAACATTTGGGTTCGGAAAGAATAAGTGGATTCATTTTATTCTTTCTTAAATGCTATATCTTGTATGGGCACTGAAAAGTATTCATTTATTATTTAACACTCATTAAAGCGCATGTACAGTAGCTGTAAAAGGCTGATATTTAGTGAATTACAATTATAAATATCGCGCTATAAAAATAGATGCTTGTTTACATATGTTTGAGTTTCGTTTGAAAGTGACGTTTAAGTAAATTCTAAGTAATTTCGTCGATGTCATTAAGTCAGACAACGCGAACCGCAATTTAAAGTGAATGATCTATCTTCACGCTTTATTTGCCAGTACTTAAGGTTTGGCCATATATAAACATTTGGGTTTAGAAAGAATAAGTGGATTCATTTTATTGTTTCTTAAATGCTATATCTTGTATGGGCACTGAAAAGTATTCATTTATTATTTAACACTCATTAAAGCGCATGTACAGTAGCTGTAAAAGGCTGATATTTAGTGAATTAATGTAGTTATGTAAAAGTACGAAAGGTATGTTTATGTTATCTGCATATTCCTGTCTAAAAATATTGGACTTTCATCCGACAAACCAAGGAGCTTGTTGTAAGCTATTGTATTTGAGCATGTTTCACTTATTTCTATTATCGCGACTTGCTCACTTGTATTACACACATTGGAATCTTCTATGTTTTGGGTTGACTTTTTAACTTTTTTAGCATTGTCCAGAGACTGTGATAGATCCTCTTTACTCAGTTCTGGGGATTGTACTTCACTTTTTTTTTCTCTTTTCTTACTTGGTGGATGACCAGGTTTACGTTTGGCTGTTAGTACATTTATGTCAATGCCTGAGTGTGATGGTCCTGATATTGATACTTCTGTAATGTCTTGTGAAGTTTTGTTTAGGATTACTGCTTCTGGAATGGTTTTGCTAATTTCATTTGTGACTTTTAGTGTAATGGAACTGTATTGGTCCGATAGTTGATCTTGTATTTGTGTATTATCTTCTGATGGTATACTTGGGTAAAACCAACCAAATCATCGATATTAGCATTATTTATATCAGTGATCAATGCCTTTCCATTTGTGTATGGCATATTATTATTATCGTTTTTTCCCTTGCATTGATGTGTTGTTGTATTTCTCATTTCACAGTGTGGACATTTAGTTTTTGGTTACGCACCTATGAGATGATCTCTTTCTTTGCAGTTGAAGCACTGAGGTTTAATTCCATATATTATTACAAGGAGCATGGTATCTTGATCTGTAATTAATGTAGGGATATCATTCGGAATTATATTTTTGCTAAGACGCAGTTTAAAATGATAATTGGTGCTTAATATAGGTATAGGCATATCTTTTAGATATGTAGGTTGGAACGACACTAGTGACCCCAAAGGTTTCATTAGCTTCGTAAAGTCATTAATGGAGAAGGTGAAGTAGGTGTTTTTAATAATCCCTGTTACATAGTTTTCTCTATTGTGATCTATTTTGACTAACGCGTATTTTTTCAGCGTGAGAATAGTATTTTCAAATCTATTTCTCTGTCCTTCATCGAAAAATTGAATGGCAATATATCTGGGGTTAGGATGTTCTCCAATTCATTGTATAGAGTTCCACATGTTGTTTGCTGTAATTGCTTCATACAGCAAATTTTTGGGGAATCTGTAAAGAGAGCAATTAATATCCGTGACAGCTAGAACAATCGAGTGATTGGTAAAAAAACGTTTAAACGATAAATATAGGCCTTTCGGTATTGTTTGATTGAAGGCCTCCAAGATTCTTTTCAAGCTTTCTTCTGACCAAGCCTCTTCGATTACGTTGATAGATTCATGAGAGGTATCCGCAAGAATGTCTAAATTAATCAAATCATTCATTGTTGATCTGTGGAATCTAGCACTTTGATTTGTATTTTTTACACTAGATAAATTTATGTAAGAATCGTGCTGTAGCAATAAAGATGTGGCTCTCGCAGCTTCTGCATATGTGCGTGATTTCACTTTGCATGCAGAGTCCATGGCGTCTGACATATTTGCCACAGCAAAAAAAGGAAAAATGTGGTTAGTATATTCTATATGGAGGGATCAGTTAGATTTTTTTATGAGGTTTGTCTATCTCAAATCTTTAATATCAATTTAGTTTCATTCCAAAAATATTTTATCAGTTTGATATCGTAAAAAAAAAACAAATAAATAGGCTCACCGTGAAAGTAACAATCTTGCTCCAAAAGGCGCATGCGCTCTCTTCTAAGTGTTGCTTAACTGTTTAGTTGAAAACTGGTTTTAGTCACCTTGGAATATAATATTTACAGCCACACAGCTAATGATGAAAAAAAGAAAGTATTAATAAGGAAATCATAAGGATGGAATGCTAACCATAATAGCTTCTTCTCTTTGTCCATAGCCATGACTCTCCAAGACTTGCCTGAGTGAACATCTTGGAAAGTAAATAATGCCATTCAAATCAAATAAACCGACCTCTTTTTGAAATGCAGTAGTAACCTGAAGTGAAGGAACAAACTGGATAAAATAAAGGTAACAATTTCATGAAATATTCAATACTTATATGTGTTTGTAAAAGAAAAAAACATCTTTCTTAAAATAAATTATGAATTATAGCTATGTGAAAAAACATCTTTCTTAAAATAAATTATGAATTATAGCTATGTGAAAATATGTTTTATTGGTAATAAATTATAAATACATAATGTCTTAAATATCTATATTCAAAAGGCATTTTTAATAAGGTAAATCATAAATGATTAACTTCTTATATGCAGATACATCTGAATTAAAATAAAATAAAAACGAATACTTATAACTATTTATATTGCTGATATACAAATAAGTATACCTGGAAGAATTAGAAATGCTGAGCTATTACATATATCTATAACTAACTAAATTATAAATGAAACTGCTGATAAACTTATTTGTAGAAATATATGTCTGTGGCAGACCAAATAACCAATATTTATGCTAGAATAATTAAATTAATATTATAAATAAAACTGCTGATCAACTTATGTGTAGAAATATATGTCTGTGGCAGACCAAATAAATATTTATGCTATATATTAGAATAAATAAAAAAAATTATAAATGCACATTTATACTTGACTGGATTATGAATAGTTCACAAACCTGGAGTTGCTTATATTACCTGTTTACCTATCTGTGATAAATTTAAAAATAATGAAGTATTATATAAATTACAAATGCTTACATGCATATTGATTGGGTATGAGTAAAATAATGAGACTTATGTGTATAAATACACATCAATACTTGACCGAATCATAAAAACTTCACAAATCTGAAATTGCTCATCTTACCTATTTACCTACCTAAAAGGATATATAGATATGGAACAAATAGTTAAAAATATTCATGCAGTAATGGTAGATGTCTACTTGATAAAAGATCTTTTGACTTTTTCACACAAGATAAATTAAAATGAGCCTTCATTTGAAATAAAGGATGAACTTTATTGGAAGGACTTACCAATATCATTGTTAATAAAACTGTTGTTACTTAAAAGTAAATTTAGTTGTTCAGTTCCATTTTTTTTGCATCACTTGTTATTCATTGCACTTGTTCACAAGAATTTCATGCCTCCTGAGCTATGTCTGGCACAACTAGACCTAGGTAATCCAGGTTGTAGTGAGATGGAACTCTAGTGGTGCTGTTTGGGAAACCAAACACAGAAATTTCTAGGTGTTTCCAGTCTCTATAGTGCTACATCCTCTGATGAGCAGGAAATATTGTTGTAGAGAGGGTGACATCTGTATTGGGGGAAGCCAATCGATGGTTCCTTCCTATGATATGTTCATCAGGAAATAGTTGCAACTGAGGTAATAAAGGGGTTGTATGGGGGTCCAGTTACATTTGTCACCCTACTATGAGGCCTGATCTAGCTAGCCTATCCATAGTCATAAAACAGCTAGAAATGAATAATAAATAAAAAAAGAAATGGAAAAGGCATAAGCAAATCATGATTCTATGATGTGAATAGTGCATATGATGCAGTGATGTGATTTATTCAAAAAGGGTGAAAAAAAAGAGAGAACATAAAAATGAATGGCATAAATGGTAGATAAAGAATAAAACAGGCATGTCAAAAAAGATGGAGTTAAATCATTGTGTGGATGGAGATAGAAGCTTATCAAAATCAAAATAAAAAGTACAAAAAAAATATAAAAAAATATTGATGATAATCAGATCAAAAACAAAAAAGATGAATACAGAAAGTATAGAGAATCTTCCTGAGGAAGAAGATAAACAAGAAGCCAAAGCAGATGATCAAAAACAGTCACAGAAAACAGGGGAGACATCCATGTTAGTTCACTTAATGGAAATAATAAAAGAAAATAACAAAGAACAGAGAGAAAAAGACAACAAGAAAAGAGAGGAAGATAAAAAGAACAGAGAGAAGAAGACAACAAGAAAAGAGAGGAACAGAGAGAAGAAGTCAACAAGAAAAGAGAGGAAGATAAAAAAGAACATAGAGAACAGAGAGAAGAAAACAAAAGAGAATTGAAAGGACAAATCAGAGAAATAACCCAAGCCAAAATGAAAAGTTCAACCAGTTAATAAAAGAAATGACTAACAAAATATTAAAAATTAAAGAGGAAGTGATGGAGGAAATAAAAGGCTCACTAATAGAGCAAGAAGTCAAAATGACTCAGATATGCAATGCCATGGATACAAAAATAATAAGTATCCAAGAATCCATGCAGGAAAAGGTGGATATATTGACCACCCAGATGAAAGAGCTAGAAATAAAAAATAGCAATATATTGCCTAAACAAGGAAAGGCAGAAACAGTCCCAAAAGTAAGTCAAAAAGAGAATTATCAAGTTAGTCATGAAGTCCCTATAACCAACCAGATGTCTGGAATTGTAAATCAATTCTTAAAAATCAGAACTTTTTCAGGGAGCTGTAATGAAGCACCTATAGAATATGTAAAAAGTTTGGAGAGGTACTTTAGTATTAATGTTTTGACAGAAGAGGCAAAACTGGAAATAGCATGTAGTCATCTCCAAGGTGCAGCACAAGCATGGTGGGATTCACTGTTCACCCAACCTACAAATTTATAGAGAGAGAATGAAATTAAATAATAAATTATTGGAGAATATTAATAAAAGTGGAAGAGATAAGAGTAAAATTTTTTGGAAATATATTAAAAGAAGAAATGTAGGGGAGAGCAAAATAATATTACTAGATGATGAGGTAATAAGATATACCTCTAGAGAAGAATTAGAGAGAATCTTAAATAAATATGTGATGAATACAGAAAATATATTAGATGTGAAGGACAGAGTAATAACAAACATGAAAACATATAGTAATGAAAATATTAGGTTTACAGAAAATGAATAAATGAAGCAGGGAAGAAATTGAAAAGTGGACAGGCAAAAGGTTTAGATGGATGACCAGGAGAGATGGTGATGAATTTAGGAAACAGTACAAAATTAAATCTATTATTGTATTTTAATAAGATGGCACAGAAGAGTGAATTTCCAGACAACTGGAATAATACAAGAGTAAGATTACTTTTTAAAGGAAAGGGTAAAGATCATAGAAAGTTAAATCATTATAGACCGATAGCGTTAACATCAGTGTTATATAAAGATTTTGCATATATGGTGGCTGTAAGGATGGCAAAATGAATGGAAAAAATTAGTATAGTTGGTGAAATGCAAGAAGGTTTTAGATTAGAGAGATTTGTAGGAGATAGTTTATTTGTAGCTACACAACTTATAGATATGAGTAGAAATACAGATAAACATTTACATATGGTTTTTTTATAGATAAAGAGGAGACATATGATAGAGTAAATAGAAATAGATTATGTATAATTTTAGTAAATTTGGGAATGAATGAAACTTTCTGAATGTTATTAAGAGATTGTATGAAAATAATTACTATATGTATCAGTTAGGAAATATAGAATCAGTTAAACTGTCATCTGCTTGTTTCAAATTGTTGGTGGGTGTCCATGGTTTTACTAAGAGAGCTGGTAAGAAATGTGGCTTGTTGCACTGAATGAAGAGTCCCAGCATTTGGAGTACAATTTTGACTTAGAGCATAGAAAACTCGATGAACACTTCTAATGAGTGAACAGCTTCTCAATAGCTTGGATAGCTTTCTCTAGAATCTTCTGAATACTTGAATAGCTTGAATAAAGTAATAGATTTTTGGGAACTTTTATACCCACCTCTTCTATTGTTCTCCACACAAATTTTTTAAAACTTTCAAGATAGCCAGGTTTTTAAAATTAAAACATACCTATAATTATTTAAAAATAAGCTAGGTTTTTAATGAATTATTTTTACATTTCATACTTTCGTTACATTTCTTATCTGAACAATCTTAATTTGTAAGTTTTTCTTATTATAACTGATTAAAATTGTTCTTCACAGTTTTAAAATAATCTTAAACAAAAGATAAATTTATTTATAAAGTTTACTTTTTTGAAAAAAAAATTGCATTAATTTATGCACAAGCCTTCGGGCATCTATTGATTACACTGGCTTGCACTGAGTGGCAATACATATAGAGAGTTTTTGCCTGTTTTAATAAACTTTAGAATATATTTCATGTTTATTTAATTAATAAAGCAATATTTTGTCCATTTAATAGTGGTAGAGATCATATTAAACCACTAAAAATCACATGACCACTCTTTCCAATGCTTGTTCAAACTGTTAAATCAGTAACAAACTCTCCACACAATAGTGCCATCCAGTGCAAGCCATAATAGCAATAGATGCAAGAAGTTTGTGCATCAAATCCCTATCTAATGCATACTTATCCAATATGCCCAGACTAATTTCTAGATTATGACTTTTATCAGTGATGACCTTACAGCAGCCACCTTTTATCTCTACTTAACTATAAATCTTAAATTGAAAACCCTATAATATTTTTAATCCAAGCTCATTAGCTTATATAGTCATATAAGTCTGAACTCAGTTCAGCACTATACCAGTCAAGTTTGTATAGCTAGCCAACAACACTGAAAAACCAAGCAAAGGCTTTCAAGCATCCAGTACAGAGGCACCTCTTCCCTAGGTTTAAACCCACCTTGATCTTCCTGGCCTCAATCATCCAGCCAACACCCTTGACAATACCACCTCAACCTTCCTTATGTCATGGCTTAGCTCACAGGATTGAACTTGGGTCTCTATCACAGGGTTCATATACTTTGTTAGCAATATATGTGGTAGTTCCATGGTGTGCATTGGATCTTAACCACTAATAAGCTATATCCAGATGGATGTGTGGAAATACTTATTTGTTAGATGAATTACTAGCAGTTTATATTATAACTAATTATTTTATTTGCATGAACACATTGTTAATTGAGGCTACAAATAAGTTAGTTGTTAGATATCACACTGGTAGGAATGATGGCAATTACATAGGTTATGGTGCCCTAAAATGATATAATGATAATGACTGTCCACCCATAGGATCTAAGTTACTTAAGTAAGTATTATTTAGTTATCTTGTGATTAGGCTTGAAATTAGTCAGCTGGAAATCAAGTGCGATTTCTATAATTATAACAGGTGGGATATTAAGGCAAAATTATTAACAACTTCAGAGACCAAGGGTTAAAGAAAAGGTAGACTCCATTTGGCAATCTGAAGCAGTGATTAGGATGGGTTTCAAAGTCTTAGGTTGCAGAAGTGCATCTGCTTCTAACCTAAAGTACATTTGATTTCTGGAGGCAAGAGAATTAGCCAAGGTATGCTAAAGCCAGGATTTGGAGTGTAGAAATTGTCCAGAGTCTGCAGAATCTGGACCAGGGTACATCCTAAGATTAAACTCCCAGTCATCTGACTGACGGTTGGCCCTTATGTCATTCAATGGGGCATACAATGCAGAACCATGCCTTACATGTATATAATTTAATTAACTTTAGCCTAGTGAATGAAAGTTAATAATGCACATATATATTCAACTTATCCAGACTTAAAACAAGGTCTGTTTGCTTTAATAATAAGAGTAAATAATTCATACACTGTTTCCAATTGACAACAAACAACTATGGAGAGTTTGCCTTGTCTAATAACTATGGAGGATATTAACCCACATACAAGAATCATGGTTGATAGTGATAATATAGCTGTAGCTTTTAATTACTAAATTTCTATTTATTTATCATGGGTGGACAATTGCTCTAACATACTATCTTAATTTAATACATTTCATTTTTATAAACTTTAATATTTATCAACGGTAGCATTTACACATATATAGGTTTAAATAGATGATGATTTTCTATTTCAATACTCAATATATATTTACATTCTTTGACTTTTAAATAAAATATTTTCATTTTTTTTATTATTCAATTATTTTCTCTACATATATCAGAAATCAAAAAAAAAAAAAATGACAATTTTATTATTGGCAAATATATTGATTCAGACACATTGGGTTATTTATATACTTATTTCAGTATTTTCAGGTAATTAAAAGTTTAATTTATATAATGAAAATTATGTGTTCATTATCCTATTACATAATTTAACATAATATCATAACTATTCCTTGTCATGATGGAGGGTCTACTCCAACAACTCTGTACATTAATTAACAGATTTAATTTATTGATTTATTTACAATTCTAAATACTGATAATAAATTGGAATCTTCATGACTCAGCCAGTCCCATGGGGGTCTTGGCAGATTTCTACTTTACTATTGATTCCCTTCATCATTCAAGGTAAAATACAATTAGATGCATATATAAAAAAATGTTTTCCACTGAAAGGTGATAACTTAATTAGCAACAAGATTAGTGATTAAATGAAATAAATAAAATACATACTAGGATTATATAAATTATCTAGGTTAAGACCAGCAATAAATTCTTACATTTTTAAGTTACAGTTATAGAAAATAATAATATTAACTGTTTACTGGCATTCTTGTGGACTTCTTGGAAGTGGATGAGCTAATTCATGGTGAGAAATGGGTGGTGGGCAATGAGGACATCTTCTCTTCTTTACATTACACTCATGAACAGTTCAGATGCTTGGCTTCCCACTACTATGACCCAGAGAAGCCAATGCTGACTTACCTGAACATCTTTACAGGTACTGTGCACATTGCTATTATTAAATTTAAGATAGTTATAACAGAAAGTTCTTTCACCAACAGTTTTTTAATATTTCAGATATTAATAATTGTTGCAAACTAATTTCAAAATACATGTTTATTCATCCTTCATATGAATTATACAAAGTTACATATCAAGTATAGTGTTTCTACTAAGATTACATCACATATATAGAGTTCTTATCAATCAAAAAATCTGGTAATTTACAATGAATCCAACATTATGATCAATAACAAATAATAAATTAAATAACATGTTAATTTACTTTAAAAGCAGCCTAAGGAGCATTAAATGATATTAAATTAACATAAGCCTCCTATTAGGGCCATCCATCAGAATCAAGATCTTTGATTACATGAAAATCAATTTACATAATTTACAAGAATATGGATAACTTTTAACTAATCATATTCTTTTAACAATGGGATTTTGTCTTCTTATATCCATAAGTTTTCACCTGCAATGTGTTTCAAGAAAGCTATTAGCAGATGTCCTTTAAGTGCATTTCTTTCTTGCATGCCTCTCTGTCATCACACTGTCTTGTTGTGCATTATATTCATTTTTACTCTTACAATATATTTCCTCTATAAGGATAACAACTGTAATTATTTTAGTATTGGCTAGGGTTACAGCACTTATTTTACTTTTCCTAAGGTGTTTGAACCACTCTCTCATTGTATACTCATTTTAACATTTCTTCATTGCTTTTACTGATTTTATTAATTTCTAAACATGGCTGGAAAATTTTCTAATGAAACTACTTATTCTTTACTTAAGATTGCTAATTCTGATTATGAAGTATTTTATAACCATTTTCTCCCCATAATTGCACACACACACACACCTATTCCTAATGTATGGGGGTTTATTTTATTAATAAAATTATTTCTACACTGGGAGATAGGTTCGAACACCGCAAGATGAAGCAAGTATATCATCTACTGGTAGATATGCACCACTTTAGTACCTATACATTTTGGTGTCTTGGTTCTTTAAGAACCATCTTATTAGGCAGGATTAGTTTTAAACCAATAAACATCATATGATCACCATTTCTTATGCTTGCTTATAACTGTTATTAAAACAGGCAAAACTATCTCTACATATTGCAACTTAGTGCAAGCCAGAGTAATCAATGGATTCCAGAAGGCTTGTGCATAAAATCCCCATCTAGTGCCTACTCATCCAATATTCCCAGACTAGTTTCTGATTTGTTGTCTTCATTAGTGAGGAGCTTTGGATCTGAGAGCACTGAACCTAGATCTTAGGATCTAATGCAACCCTCCAGAAGCCACCTTTTATCTCTACTTTACTACAAAACTATGAGTCTTAAATTGGAAAATTATAATATTTTAAATCCAAGCTCATTAGTGGCAATACGTATAGAGAGTTTTGCCTGTTTTAATAAGTTAAAAGCCAGCATAAGAAATGGTGATCGTGTGATGTTTATTGGCTTAAAACCAATCCTGCCTAATAGGATAGTGGTGGCTATGGTTATTAAAGAACTAAAGACACCAAAATGTATAGGTACTGAACTGTGTTCAGCCCCATATGACTATGTAAGCTATTGAGCTTAGATTGGAAATATTATTGTGTTTTCAATTTTATCCTCATAGTTTTGTAGTTAAGTAGAGATAAAAGGTGACTGCTGGAGGGTTGCATTAGTTCCTAAGATCTAGGTGCAGTGCTCTCAGATCCAAGGCTCCTCAATGATGAAGGTCACAAGCCAGAAATTAATTTGGAGGTAGACTAGATGGGGATTTTATGCACAAGCATTCTGGCATCCATAGATTACTTTGGTTTGCAGTGAATGGCAATACATATAGAAAGCTTTCCCTGTTTTAATAACAGTTATAAGCAAGCATAAGAAATAGTGATCATGTGATGTTTATTGGTTATATATAAAATAACCTGGTTATTAATAGATATTGAAAAAATTAAATACCATAATAAAATAATGCATTTTATTATTGAACAAAAACAAATGAAGCTATTTCTGTTTTTTAAAAAAAAAATATAAACAAGTTATTTGTGAGAAGTTGGATTTTTAAAACGTATGTTTTTGTCCAGTTGCTGCTAATGGATTTAGTTAAAAACAATTTTTTAAAAAGATATTACCCATATTTCATTAACACAGCATTATTGTAACACCTATAAAACTTAACTTATAACCATTTCTATTGGGAAAGTGCCTATAAAATTATCTACACTACTGGAAGAATCTATTTGTTCGATTTTTTTTTGTTACTACAATTTATCATTAAACAAAAGCAAACGCAAGGTGTAGTATAATGTTAAAACAAGCAAAACTCACTATATGTATGCCACACACAGTAAGCTAGAGTAATCAATGGATGCCAGAAGGCTTGTGCATAAAATCCCCATCTAGTGCCTACTCATCCAATATCCCCAGACTTGTTTCTGGCTTGTGGCCTTCGTCAGTGAGGAGCCTTGGATCTGAAAGCACTGCATCTAGATCTTAGGCTCCTCACTGACGAAGGCCACAAGCCAGAAACAAGTCTGGAGATATTGGATGAGTAGGCACTAGATGGGGATTTTATGCACAAGCCTTCTGGCATCCATTGATTACTCTAGCTTGCTGTGTGTGGCATACATATAGTGAGTTTTGCTTGTTTTAACAACAGTTATACATAGCATAAGAGATGATGGTCATGTGATGTAGTATAATGGTTCTAAAAATGTATTGAATAAACAATGAGTGAAAATTTCTTCACTTAAGTAAATGTAAAATAATTCCTGAAAATCCCCAGATACTTGACTATATTGCATGAGTAAATTTTAAAACTGAAATAAGAGCACTCAAAAAAAAAAAAATTCTATTATTGAGATTTCGAATGACACAAAGTAAAAGCAAGATGGTTACAGTCAATCTAATTAAAACTGACTGCTATTTATCACATTGCGGCCACAAAAGTCAGGAAAGGTAATAATGTAAATAAGAAGATAAAAATGTAAATAATTATATTTTTTAATATGCTATTGTGTCTTTGATTAAACTAAATTATATAAAATTCATTATTTTATTTAACTAATTTTATTTTATGGGGTGGGGGTCTTATTCACATGATAAAATCATTGAGTTATATATATAAAAAAAAATAAACAATTTTATTTACAAATATAGATATATTAAAACTGCACAAATTAGTATGTCTAAGGTAGAATACATATAATGCAAAAAACAAATATTTTGTTCTATGTTTTATTTAATAAATTGTTTTTCTCTTCACTAATAAAAATTGTAATTATACATATGCGATTTTTTTTGCATGCGTTAGTGAAGCTGTAATTATTCTATAATGTTTAATACGCCTGCTTAGCACTTTCGAGATTTAGTATTCTAATATCATACTCTTAGCTTTACGAATGAAGACTGTTGTAATTTACTGTACACATATGCAAATGAGCTTGAAGTTTTAATTAGTTAGTCCATTGTTTGGAGAGAGCAAAGTATGCCAAATCCGTTAATAATGTCCTAATTTTATTATTAATTTTTACGTATTCTGATTCAATACATAAAAATGCTAATGAAGAACTGATTTCGTATTAATGTGACCAGAGCATATGAAACATTTAAATAAACAACGTAACTGAAAAATCTGCATTACCGCATATTACTACATCTACAATTGTATTACTTCTCATATGACATTCATTGTAGGACTTGCGAATTAAAGAGGCAAAAAAAGGAAATGTAATTTCATTTAGCTTATGATAAAATGTTTTAATTTTCCTGAAAAACATAGATCAAGCAGATCGGATACCTTTATAAATGTGAGGTCAGGTGCTATCACAATGGATTCAGACCAGCTCTATCCATAAAACTAGGGGTGCCAAAATTTATCTTGTACAAAGGTGCCTCACATCCACGCAGTGAGCCTGGTAGAGATGATGCATTCCTTTAAAATCATAGAGAGATCAATATTTATCATGAGTAAATGAATATTGGCACTTATAACAAGGACTATTTAGATACAGTAGGTGACAAGATAATTTACACAATCTTAGTCATTATTGGAATTAATAGTTTTAAGAAATTAACATTATTGTTTTCATGATTGTTATAACATTTATTTATTTATTTTTTATTAACCACTGCTTTTTTCCTCTAAATTTGATGACTTTTATACAAACTTGACGAGATTTATTATTCCAAGGTTTATTATGAAAGTTTGCACTATAATTATTAACATTAGATGTAATGCAAACGTATTTTATTTATCATTTTCTTTACAGATATGACAGAGCTTAAATTTTAAAATAACAGTACGTACAATTTTATCTTTTTAATTTATAGAAATATTATGTTTATTTTGTTTGTTGTTTATGATTCTTGGAGGTTATGCAGCCACAAATCTTGCTTATTTTTTGCTTCGTCTTGAGATAATGTCTGAAAAATTAAGAAAGCTGTTATTCATGCTAAGATAATGAAAAGTTATTTAAAAGCAAGTTTTGAATCAGGATCCTAAAACCGTGATGAAAAACACACACACATTAAGAATATTGGTTCTTTCATGATAATAAATTGATAATAAAAAAATTAGAATCAAAGTATATCTTTATATAAAACAGTCTCTTGGATAATTAAAGAAAGAGAAAAGATATGGCTTTATTGCTACAGATATAATAAAAAGTGGGATAAATAAATTAGTATAACGAAAGTTAAAATATAGATGTGTTGTAAATAGTAAATACAAAAGGATAATTTATTTTTTTAAAAATTGGTTTAGATGTAAGATGTTCTCATCATTAAGTAAATATTATGTTTAAATGAATTAAGGCCATTTAAAATAATAATAATACTTGAATGATTTACTGTTTATGAACTCATAAGAAGTTTGGGCATTAGAAATGTCAGAGTTGGGCTATGATCTATTAGAGCCTTGAACATTAGAGTTTGCCGTTCTGCTATTATACCTAACCATATAGTTTCTTTTAAACTCGTAGATAAATATAATAACAAAGCCACATGTTAATACTATTATGCAGAATAGATTAAAAGCCACTTTATTTTATTAGTTATATTTTATTAAGTAAACTGTATTTCAATTAAAGTGAACATTTAAAAACACAATCAAAAAATAATATTATTATGGTGAAGTAACGTTTGGCCCATCTGATATATTAAATATAAAATTTATAAATTCATTATAAATGTGTGTTAAAAAAAAAGTAAAATAATTTGAATTTAAAATTAATATTGTGCTAAGCATGCTTTCTGCAGAACATTGCCAGAATAATAGCATTGGCTTAATCCAACTAACATGTAAATGGTTTGCACTGAAAGAATGATAAAAACCAAAAATACAAGGAAGCCTAGGCTATTGCTAAAGATCCATATGCAATTAATAAAAAATAATCATGTATTCTATTGTAAAAAATGAAATATTTAAATGACTCACATAATGAAGTACATTTGTTTAAGAACACAACTTTTTAACTGCAAAGTAAAACAGCTGTATGATTCTGGCAATGTGCTGAAAGCATCCTTAATGCAATATAAAATTTAAATTTAAATTGCTCTACCTTTTTGTAATACTTGTTTATACTAAGTTTATAAATATTACATTAAATAAAGAAAAGTAAAGTAAATATGATTTAGAATTAAATATAAAATTATGTTACTCCTGAAAGGCAGTTGCATGAAGCAAAATAAATGTTTCTTATCATTAATAATATATATACACAATAGGTCCACAAGCTACACTATATTTTGTTTCAATATTCCTCATATATAAACATATATAGAGTATAAGAGCTCATGCTTTGTTGATAAACATAGATTAAAATATGTATTGTTTATTACAATGCAAGTGTACAGTACTTTTGAACAAGCACACCCCCATATACATATAACACAGATGCTTTTATATATATAGTGCCTAAAGGAAAATGGACAGACAATGAAGCCAAATTATACCAAGAAAATTTGTGAATGCTTCGAGCGATCAAGCTAAGATCAGTCTACGCTCAGGATTTTTTAGCTACTACTATTTATACCATGAACAAAGACAGCTACAATAACAATAATAATAATCATTGAACATTACAAAGTATAACTAAGTAAATTTTAAGAGAAGAAGAAACCTCAACTCACTCTTGCAAAACTTCTAAAGCTCTCAATATTGATAACACAAACCACAGAGGAGCAAGGATACAATAATTTCTCTACTTATAATAAATCTCTTTTAGCATGTCCTCTCCAATATACTCATACATTTTTCACTCCTTCTTCATCATCTTATTGCCATAATCAGATCCACATTTAATAAATAACCATCTTTTATAAATCTTACTGATTTGTTTATGCCACTTTGCCTTTCTTTGACAATAGATATAAGTTCTTATTTCATAGAATTATAGTATTATAATCTCAGGGTTCTTCTATATTATATTTTTAATATTAAAATCTTCTAAATATTTATTTTAGGGCATATTGTTAATGAAATGAATGATATCTAGTGATAAATATGAGAAGACATACACTTAGTCTACAAGTTAATTTTAATAAAATAATTTAATTAAGACAACAATGCTTAAAACACTGTAATAATATAATCATCTTCTAGGGTAGCATTTGAATACCAAGAGTGGGAAGGGATTTTATGGTCATTCAAAATATTCATCACCAACATAAATAAATTTATTAAATGAAAATATGTAATAATTTATTATAAAAGCAGTCGGTACTTATTAAATAGCTACTGTAAGTCACTTGGTGGCACTGTTTCTGTGTAAAAACACAAAATAATACCACTTTCACTGCTGAATGTACAGCTAATACACCACTATGTTCATAGTAGCCATTTAGCGGCCATGTGATGTGGTTTACACGGCCAAAACCATGACACTACTGATCAGAAAGAGCCATTTATTCTGCCGTGTCTGAACCTATGGGTAATACAATGCTGTGATTATAATAGTCATTTAATTGTGCTACATGATGGCATCACTTTTTATGCATATGCACAGAAATGTTCCACCCAGCTTTGTGTGGCTTTCTATGCATACAATCAGTAATGGCACTTCACTACCATTTAATCTAAGGCTGTGTGTACTGGAATGTCTTAGAACTGTTGAAATGTTGTTCCAAATGGTTTTTTATAGACCCCAACTGACATAGTATTACCTATTACTAATTGTCAGCATATCAGCAATGCTTCCCTACACAGTGTGGAAGTGTTTAAATTTGGATAATGGCTCTGCCACAGGACAATTGCAGGTGTTCACGAAAAAGTCCTCTTTGGCCATGACTCGTACAAGAAAAACAAAATGGCTGAAGGTAATAGCATAATGATTCAACTGTGGGACATCCCAAATGCAGAAGCTGACACAGTTGCCTTTCTGCAAGTTTAAAACAACCTGCCACATATCAATCAATGTTTATGTGGTAAAGCTATGATATTTAGTAGACAAACTTGGCAATTTGTGTGTGCTCACTAGTCTCCAAAACCATTTCTGACTGTTTGTTTTTTAAATTGTTGTAGGTAGTGAAATGTTGTTTAAAAATGGTAGACTTTCCACTTTTTAGCCAAAAAAGTTTTTTTTATTAATTACAGTCATATATCATTAATAAAATTTATTTTTTCAATGAATCTGTTTTGTCATTGTGATGAATTTGAAAGGCAATCAATTCCAAAGTTTTTTTTTTTTTTTTTAGTGTTGTTCATTTTTTTAAGCTTTAATTTAATATTACAACCAGACTGTCATTGCTGAAGGGTAGAGGGTGGAAGAAAGTAGGCCAGTCTAAAACAAAAAAAAAATCTTTGATTTTTTATTGTAAATAAAAAGAAAGTGGCCTTTTTTTGGTTAACTACTGTAATAAGAAGATAAACAAAAAGAAAAGGTGAAAGCAGGAAAACAAAAAAAGCTGAGTCTGATTAATTATTGGGGAAAAAAGTCCACTTTTTAGAGTACATTTGTTGTACTATTATTTAAAAATAAAAAGCCACCTCTGCTTAATTACTATAAAATAAATTACACTTTTTGGAACACATTACCTGTACATTGTAAGCCAACTTACTGTTATTATCAAAAAAGGCATATTATTAAAAAGAAATTACCCCCCCTTTTGTTACAAATAAAAAAAATAGTTTTTTTTTTTTAAACATGTAATATAATTACAAAAAAGAGCTGCCATGTAAGATAATTAAAAAAATAATTATAAAAAAAAAACACCACTTTTTAAAAAAAACTAAGACTAAAAAGAAATAAGAATAAGGTACTTTTTAAAGAAAAATAAAGGCGTATTATTTTTTTAAAAAAACACTTTTTTATAAAAAAAAAAAAAAAAAAAGGTGCTTTTTAAAAAACAACAACAACAACAACAAAAAAATAACATACATTTTTAAGAGAAAAAAAGCTGTATTAGAAAATAACATCAATTGTTTAAAAGTGAGAGGCCCAGAAATGTTATATCACTATGTTTTTGCACAGAAACAGTGCCACCAAGTGATGTAGAGTGACTATTTAACAAGTACCAAGCAGTCTTATTTAAATAATTTGTAGTTTTAAATTACAGTGACCAATAGAATAAATGAACAATATTTATTTCAAATGAATTCATCATATCTGCAAAATAATTATCATCGAATAGCTTAACATTTCAATTTATGTGTTTGTACTTTGAATAAATAGCATGAAAAATAATTGCATTATAAATTATACAATATTCAGATTTCTGGATATGGATTGGTGAATATCAAAACATTATAGAGACACTACACAAGGTTTAATAACAAAATAACATTTATTATATGATAAACAAATTTTATAAACAAGAACGCCATGGAAGTCTATTACAAGAAGAATTTCAAAAACATTGTTACAACAGATTAATGCAGTTGCTTTTACAATTTTAAATTTACTTAAATGCATAAACTAAATCAATAACTTAAATATCCATGACCTATGATGGTCCTAAATGGACAAGTACATTTGTCCAGTTAGACATTATTACAAGAAATTTATCTTTCAAGTTAAATACTTATTTTATTATTATCAATAAATATTCTGTGCCTTTAAAATAATAGAATTTTACTGAATTATTAACAAGTTTATGGTACAAATTTTATACTTTCTTGCATAAAATGTGTGCCCTAAAACATTTCTATAATATTAT
Organism: Epiperipatus broadwayi; assembly: GCA_028023455.1. Lineage (NCBI taxonomy): Eukaryota > Metazoa > Onychophora > Udeonychophora > Euonychophora > Peripatidae > Epiperipatus > Epiperipatus broadwayi. The sequence goes on from JAQFVV010012448.1 coordinate 7,143,103, forward strand.
AATCTATAGCTTTACCAACTATGCATTATTTATTAATTTTATAATCTTTAATTGCTGAAGTTGTATTAACTCTATAAATTGTCATCAGAGGTTACACATATACATTCTCACACTCTATGATATTTGTCCCCAACAATGATAAACCTGAACGATCGTTAGATCTTACAAATCCAGTAATGACTTGCCTCTGAATGATAATGATGATGATGCATATTGTTTATTTAAGATAAAGAACATAAATTTACAATTTTGAATAAGTCATTATCAGTTCTATCTTATGTAGTGCTGACAAAGTACAGCAAAACAGATTTATACATTAAAACTCTCAAACTATATTTAGGGAATTAAAAGTGCTCCTGAAGAAAGAATGATCCAGTTAAAAATAACAAAACTTACTAATAACCAACATACTAAAATATCAACAATATCATACATAGTGATAAATACATAATAAAGAAGACACATTGAAGAGGAAAAGCTAATAAAGCAATAAACCTAGTGATGGCAAGAATCCAAAACATGCACCTACTTTCTGAAGGCAATAAAATATGTTAGGACTTTTGTCTCTAGACATATAATAAATGGGAATGAATAATCACACTAAAATCATAAACATGAGACAATATTACTCAAGGAAAATATCAACAATATTGGAGAGAGTAACCCTCTATCTCCTGATAAAATATCAAAATTATTTCAATAACAACAATAATGAGAGAGCTCAGCTCCATCTCCAAACCATCAAGGCAGAAATAAAATTCACATACCTTGAAAACTTACAATGGTTGGATAATATATATCACATATACTAGAGATAAATTAATTTTAAACTCTCAATAAATATAATACTAAATTGATGCATAAAACCAATAAAGTAATAATATTGTCATCAAATATAATTGAATACGTGTAGCCTTAAGCAATTAAAAGAACAAGAAATATACATCATTTTCATAAATGTATAAGCATTCATTAATAAATATACTTCTCATAATAAAGGACAAAGCAATACTCTTTAAAGTAACTTAATACTAAATTATTATATAGCATATAGTATCATTAATGCTAATAAGTGAACCTCTGTCATGTATGCTAGTCCATATAACGTTATATATATATGAAAAACAAAAAACACAAGTTAAAAACTTGCATACGCTTGTATTTATGACTATAGATGGCGTTATACCAAAAACACCTTCAAGCGTTTGTTTACATAAACGTCAGAGCGTATTTCACTATCTCTAACTTAATTTCCACCTTCATATCATGATTTCAAGCTATTTGCTATCGTCAGTGAAGGACAGGATTAAGAAACTAGATCTAAAACACAAACTCTGAGCGTTTAAGAAACAATTTCTATTCAGCTTGCAAGCGTGAATCTTTTAGACACGTAATGTCTTCAAACTCAGCATAGCATGCCAGATAGCTACATGAGTCTGATATCAGTTCAGCATCACCACATAGTAGAAGCCTCTGCAATATATATCATTGCAAGAAAGACCTCAAAGGTACATTTATGAAAAACAAAAAACACAAGTTAAAAACTTGCATACGCTTGTATTTATGACTATAGATGGCGTTATACCAAAAACACCTTCAAGCGTTTGTTTACATAAACGTCAGAGCGTATTTCACTATCTCTAACTTAATTTCCACCTTCATATCATGATTTCAAGCTATTTGCTATCGTCAGTGAAGGACAGGATTAATAAACTAGATCTAAAACACAAACTCTGAGCGTTTAAGAAACAATTTCTATTCAGCTTGCAAGTGTGAATCTTTTAGACACGTAATGTCTTCAAACTCAGCATAGCAAATAGCTTGAAATCATGATATGAAGGTGGAAATTAAGTTAGAGATAGTGAAATACGCTCTGACGTTTATGTAAACAAACGCTTGAAGGTGTTTTTGGTATAACACCATCTATAGTCATAAATACAAGCGTATGCAAGTTTTTAACTTGTGTTTTTTGTTTTTCATAAATGTACCTTTGAGGTCTTTCTTGCAATGATATATATTGCAGAGGCTTCTACTATGTGGTGATGCTGAACTGATATCAGACCCATGTAGCTATCTGGCATGCTATGCTGAGTTTGAAGACATTACGTGTCTAAAAGATTCACGCTTGCAAGCTGAGTAGAAATTGTTTCTTAAACGCTCAGAGTTTGTGTTTTAGATCTAGTTTCTTAATCCTGTCCTTCACTGACGATAGCAAATAGCTTGAAATCATGATATGAAGGTGGAAATTAAGTTAGAGATAGTGAAATACGCTCTGACGTTTATGTAAACAAACGCTTGAAGGTGTTTTTGGTATAACGCCATCTATAGTCATATATATATATTGCAGTTTATAATGTTAATTGACTATTTAGTAGTCTGCATTACAGTGACATGTTTATTTCATGTTTAAAGAGGTTTATTTAAACTTCAATGTATCAATATTTAATACTCTGTAGTCAAGTTGCAAGCTTTAAGTGTCCATATATATTCAATGGACCATTAGTAAGAATGGATTCCATTCTTGCTATTAAAAGGTGTTAAGGTTGCTTTGACAGCAATGAGAAATATTGATTACTACATTTTACTGTGAATGTTTAGGTGGTTACTGGTTGGAACTTAATTATATCATCATTCCAGATTAGCTTTAGGCACTATTTCGCTTATTATTTCTAAATAATACTTGGGCAATTTAAAAGTATTGCAGTTTGTAATGTTAATTGACTATTTAGTAGTCTGCATTACAGTGACATGTTTATTTCATGTTTAAAGAGATTTATTTAAACTTCAATGTATCAATATTTCATACTCTGTAGTCAAGTTGCAAGCTTTAAGTGTCCATATATATTCAATGGACCATTAGTAAGAATGGATTCCATTCTTGCTATTAAAAGGTGTGAAGGTTGCCTTGACAGCAGTAAGAAATATTGATTACTACATTTTACTGTGAATGTTTAGGTGGTTACTGGTTGGAACTTAATTATATCATTATTCCAGATTAGCTTTAGGCACTATTTCGCTTATTATTTCTAAATAATACTTGGGCAATTTAAAAGTATTGCAGTTTGTAATGTTAATTGACTATTTAGTAGTCTGCATTACAGTGACATGTTTATTTCATGTTTAAAGAGGTTTATTTAAACTTCAATGTATCAATATTTCATACTCTGTAGTCAAGTTGCAAGCTTTAAGTGTCCATATATATTCAATGGACCATTAGTAAGAATGGATTCCATTCTTGCTATTAAAAGGTGTGAAGGTTGCCTTGACAGCAGTAAGAAATATTGATTACTACATTTTACTGTGAATGTTTAGGTGGTTACTGGTTGGAACTTAATTATATCATTATCCCAGATTAGCTTTAGACACTATTTCTCTTATTATTTCTAAATAATACATGGGCAATTTAAAAGTATTGCAGTTTGTAATGTTAATTGACTATTTAGTAGTCTTCATTACAGTGACATGTTTATCTTATGTTTAAAGAGGTTTATTTAAACTTCAATGTATCAATATTTCATACTCTGTAGTCAAGTTGCAAGCCTTAAGTGTCCATATATTCAGAAAGGAGTTTGCTATTAACTGAAAGGAGACCCTTTGATTCCTCTTGGAGGCCTTAAAGGAACCGAGCAGGGCAAATTCCTAATGTCCACTCCATACGTTCTTGTCATTGCAGCTGTTATTACTATATGTTTATTCATATAGTATACGAACATGGATGGGCTGCTCACCAACACGCATTAGCCAGCATGGTGAGTTTATTGGCTTTTTACCTCTGAGTTTAAGATCAAGAAACACCATGGTCTTTCTTCTCAGTGCCTGATAAGGCAGAATGAATGTTTGTGTAAATGATAAAGATTTTTCCCAATTATACAATTATGACAGACAAAAATAAAGCATGGCCCTTAATCCCAGGAGGCTGTAAAGTCACCAACCAAGGCAGCGGTTGGTGGCCAAAGGCGGAGGGTGCTAAGAATATCCTGGAGGCGGACCCAGGCTGCCATTTGATGACGACTTTTTATTTAGGTACTTACAACTGCAGATCACTTTCAAGTGAAGGAAGATTGCAAGAATTAGAAGAAGAACTCTCTTATATTAAATGGGATATTATTGGACTTTGTGAAGTTAGAAGAAAAGGTGAAAAGACAATTGATTTAAAAAGTGGACATATACTCTATTATATAGGCAAAAATATTGGAAATACAAGTGGAGTAGGATTCATTATAAATAAAAAGTGGAAGAACAATATTGTGGAGATTGATGGTGTATCAGACAGAGTGGCAAGATTAGTTATACAACTTAATAGCAGATATCAAATGCAGATAATTCAGGTTTATGCCCCAACAAGTTCTCACAGTGATGAAGTAGTAGAAGATTTTTATATGGATGTACAAAAGGCTTTTGATCAGAGTAAACAACATTTTAAAATTGTTATGGGAGATTTTAATGCTAGAATTGGTAAACAAATGAAAGATGAAAGTGTTGTAGGTAATTTTGGTTATGGTAATAGAAATGAGAGAGGACATAGACTTGTGGAGTTTGCAGAGAAGGAAAAACTTTATATTATGAATTCTTTTTTTGAGAAAAATGTTAGAAGGAAATGGACATGGAAGCATCCAAATGAAGGTACAGCAGAATTGGATTATATTTTGACTAACAGGAAATACATATTTCAAGATTGTAATGTTCTTAATAAATTTATCACAGGAAGAGATCATCGATTAGTAAGGGGTAAGATACATGTTAATGTAAAACTAGAGAGACAAAAATTATTAAGAAAAACTATATTTACAGTTGATATTCCTAATCTTCAGAAACATTCTAATGAATTTAAATTAGAACTTACAAATCGGTTTCAAGTATTAGTAGATTTTGAACATGATTCAGATTTGAATGAAATTAATATGAAAATAACTGATACAATTTTAAAAACTGCAACAAAGATAGCTGGTAGAAAAAAGCAGCAATTGACTAATAAAATTTCTACTGAGACTAGAGAACTTATGAAGAAAAGAAGGAATATGAAGATATGCAAGAATGATGCATTAAAAAGAATTGAATATCTCGAATTTTGTAAAATGGTGCGGAAAAGAGTTGAAAATGATATAAGAAAGTATAACTGTGAACTAGCAAGAAAAGCTGTAGAAGAAAATAAAAGTCTTAAGAATGTAAAACAACATTTTGGTATTGGTAGGAAATTTATATCTGCAATAAGGAAAAAAGATGGAATTATTACTAAAAAGAGGGATGACATTATGAAATTGGTAGAAGATTTTTATCAAGAATTATATAGTAATAAAGAACAAGTACCTCCTATATCTATTACATCTTCCGAATTGCCCAGAATTTTAAATGAAGAAGTGAGAAATGCAATTAAATGTATGAAAAAAGGAAAGGCTCCAGGTAATGATGGAATTATAATTGATATATTAAAAGAAGCAGGTGAAGAAACAGAAAAAATATTAGCAAAGTTATATACCAAATGTCTAAATGATAAAGATGTACCGGATGATTGGAAGAATGCAGTAATAATATTAATATTTAAAAAAGGTGATAAAGAAGATATTAGAAATTACAGACCTATCAGCCTTTTATCAGTTTTATATAAAATTTTTACCAAGATAATTACAACTCGTCTACAGAGAACCTTGGATTTTCACCAACCAAGAGAACAAGCTGGATTTAAAAGTGGTTTTAGTACAGTAGATCATATTCAAGTATTGAGAGAAGTTATAGAAAGGACAAATGAATATGAGTTGTCATTATGTTTTGGATTTGTAGATTATGAAAAGGCATTTGATTCTATAAACATTTCTTCAGTGATTAAAGCATTGGATCATCAAGGTATAGATCCAGGATATTGTCATATTTTAAAGAATATTTATAAAAATGCAACAGCAACAATTAGATTACATAATGATACTGGGAAAGTCAACATTGAGAAAGGTGTAAGACAAGGTGACTCCATATCTCCAAAACTTTTTACAGCAGTGCTGCAAGAAGTATTTTGTGGATTAAAATGGGAAACTAAAGGAGTGAAAGTAAATGGAGATTATTTAAGTCATTTAGATTTCGCAGATGATGTAGTTGTTTTTGCAAATAATGCTTCCGAGCTGCAGGAAATGTTGCAGGAGTTATCAGATGAAAGTAGGAAAGTAGGACTAAAGATAAATGTTAAAAAGACTAAAGTAATGTTTAATCGATTTGCTCAAAATATGAAAATAAAGATTGATTATGATGAATTAGAAGAAGTTAAAAGTTACAAATACCTTGGTCAGATTATTAATACAGATGGAAACATAATAGAGGAAATTAATCATAGAATTAAACTTGGTTGGAGTGCTTTTGGTAGAAATAACTTGATATTAAAAGGAAATATGCCTATGTGTTTGAAAAGAAAGGTTTTTAACAAATGTGTTTTACCAGTTCTTACTTATGGATCTGAGACTTGGACACTTAATAGAAGATCAATACAGAGACTTCAGACCACTCAAAGAAGTATGGAGAGATGTATGTTGGGAGTAACAAGAAGAGATCGAAAACGCAATGTATGGGTAAGAGAACAAACAGGTGTTACTGACCTCATTGAAAAAATTAAAAGATTGAAGTGGAGTTGGGCTGGACATATTGCTAGAAGAGATGATAATAGATGGACAATTGAAATTTTAAACTGGATTCCAAGAGATTGTAAAAGACCCAGAAGGAGACCACATGTAAGATGGATGGATGAAATAAGAAAATGTGTAGGGGTGATGTGGAGAAGAGAAGCTAAAGATCGGAGAAGATGGATTAAACTTGGAGAGACCTTCATCCTGCAGTGGATTGATAATGGTTGATAATGATGATGATGATGATGATATATTCAATGGACCATTAGTAAGAATGGATTCAATTCTTGCTATTAAAAGGTGTGAAGGTTGCCTTGACAGCAGTGAGAAATATTGATTACTACATTTTACTGTGAATGTTTAGGTGGTTACTGGTTGGAACTTAATTATATCATTATCCCAGATTAGCTTTAGGCACTATTTCGCTTATTATTTCTAAATAATACAGGGGCAATTTAAAAGTATTGCAGTTTGTAATGTTAATTGACTATTTAGTAGTCTGCATTACAGTGCCATGTTTATTTCATGTTTAAAGAGGTTTATTTAAACTTCAATGTATCAATATTTCATACTCTGTAGTCAAATTGCAAGCTTTAAGTGTCCATATATATTCAATGGACCATTAGTAAGAATGGATTCCATTCTTGCTATTAAAAGGTGTGAAGGTTGCCTTGACAGCAGTGAGAAATATTGATTACTACATTTTACTGAGAATGTTTAAGTGGTTACTGGTTGGAACTTAATTATATCATTATCCCAGATTAGCTTTAGGCACTATTTCGCTTATTATTTCTAATTTCGCTTATTATTTCTAAATAATACATGGGCAATTTAAAAGTATTGCAGTTTGTAATGTTAATTGACTATTTAGTAGTCTGCATTACAGTGACATGTTTATTTCATGTTTAAAGAAGTTTGTTTAAACTTCAATGTATCAATATTTCATACTCTGTAGTCAAGTTGCAAGCTTTAAGTGTCCATATATATTCAATGGACCATTAGTAAGAATGGATTCCATTCTTGCTATTAAAAGGTGTGAAGGTTGCCTTGACAGCAGTGAGAAATATTGATTACTACATTTTACTGTGAATGTTTAAGTGGTTACTGGTTGGAACTTAATATATATATATATTAATATTTAATATAGCATATAATAATAAGTTATAAATATATAACTTAAACCTAAGCATAACATTTTACCAAAACCGTTTTTTTTTTTTTATTATAAAAAAAATATTAAAGTTTTTAATATTGCACAGTTCCTGGAATAATAGCAAATAAATTCAATGAGTAAGCATGTTCTCCACATGCCATGCTGGTAATTATAATTCAAAAGATACATTTGCATTGACAGTTTTTTTCCTACCATAAAGACTTCATACATGCACGCACAGAGAAAACATTAATAGATCAATGGCCATTATTTCACAAATCATTAAACATTTATTAAACATATGCTTCACAGAACAGTTCAACACTTTTTATTGCACTACACTGATTTCTTTACTCAGGGTAGATAATTATTTTTAATATAGCAATTAGCACACATCTTTCTAATTTAAGGTAATATATATTAAGGCTATAACCTTAAGACCTTGCACTTGAAAAACGACAGTAGGAACCTAATTTAAGCAGGATTGTACAAGCACAATATTTAATATAGCAGTTTACACCTAAACATTTTTTATTCAAGGTACGTAGACTTTTACATAATATTTAATATAGCATTTTATCACATATATTTCTCTTATAATTAAACAACTTTTCTGAAACAAACATTTAAACATAATGCAATTTATTCATTTGAATAAATTGCATAGCAGTTTGATCAAAAACTTTCTCTAAATTTAAACAGGTTTAAAGTAAATGTTAAATATAGCTGTTTTATAGATATATCAAGCTTTTGTTAATCGTTTAGGATTTAATAAAGATATAGGTTCTATATCAATAAATTTTCCAAAAATTAGGAACATTTGGTTCATAAGTGAAAACATGAATGACTTTATCAAGCATTTTCTTTTAGTCAATATGATAAATAATTACTAATTATTATGATAATAATGAGTCATTAGTGTCCACAACTATCAGTTTTCTTTTCCTGAATAATTAGTTTATTTAAATACATTTATCCTAGACAAAAGATATAAACATATTTAAAAGTTTTTGATGAATTATATTATCTTAACTAGTCAGAAAAATTGTTAAAATTGTTACAGTTAGCACTAAGATAAACTTCTAATAAATCTGTTTTAAAATATGAAATTTAAACAATTCATAATGAATAAAGTTCTTATATGAAATAGAATAAGTTAAGTGAGATATCTGTAATGCTTTAGCTTTGGAAAATAATGCCTTCATCATTGGTAAACAGTTAGTTAACATTCTGTTTCTATATATTTTTTTCAATATTTAATTTAACTTTCTTGATTAACTTTGGCAAGATTTAGTACCTGATAGAGTTTTTACATATTCATTTTAATTTGGCAGAGAAAAACAACTTATTAAAAAAAATTTATACTTTATTTTTACTTGTTAAAGTTTTAAACTTCATCTATGAATTTTGATGGACATCAGTGAAATAACTTCTCTTTCCTTCTCAATCTACTTTTCTCCTTTTAATCTGCTTCTGTTCTGCTGACATATGTGTATGCACCCTTTTATAGCTTGCTAACATCAATCATTTGGATTGACAGGAAACATAATTTCCTCTTGATTTATCTCCTTTAAATTAACAGTTGATTGGTCTCAATTATCTGAATCTACAATAATAATAAGACAACCAGACAACCATATGATAGTCTAAGAATGTTACAATAATGAATTTATAGTGTCAAAATATAAATTACATAATTTTATTACCTTTTAAAACTTTTAAATTATATTAATGAATAAATTTAGAGATTCACTAATATTTTATTTAATTATTTTTTTTAATCAAATAAAAATACTCTATAATAATATTAAACATTACAGACTAAGAAATATTTTTATTAGCAAATAACATTTAAACTTACTACTGTAGGCATGCACACTCACACATTTATAAATTATCCTCTATTTTTTAAACCAATTAATTTAAATTTTTCATTAAATAACACTATACCTATTTTTAAATTAAACCAACCTAATTTAATATCTAAATTCAATTTTAATAATACTATTATTTAAACAAATGGACTGAATATTATTAGAGATTAGTTTAAATAAAGGAAAAATATATATTTAAAAAAACACTCAGCAGTGGCTACTAATAAAAATATAAAAACAACACGTTTGCATGGCTACTAATTAAACGATCTTTAAAAACATGCAATTAAGAAATTATCAAAGGAATTTCAACAACAAATATTGCCAGAGGATATCAAAAATGACAACACATTGTATGTATAAATATCCAATTTTAAATCAGACAGTTAGTCGCATTTGAGTTTGAGTCGAGCTAGTTGCATTTGAGTTTGAGTCGAGCTAGTTGCATTAGAGTTGAGTTTGAGTCAAGTTAGTGGCATTTGAGATAACAGCAGTACAATCTATCAGTGAGTTATATCAGAATGCAGTGTTAAAACCTCAGAAAACATACGACTTTCCCCAGCCTAAAGTCTGATGAAAACAGCCAACTACCAGATAAAAGTGATGCCTGTGTAACAACCTGAAGCCACTCAATATCTAATTGTCTTAAAGAAAATGCCTCGGAATAATCAGCATCAAATCTCTGCAAGAAAACTTTAAATCTAACCGGTTAGAAATACTTCATTAGAAGCAGCAAACAGTAAGAAGTATCCACGTTCAAAATCCTAGGTAATAAACATTTTTCTTATTGCTAAAGTAGACATGCATTCGTAAAGCTCCAAGAGTCAAGTTTAAGAACTCTATAACATACATAAATGAACTGTTAATATGCGTGTTTAAAATGTTGTGTGTGTTCATGCATTCATATATATTGATTTCATTGTATTTTATATATATTTCAAATATTATTTAATGCTTTCTCATAATATATTATAGTGTGTTAATTTAAAATGTGCGTGTGTTATATTAGTTAAATAAGATATTTAAAATTAGTTTAATCAATGTTAATTAAAATAAATTGTCTTTATAAACTTAGATCTTTATTTGTCAGTCAATTCTTTTCACCACTAATTGAAACTATATTTTGTTATTGATTACAAGTAGCTGAGCTAGTTAAGGGATTTTTCGATTACTGGATTATAGGCCTACTGTCTGAACATGTTAGTCTTAGACTAGCAGGTGCCTGGGGTTTACTCTGAAACAAATAAAGTGTTTGGATAGTAGGGGTTTGAATCTAGCAGCCAAGGTGGGCCACGATCTGGAAATGTGATTGCGTTATGCATTGCATAGCTCGATCTGATCGTGGGTATTATTGACAGCTAAAACTATCAATAATATTTTTCATTTCACTCGAACATGCCAGTTCATTCATGTAATATTTATAATTAAATAAGGATATAAATTTATTAGAAATACAGATGAAACCCAGTTAAACCAATTGGCAAATGAAGTGTGAGAGACTACTTGCAGAGTAAGGTGATCTCATACAGATCGAACCCAGTACAATATATTTAAAAGATGCAATCTTATATACTTAATAACCATTAGTAAATTTAAGATGACTTTGACCCCAGTGAATGCATACTCAAGCACAGGAGTAGAATATTACTGATAGATTAACTATCAATAATACTTCTGATAAAATTGAGACTGTACTAATGCACTAATCCTGATCTTTTTTGTTGATTGTAGCACCCTCTATAACTGTTGGTACTATGCCAATCCTCCAAAAGGCAATTTATTTTTTCAAGATAGCTCCATCACACTCAGTAGGGGACCCAGTACATGAATCAATAGCATTTGTAATGATCATAGGGGAGTATATATAAGTAATGGCAAACATTTCATTTGTGCTCTAGACTAGAAACATTTGTACCAGATCTCAGTTTATATTTTTTTATTTATTTAAACCTATTTATTTATTTATTTAAAGAGAGGCAATCTTACATACTTGGTATCCATTTATCAATCTAAGATGGGTTTGATGCTGTGATTGTACACTCAAGCAGAGTGGTAGATATTACTGATAGATTAACTATCAATCATACCTATAACCAGATCAAAAGTGCACTAATGCACTAATCCCAATAAAGTTTGATGATCATAGCACCCCTCCATAACTGCTGGTACTATTCCAATTTTCCAAAGGCAATTTATTTTTTTCTAGATTAATTTCAAGTGCCATCTGATCATATAAATTTTATATGACCAGAATTCCCAGATGAAAAGCATAGCAAAGTCCAACATTTGGAAACTTATCCAGACTAACTCCAACCCTCTGAACAGGGGACCTAGTGCATTAATAAAGAGCACATACCAACATTTATCTAATTTTCATAGTGCACGTAAAGGAAGGAGAACAGACCAAGTAATATTTAGCAAACACTTTCTATTCTTACACACATACACCAGTATATTACTATTTCATTTGAAAATATATATTTAACACAATATAAATAGATATAATAGTAATTATCAAACAGAATATAGTTTAACAAGAGTTAACTCATTGTATTCTTCCATTTATACTTCACATAGTTTCATTCATACTTCTGACATTTATAATATTAATAGTATTTCATACCAGTTTATTTGCTTTTCATCAATAACATTCAATATATTTACCTAGGTTTTTAACTTGAAAATGATATCATCTATTTTGACAATTTGGATAGTTCTTCTTCCATGGTTTGTGTGCTTTTAAGTTCCAGATGCTTCTGGAATTCCTCATGGATGGTCATTTGGTCATCAGTATCAATTGTTTTTCCTTTTTTATCACTTCTGAATGACAGTAAGAGAGTATATAGCAGTATCTTGCATTATGGACAAGGTATTTATAGCAAGAGAGAGACTGATGATGATAGAGGCCAGGAAAAAAACCCCAGATGGGCACTCTTGTAGTTTTTTAGCAATGCATAGTGTTATATAGCCAACTCTTAACTTCAGTACAAAAATTTGAACTAACTGATCTACTCCAACTCTCAAGCCACTATTATTATATACTTCTATTGTTCACTTCTATTCCTTTTGCTTTTAATTTATAATTAAATTAATAATCTTATCTTTTCTTAGATTAATCTACTATTTTATTGGCCAGGAATTTTCCAAAATTTAATTGCATTACAACTAGTTTATGAAGATTACTTTTTATTAATTATTGTCTATTTCTACTTTGAATTCCATTTTTATTTTCATTTACATTATATTTTGATATTTATTTCTTTTATAACATTTATTCTTTCTTAACTATAAAAAAAAGAAAGCAAATTCTAAATATTAGCTTATCATTCAAAAAAATCTAATAGATCTAATCACTATTTTTTTACTTTATTTTCTTAAATTTCTTTTCTTTATTTATTTGCTTCTCTTTTTCTTTTTTTATACTATGACATGCACATGTAGTGCATATATATGTCTGTGTTACACAATATATATGAGTGTTACAATATACATGCATATATATATATATATGTAAATTTAAAAATAAATAATTATTGCTTTGATTACTTAATTTAATTATTTCTAATTTGTCATTTAAATTAAGATGTTTATGATTTTCTATTTATCACAAGCATTAAGTATTAGATGTAAATATAATTTAATTACTACAAAAATAAGATGTATATAATGTACAACACTGAAATGATTAAACAAATCTCTGTGTAAACAGGAAAAGATGCCAAAACCATGGTATTGCCAAAGACACCAGCTTTTAAAACCATTCCTGAGGTAAATCACATGAATGGTTTTTCTATATAATTTTCAAGAAAATAAAAGTCTGCATTTACTTTCTGAGTATATATTTATTTTATATTACAGAGACAGTTATTTAAGAAATTATGAAATTTAGAAGTCTCTTATCTTTTCTGAAATCTCATTGTTAATCCTTTTTTTTCTATGAGAATAAATACATAATAAATTAAATGTTTTCATAAATGATACTCATGAAAATAAATAGAAATAATAGAGCCAATTTGCATATTTCTATTTTCTTTAGCAAAACCATGGATAACACATGTTTCTATTTAATCACAAATTTTCCCAATCATTTCTATATGTTCCTTAAATCATCCATAAAAACATTAAAATTATTACAATGTACTCTCATGTGGAAAAATTTTATTAACAGAGAGACTTCAAAGAAAATGAAAGTTTTTTAAATTTCATAATCTCGTAAATAGTTATCTCTTTAGACAATACAATAAAGATGATTTTTACTTTTTTGTAAAATGCATACAAAAGCTATTATCATGTGTTCCAGTTTTAAGTGATAGTTTCCTTGGTAATACTATTGCTGGCCATTTTTCTCTATTTATACATGGATTTGCTCAATTATTTCTATTTGTATTATCTATAAAAGTGTCTAATTTATAATTCTCTCTCTCTATATATATATATTGGTGCTAAATATATATATATATTGGTGCTAAGAATATATTGGTGCTAAATATATATATATATTGGTGCTAAGAATCCCCTGATTGTGAACCCACACTGCCATTTGATTTTTTATTTAGTACTTACAATTTCAGATCACTTTCAAATGAAGGAAGATCGCAAGAATTGGAAGAAGAACTGTCTCATATTAAATGGGACATTATTGAACTTTGTGGAGTTAGAAGAAAAGGTGAAAAAACAACAAATTTAAAAAGTGGACATGTACTCTACAACAAAAGCATAAATATTGGAAGTACAAATGAAGTAGAATTCATTATAAATAAAAAGTGGAAAAGCAACATTGTGGAGAATGGGTAGTGGCAAGATTAGTTATTCAACTTAATAGCAGATACCAAATGCAGATAATTCATGTTTATGTCTCAACAAGTTCCCATAGTGATGAAGTAGTAAAAGATTTTTATATGGATGTACAAAAGGCTTTTGATCAGACTAAACAAAATTTTAAAATTCTTATGGGAGACTTTAGTATTAGAATTGCTAAAAAAACTAATGAATGTGCTATAGATAAATTTGGTTATGGTAATAGGCATGTGATAGAACATAGACTCGTAAAGTTTGCAGAAAAAGAAGAACTTTATACAATAAATTCTTTTGTTGAGAAAAATGTTACAAGTAATTGGACATGAAAGCATGCAAATGAATGTACAGCAGAATTGGATTATATGTTAATTAATAGAAAATACATATTTCAAGATTGCAATATCCTTAATAAATTCAACAGAGGAAGTGATCATCAATTAGTAAGATGTAAGATATATGTTAATCCAAAACTAGAAAGAGAAAAATTATTAAGAGTTACAGTTGATATTGCTAATCTTCAGAAACATTCTAATAATCATTTTCAAATATTAATAGATTTTGAACATGATTCAGATTTGAATGAAATTAATAAGAAAATAACTGATACACTTTTTAAAACTGCAACAAAGATAGCTGGTAGAACGAAGCAGCAATTGACTAATAAAATTTATACTGAGACTAGAGAATTTACGAAGAAATGAAGCAATATGAAAATATATAAAAATGTTGAATATCTTGAAATTTGTAAAATGGTGTGAAAAAGAGTTGATAATGATATAAAAAATATCATTGTGAACTAGCAAGGAAAGCTGTAGAAGAGAATAAAAGTCTCAAGAATATAAAACAACATTTTGATATTGATAGGAAACTTATATCTGCAATAAGAAAAAACAAAACAACTATTACTAAAAAGTGAGATGACATCGAAAATGATTAGAAGGGTTCTATCAAAAAGTATATAATAATAAAGAACAAGTACCTCCTATAATTATTATGTCTCCAGAATTGCCCAGGATTTTAAGTGAAGAAGTGAGACATGCAATTAAATTTATGAAGAAGGGAAAAGCTCCAGTTAATGATGGAATTATAAACAATATAATTTTTTGGGCAAAGTTATATATCAAATGTCTACATGATAAAGATATATAAGATGATTGGAACAATGCAGTATTAATATTTAACAAAGGTGATAAAGAAGGTATTAGAAGTTACAGACCTGTCACTCTCCTATCAGTTTTAAACAAAATTTTCACCAAAATAATTATAACTCATTTACAGAGGCCATTGATTTAAACCAACTAAAAGAACAAGATGGATTTAAAAGTGGTTTTAGTACAGTAGAATATATCCAAGTATTGAGAGAAGTTATAGAAAGAACCAATGAATATGAGTTGCCATTATACTTTGGATTTATAGATTATGAAAAGACATTTGATTTTATAAGCATTTCTTCAGTGATTAAAGCATTGGATTAGCAAGATATAAACCAAGGATATTGGCATATTCTGAAGAATATTTATAAAAATGTAACAGCAACAATTAGATTACAAAATGATAGTAGGATGGTAAACAGTGAGAAGGGTGTAAGACAGAGTGACTCCATATTTCCAAAACTTTTTATAGCGGTGCTGCAAAAAAGTATTTTGTGGATTAGAATAAAAAGCTAAAGGATTAAAAGTAAATGAAGATTATTTGTCATTTAGATTTTGCGTATGATGTAGTTCGTTTTCCAAACAATGCTTCAGAGCTTCAGGAAATGTTGTACAAGTTATCAAGTATAAGAAGGACTAAAGGTAAATGTTAAAAAGACTGAAGTAATGTTCAATGGATTTTTCCAAAAGATGAAAATAAAGATTGATTATGATAAGTTAGAAGAAGTTAACAACTAAAAATACCTTTGTCATATTATTACTCAGATGGAGATGTAATGGGTAAAATTGATCATAGAATAAACTTATTTGAAAACTTTTGGCATAAATAACTTACTATTAAAAGAAAATTTGCCCATGTGTTTGAAAAGGAAGTAATGTGTTTTGCCAGTTCTTACTTACAGATATGAGATTTGGACACTTAATAGAACTTCAATACAGAGACTTCAGACTATTCAAAGAAGTATGGAGATATGCATGTTAGGAATAACAAGAAGAGATCAAAAATGCAATACATGGCAAAAAATAAAAAATAAACAGATATTAGTGACATTGCTGAAATAATAAAAAGACTGAAGTGGAGTTGAGCTGGACATATTGCTAGAAGAGATGATAATAGATGGACAATTGAAATCTTAAACTAGATTCCAAGAGATTATAAAAGACCCAGAAAGAGACCACATGTGGATTCATGAAATAAGAAAGTGTGCAGGGATGATATGCAGAAAAGAAACTAGAAATCAGAGAAGATGAAATGAATTTGGAGAGACCTTCATTCTGCAGTGGATTGGTAATGGTTGATGATGACAATGATATATATATATTGTACTGGGTCGAACCACTGAAACCACCTACTTATACGTATATATAAGTTTTGGCCGGTTTCAAACTCCTTCATAATACATTTATAATCTTATAAAGGTTACGTGAATGAACCAGCACATTCGAGCAAAATGGGAGATCTTATTGATAGCTTTAACTATCAACAATGGCCCATCTCAGCTACTAGATTCAAACCCCTACTATCCAAACACTTTATTTGTTTCAGAGTAAACTCCAGGCGCCAGCTATCTATTCAAAAGAATAAACAACATCTTTGGTCAGTAGGCTCATAATCCAGCGCTCGAAACAATTCCCTTAACTAGCCCAGTCTAATTTTAATCAGTAATAAAATATAGAAAAAGAATTGATAAACAGAATTGACCGACAAATAAAGTTTAATTTTAAAGACAATTTATTTTAATCAACATTAATTAAGTTTTAAAGATAATTGATTAACCAACATTATATTACTAAATTTAAATATCTTGACAATCTAATTTAATACACGCATATTTTTAAATAAACACATTATAACATATTTTAAATATCTTGACAATCTAATTTAATACACGCATATTTTTAAATAAACACATTATAACATATTTTATGAAAAAAAAAGCATAAATAATCTATGACATTTAAATTATCTCACATTCACAAACATAATAATAAAGCATTAATAGCATTTGAAACTTAAACACACTTATCAATAGTTCATTTTATGTATGATAGAGTTCATATAATTTGAATCTTGAATGTTTACAAATTACAGTGGTGGCTACTACTTATAAATGATAATAAATCAATGTTTACCTAGCATTTTTGCTTGTCGTTGGCTGCTCCTCATGGAGTATATCTAACCGATTAGATTTTGACATTTATTGAAGAGATCCTATGTTAATCCATTGGTTTTATTCTTGAAAACAGTTGAACGTTTGATGGAGGATTTCTGAGTTGTTATGCAGACATTACTTCACAGGTAGGTTTTGATGATCTTGTTGGACAAAGAGCTGAAAGAAGAGCGTATATTTTCATAAGATTTTCAGCACTGCATTTCTGTAAACAAGACTGACACTGCAAAACTAGACTGAAACTGCAAACTCAAACTAGACTGAATGTCCGATAAAAATCTAGGTATTTATATCTGTGAATGGTTTTTGTTTTAATATCCTCCGGCAAATGGTGCAATAGGTGTTGTCGAAATTCCTTTAGATTAATCTTATGATAACATGTTGTTTGATTGATTGTTTAATTACTAGTAGCTATTTCAAAACGTGTTGTTTTCATATCTTTAATTAGTAGCGCACTGCTGTGTTTTTTTTTAAATACATTTTTCATTTATTTATAATATTTAATACTGATACATTTTTTTTTTACATTCGCATGCACATATATAATTTTACTCTACACATCAAAACTAGTTTTAAGATTATTTTTCTTCTTTAATTTAAATGAAGCGATTTATATATTTTTTTTAAAGCTTTTAAATTGTATTTCACTAATAATAATAAACTCTTTTGCAAAAGATTTTTTTGTTTTAATAATTTTTTTACGACAAAATTATTTTATATATATGTGCCAACACCCCCCTCCGTTTTAGAGTAAAATGCATCATTTTTGACCATTTTATCTCTTGCAATTTTAATTCTTGACTCTAAAGATTTATTAATTTATTATCTTAGATAATTCCTACACATGTGTATACATGCAGCATAAGTCTACACCTACTAATATTCTAGATATCGAGTTATTACTGAACTTGCTTACAGGGAATCTATAATAAATAAATCCCTTTTTGCACTCATCATAAGGTGCAGCAGTACCAAGAAAATAACCTAAAAGGATATCTGGATAAATACATTTAAGATACTCATCATAAGGTATCGTATTTACCGAATATTACCAGTGTATGTATGCGTATATACACATGTATACTTATACACACTTAATACACTTAGATTGACTTTATATTTTTTTATTATTAATCTTACAACTTTATTTTAAATTCATATGAACATTACTTTAACATTTGTATTTATCTAATCTCACAATATTATTTTCAAACCCTTATGAACATTTTAAATATTAGTTTTACGATACTATTTTTAAACCATCATGGACATCAGTTTACATATTTATTTATATTAGGGAATCATATTTTAAATCATTTACTTAACTTCTTTATTAACGTGCGTGCATTCAGAAAACTATTTTATTTTATTGCTCTTCATTATTACACAGACATTTGATTTGACTTAATTACTTTAAACCATTTATTTATTTCCTTTTATTAACTTATGTATATTCAAAACTATTTTATTTTAACATGCGTGTACTCAGAAAAAGAAAAAAACTGTTTTTCTCGAGTGCATTTTTAGTTTTATTTTCATCATTAGGTAATAAATGTAATGTTAAGAGAAGTAGGCAGCAAAGTATAAGGTAATTCAAACACACAGATAGATATTGTGCTGATTTAAACCAACTTTTAATTTCTTGCGGAAGTCATGACTACAGCATGGGCATTTTTGTGCACAATGGATCATGAACAGGGACTTTAAGATTGTGAATGGCAGGACTATCTCTACTACACATTCGACTTACTAAAATATTTATTTTATTTGGTTACTGGGAATTTTTCCTCCAGATTTATTAACTTTTATATGCCAGGACTTTCTACTGGCACATCATTATCAGTATTATTTATTTTTTGCACTACCCATCTGTAGAACAAAGTCACCACAAGAAGAGGCTTAATCCAACAAAAGTCAGGCCTGGAATTTATCTCCTTGCCCAAATACTCGCACATACCTCAATCCTAATTTAATACACTTTTTTTAAACTTTATTTGATAATGTTTTATTTCCATTAATACATTCATTATATAATTATTTATTTCATTTTTATTTTTAAAGCGTTATTTTTATTCTCTCTCTTTTTTTTTTTTTTAAAAAACATTTTCATTTTGCTTGTCTATTTTGATTTTACACATTTGTTTTGTTTGCGTCATGCTCCGCTATGTTCTAGACTTATGAGCTGGGATATCAATATAATCAATAAGACATAATTGAGGGTTTTGACATAAATTGTTTTATTATTTTTACTCTCCCTTTTTTTAAAAAAAACAGGCCAAAACTTATATATACGTATAAGTAGGTGGTTTCAGTGGTTGGACCCGGTACATAAATGGCCCCATGTTGGGCACCATTTATGTACTGGGTCAAACCGCTGAAACCACCTACTTATACGTATATATAAGTTTTGGCCGGTTTCAAACTCCTTCATAATACATTTATAATCTTATAAAGGTTACGTGAATGAACCAGCATGTTCAAGCAAAATGGCCCATCTCGGCTGCTAGATTCAAACCCCTACTATCCAAACACTTTATTTGTTTCGGAGTAAACTCCAGGCACCAGCTATCTATTCAAAAGAATAAACAACGTCTTTGGTCAGTAGGCTCATAATCCAGCGCTTGAAACAATTCCCTTAACTAGCCCAGTCTAATTTTAATCAGTAATAAAATATAGAAAAAGAATTGATAAACAGAATTGACCGACAAATAAAGTTTAATTTTAAAGACAATTTATTTTGATCAACATTAATTAAGTTTTAAAGATAATTGATTAACCATCATTATATTACTAAATTTAAATATCTTGACAATCTAATTTAATACATGCATATTTTTAAATAAACACATTATAACATATTTTATGAAAAAAAAGCATAAATAATCTATGACATTTAAATTATCTCACATTCACAAACATAATAATAAAGCATTAATAGCATTTGAAACTTAAACACACTTATCAATAGTTCATTTTATGTATGATAGAGTTCATATAATTTGAATCTTGAATGTTTATGAATTACAGTGGTGGCTACTACTTATAAATGATAATAAATAAATGTTTACCTAGCATTTTTGCTTGTCATTGGCTGCTCCTCATGGAGTATATCTAACCGGTTAGATTTTGACGTTTATTGAAGAGATCCTATGTTAATCCATTGGTTTTATTCTTGAAAACAGTTGAATGTTTGACGGAGGATTTCTGAGTTGTTATGCAGACATTACTTCACAGGTAGGTTTTGATGATCTTGTTGGACAAAGAGCTGAAAGAAGAGCGTATATTTCCATAAGATTTTCAGCGCTGCATTTCTGTAAACAAGACTGACACTGCAAAACTAGACTGAAACTGCAAACTCAAACTAGACTGAATGTCCGATAAAAATTTAGCTATTTATATCTGTGAATGGTTTGTTTTAATATCCTCCGGCAAATGGTGCAATAGGTGTTGTCAAAATTCCTTTAGATTAATCCTATGATAACATGTTGTTTGATTGATTGTTTAATTAGTAGTAGCTATTTCAAAATGTGTTGTTTTCATATCTTTAATTAGTAGTGCACCGCTGTGTTTTTTTTTTAATACATTTTTCATTTATTTATAATATTTAATACTGATATAATTTTACTCTACACATCAAAATTAGTTTTAAGATTATTTTTCTTCTTTAATTTAAATGAAGAGGTATATATATATATTTTTAAAGCTTTTAAATTGTATTTCACTAATAATAATAAACTCTTTTGTGAAAGATTTTTTTGTTTTAATAATTTTTTTACGACAAAATTATTTTATATACATGTGCCAATTTGGCCTTGGCACAATATATATATATATTGATTTAAATATTTCCATGGATTTTTACATCAAAGGTTAA
Source organism: Epiperipatus broadwayi (assembly GCA_028023455.1). Lineage (NCBI taxonomy): Eukaryota > Metazoa > Onychophora > Udeonychophora > Euonychophora > Peripatidae > Epiperipatus > Epiperipatus broadwayi. The sequence continues at coordinate 7,164,728 of JAQFVV010012448.1, forward strand.
ATGTGATCTCTGTTTACATGGATATTATCTCCTTATTTCTATTATATATATATATATATTGTACCCTTTTGTTTAGGTTATGATGAATTGTTTACATCCATTTACTAAAAATTTTAAATTAAAGTTATTGTGTTAGGTATGATGTATATAATGTGTTGATGATCTTTTAAAAAAATCTAGTTAGAACAAATAAAAATATTTACTGTATAATCTTGTGTTTATATTTTATAAAAAAGTTAACTAAAGATAATTATAATATAGTATGGTTGGGAAAACTGGCCATAATAAATAGTGCATTAATAAGTTTTGTAAATAAATGATTAAAGTAAACTTTAAAGGTAATAATTTAAAGTTAGATAAATAGACTATTTAATAATAATAATTATATTTAGTAATTCTATTTAAGAAATTATTTAATTAAAAGGGATTATATGGGAGACAAGTGCATATTTGATTTTATAATATTAAAATAATTATTCTAAAATTGTTGCTATAATATTATTTTTATCTAATATTTTGTAAATTAAAACATTTATTTTATTTTCAGTTAAATTATTAGCATCTCGTGTATTTTTGTAAATCACATGATGTGTAGGTATTCACATGGATGCTTGTAGAGTTTTGCTAATAAAGTTGAAACTGTTTTAAAATTCTAATGTAAAATTAAAAATGTTATATTTGTCTATCCCAGAATAAAAATAATATTAGCTGTTATAAATATTAAGTTGGATTTTTAAAATGATTGTAATAAGTAAAATTAGATTTTTATTTTTGTTTTGAAAATAAATATGTTTTGATTAAAAGAAGGATAAAAGTAGTAATAAATGTTATAATATGATTTTTAAAAGTTATTTTAAAGTGTTTGGTAGGTATAAATAAAATGTGAAAATTAACTAAGAATTAAATAATATTATAAATAATAAATATTTAGTAAATTATTATTTATTTTAATTTTAACCCAGTGTTGCTTGCCCAGGGAGTAAGAAGTAAGCATTGTTTAAATTGACCAATCAGGGAAGTAAAATGTTTAAGTATAAAAGAGGTCCACAAGTTTGGCAGACTATTATTACTATTATTGCTATTACCACTACTATTGTGATACTAGGACTCCAAATTCTATCAATGGAGGAAGCTATAAAAACAACTTAGTTTCTAGTAATTTACAGTTATAAAATTAGAAGTACTAGTGATAATTAATTTTATTTATTTTTATAAGATTGTGATATAGAGATGTGTGGCTAAAAAGTTAAGTAATTCCTTACCGACTAATTTATTCAAGCCGAGCTGACATCGCATTAAACATGAATAAACCATTACTAAAATTTAAGTTATGTGGAAAATATCAAAATGGTAGTTTTTCCATTAGACACGTAGTTTTGCCTATTGTAATTATTGATTGTTATTTAATATGGAGATTAACAAGTTGGACATTATGGAAATTTTTAAAAGTTCACCAGAGATGGGAAATACAAAAATCTGAAAATAGTTTTATTCAAAAAGTTTACGTTAAAAAGATAATGAATTTAAAAAAAAGAAGCTTTAACATGACCAAAAAATTATTCTGGAATATTTCTTTTTGAAGAAATATTGAGCAATTAATTTTAAAGTTTTGATTTTTTTTAAAAAAATATAAAAATTAAGATCGTTCACAAAATGCCTTATATTATATTGAAAAGAAATCTTTATAAGTAATTAGTGTATGCTGGACATACAAAAGTTTTGAAAATTATTTATAAAAGTATAAAAAATACCTCAGAACTAGTGGAGATGCTGAATCTTACCGTGTATCAGAGAACTTGAACCTTGGGAAATATGAATAAAAGTTACAAGAACTTTTAAATTATTTTAGTGCAAAATATCAAAAGTACTTTTAATATTATATTTATGGAGCAATGGAATTCATGAATTATTTAAACTTTTGAAGACAAAGCAATAATTACTTAAATCAATCTGGATATTGTGAAGTTAACTTACCGCATTTAGTTTGGAACAATCATCTTGAATTTTTTGTGTTGCAATGTGAAACTATCAGAGCATGTGTGGTTTTGGTACCAGGAGTGTGAAGTAGAATTCAGAGGAAGAAAAAAAGAACATTTCTTAAGAAAATTAATCGATGGACTTTGTAAATATGTTTTAAATTATTTCTTTACTAAAAAAAAATAATACTAATACTTATTCATAGAATAGAAATAGGGCAGGAACATAGAACATTAAATTATTTACTAACTTAGTGATTAAATTATTATTGTAAATTTTTTTTTTTAAAAAAAACTTAATATTTTAGGTGTGACTGTGGAATAAATGCTATAATATGTAATTTTTTATTTAATTTGTGATCCAGAAAACATCAACTGAGTAATTGCCAACAGAGATTACTTATGGTAACAATTTAAAAATATTGATGATTTTATAATGTATTTTATTATTTTTTGATGTGGATGTATGGGAATGTATATAAAACACGATGCATACACATAGTTTATCGTTTATTTAGTCATTTAAAAATATGCATACTTTTATTGATATTATAAGTATATTTAAATATAAGGGAAATATAAGTATATGATTCTATTATAACTGAACTTAGTGTTTATTTAAAGTGATTAAAATATTAAAATATGACATTGATACTGATTGTTTATATTTAGGTTTGAGAGTTACCAAAGGATGAAATAATCTTTTTTTATTAGTTAGTTAGATTGTTATTTTTAGACATGAATTTATTTATTGTTATAGAAATGTGAGAATGAATTTAGCAATGTAAATTGATAGATCTCTAATGATAATAGTTTAGTATTATGTTAAATGAAACCAAGATAATATTTTATGTAGGGTTTCTTTATATGGGAATAAGGGTAGACAATAGTGATGATTATGCAAGTATAGATAACTTAGCCCTATAGCTTGTATATATTCATGGCAGTGTTTGTTTTCTGTGTGTTAAAGTTTAATGTTCCATAGTGCTGATAAATAGCCTGGACATTATATTCAGTAATGGAGGTTATTAGACAAATAAGTCATACCTCATTTCTTATACACTGTTACCATGATGATTAGTTGATAAAAGTGCTATTAAGTTAAAGTTATAGTTTATTCCATATACCTACTTATTTATTTACTATCCCGATTTCTTGGATTACATCGTGAAGGATGGTATTTAAAATATGAAATGATGAATAAGTTTGGAAATGCAGAATTGTTATTGAAGTGGATTAGATAAGTTATGTTATTTAGAGTAAAGATAAAAATAAATATAAAGATTACAAGAACATGATTTGTCAGTGAAAGAATCATAAAACTTTTCATATTTAAAAATGATTATTTTTTGGTTATAAAAATAAATAATTGATAATTAAAAGGGGGTTTATAAAGATATTAATTAATTTTTAAGTATTTTTCAAAGACTTACTTATGATGCATATTTTTACAAGTAAAGGGACAAAACTAAATCGTATTTAGTGAATATAAGTAATCATAAGTTTTGTAAAAGTGATTCTATGATAACACACCAATACATACATTCTTTTTGATATTTAAAGTAATGATTAGTAAGCAGTTTAGTTTAATTGTTATGCTATTAATTAAGGTTATTCACATCATTACTTAGTGAGGAATGACTATATGGAATAATAAAATTATATTTTTGAAAAGAACTAAATAACAATAGTAAATGCATATTAAAATAATTAATTTATCTTATATTTTTTAGAACTTATTAACTTAATGAAATTTAATGGAGATGTAATAAAAATACTATGATAATATTTTTTAAAATAATAGATATTTTTTAAAAGAATGTTCTGTAGCCTATATTTTATTTTATTTAATTTATTTTTGAAAAGTATATAAATGTGAATAAACAAAGTTTCTTAATATTGTAAATAATGTAAATAATTTTGTTAAGTTTGTTAATAAAATTTGTTAAACTTGTTTTATAAGTCTTGGTGTTGATTCAATTTTTCACATTACAATTACATAGTCACAGATAGTTTGAATTTTAAATATAATATTTGCACAACATAAATAAAGTTATTATTTAAGAGTTATATTTGTGATATGAATTTCTTTAAGAAACTTCACTTATCGTATTATTACTATTATGGTCATATAATAACTATAAGATATTTACACAGAATTATATTATTAATGATTGCCACATATTCTCAGATTATAAGATCATACCACATATTTATTTAAGATGCCATATTAAGAATAAAAGATTGTATTATTATTATTATTATTATTATTATTATTATTATTATTATTATTATTATTATTATTATTATTATTATTATTATTATTATTATTATTATTATTATTATTATTATTATTATTATTATTATTATTATTATTATTATTATTATTATTATTATTATTATTATTATTATTATTATTATTATTATTATTATTATTATTATTATTATTATTATTATTAGTATTAGTCCGATGTAGTTAGGAATGATATTAAATCCCTTATCATACTTAATTACAGAAATTATAATTGTTTAGAATTATTTTAAAAGAACCTGAGATTATTTGTGTTAGATTATTTAGATGAAGAGATGAAGATCATTTTATTCAGATAATTTTAATATAATTAAATAGTTATTGAAGATGTAGAAATGCTATATATTTAGCATTTAAGATAATAAGAGAAAGGATAGTATTCTTATGCCATTGAGGCAATATCTTATGGGATATTGGCTTAATGTATTCGTCTTGCCACTTGTAAACTCACTTCACAGTCTCATGATTTTTATTAGATATTTATTTATTTAATTTATGAAACCGAACCATATTATTATTTGTTAGTTTGAGCTAGTTTAATAACATAAAATATTAAAAATATATTTATTATTGATTAGATACATTTTAAAAGCACATAATTATTTATCTGAGCTAGACCAATTTATTATTACAAATTTCCTAGAAGTGAGGGTACAATATATATATATATATATTAACATTATAAAGTTGAAAAACTGCCAAGATATGCAAATAACTGGATGTTATAAATGAGTAAAAAGATTGATATTCCAAAAACAAAAAAAAAAAAGGTATTTATTAAAAGTCTTGTGCCAAATTATTGAGCAAGTACTATAAAAAAATTATCAAATAGTATAGTTACACAGTTTAAACATATCATTATAGCAAATTATCATTAAGCAATTATTTATAATTGCAATTTGTTACTATATATATATATAAATAAAGAAATTGTGAGCAAAATGTTTAAAAAGACTGTGGTAAAGAAAAAGAGAATAGTTGTAAGAATTAGAGAAACAAGACATGTTTATAAGAGATAATACTGATATGTAAAAAAGTCTTCAAGCTCCATTTCAGATATGAATCCAGATCATGAATATGAAAAACTAATATATATTTATTTAATGCCATATAGAAGACAAAATTGTTTCTTACCATTATTATTGCAATTGCTGCTATTATTATGATATTTATGATAGATAATACATAATATAGTCAAGATAGTGCAATTGAAAAAAGATCTGTTTTTAAAATATCAAAAAATTAATTAGCTCAAAAAATAAATTGATTTGTCTTCATCTTCTCTTTTCTCAGTGTTAAATAATTCTCCGATACCAAATTCAAACATTCTATGAGCTATTATCTTTTAGATCATGGAAAAACCTGTGGTTTATGGTTTATTGTTTTCTTTACTATGATTGAATAAATATCATTATTATGTAACATTAATTGAATGCATTCTTTACAAAGTGCAGCACCAAAGCCAACCAGTTTTGCAGCCATGTATTATAAGTTAGAGATAAAAGAACAGAATACAAAAGTTAGAATTATCAGCCAGAACTTTGTGAAGTATATAATTTGTGCATTGATGAACAGATGAATTGAATTAGAATATATATATATATATATATATATATATTCTAATTCAATTCATCTCATCAATGGCAATTTATAAATAATTGTTACAAAATATATATATACAGAAAAGTTAGTATTTCAGAAGCTATAATCTAACACAAAGGAAAAGAATAACAAAAAAGAGAAAGAAATGTATAACATGAACTATAAAACAGATTTTGACAATACAAAAAAAAAAAAAAAATCTTTAGCAGTTAAATTGTAAAAAAAAAACACCTCAAGATAAAGTACAAAACAAATGGTAGGAATTATTTAAGATCTCTAAGAATGAATTAACCTCTCATTTAAGAAATTATCTCAGAATCCTAAAACATCTCTCTTATTTAATTATATTTCATTAAAACTTTACAAGTATCAATTGCAATTATTTATAAATAAAAGACTGTGTTACATGTTAATATCTTTCTAGTGATAGATGTTTTTTATTATTTTAATTTCTTTGCACCAATCTCAGCACCTTAAATGATGTATATATATAAAGGGAAAAAGAAAAATTATCACTTCTAGGATAATTCCCCATAATAATACTAAAAAAGAATTTAAAATTATTTAAACAATTTTTTTATTATAGTTTCATCTGGTAATAAACAAACAGCTTTACATTACATCACTGCAAACTAAAATTAATGCTTATAAATTTTATTAATCTAATGTGTTTGTTCCTGGTCAAGTCCGCATCACCCAAAGAAGAGGAAAGAGTAATACTGCCTCAAACACCTGATATACTAACCTATATACTAATACTAACACTTAATTGTATTTGAAAATTTAAATTATTTTAAAGACATTTAACAATTAATATTAGATGATGGAAATAGTCCAGCATATACTTACAATTTCATTAATTTAAAATTATCACATCCTTAAAAAAGTGAATGCTATCCCAGAAAAGAAAAATATATACACCTGGGTCTCTTTTTACGTGGACTTATTTAACATGATTTTGAAGTTACACGATTCATATGTTTCACCGGAAGTCGATTTCCAATAATGCGATATTACTTTAAATAATAAATTTTGCGCACTTACGTTATATTGAAAGTAATAGCACATTATTGGAATTCGACTTTCATCTTAGTAATTTCAATATTTTTAGTGCTTTATAATAGTAAGATTTTATGCAATAATAAAATTAAAATCATGATTTCCACATTGTATGTATACACATTAAATTTTACAAGATTATAATGTAAATTTGTTCAAACATTGTGCGTGTTAATTTTGCATTTTAAATCACATTGTGTTTTTGCTTTTTAAAAAAGAATGTAATCAATTATTAATCATTTAGTGTCCACAAGTTTATTTTTAAAAGGTCAGTAATAGCAGTGGGCACAATTAAATTTGACAATTAAAAATTAAAATCTGATTTTTAATTGTAATTAACAATTTAAAAATTACTTACGGCGATGTGATGTAAAACGAAATTTGATTTTTAAACGGAATTGAAAATTAAAGACAAAAATAAGAATTTAATTTTTAGTTGTTAGTTTTAATTAAATTTTTCCCAGCAGTGGTGAATAAATGTCTTTTTATTATCATAAGTCTAAGTTCATAAACAATTAATAAAATCATCGTCTCAAAGATTAATAACTAATTACGTTGTCAACAGAAAAACATTAGCACAATGTGAGAGTGAACTTGGCGCTAGTTGTATTTCCTCTTATGAAGAATCTATTTTGCAAATGAAACTGTTTATCGGCAAATAGTGTTAATAATTAAAACGTGTATAAAAAAATGTAAATTTCTGTACTGTAAATTATGCATAAAAATATATTATTTTGAATAAAATTAAATATTATAGTTTAAAAAAGTTTGTCTTGTATCAATTTTTTTTCAAATTTGAAATTTTTTATTAGTCATATTTTATTTCCTTTTTTTTTTTTTTTTGCGCGAATTTTAAAGTAAATTTTACATTGGTGCTTTACTTTTACGCAAGTTTTGAAAAATCACAGTCCGTATCCCTCCTTTTTCAAGGTAAGTTACGTCTATTTTTGCGCGATTTCGTTTGCGCATGTTTTTTGAGGAACCTATCTATCGCGTAAAATGAGACCCAGGTGTAATTTATTTTTTAAATAGATTTTTTACTATATAAACACTTTTAATTTCTGATATATTTAGCAATGCAATTATTTATATAAATAGATAAATTTGAACTCGGGATATAAAAAAATGACCTATTGGGGACAGAACCACTTCTTGTAATGAATTATTAATAATTGTTATTACACAAGAAAATATGGATAACTTAATAGTCACAATTTTTAATAAAAATATTGAGTTTATAATTAAAAAATGTAAATATATAAAAGTAATTATTCTGATATAGATTAAAAATTCTAGTCATTTAATTGTTTTTAAATTTATGTTTTGGATAATAGTGTTATTTCGACTCAGATTAATACTACATTATAGTATCGTTTATTTTAATAAAACTTTATAGTTTTAAAAACTGTACTTTTTTATATATATAAATCAACCACATTGATGTATTAATATGATAATTAAAAAATATCTTCCTTCCAATCCCGTTACAGAATATAAAATATACAAGGCCCATCATTAACTGGTAAATACAAAAACACTATTTTATTTTTTTATATAGATTTTAAAAAATATATATTTACATAAGTATTTATTTTAACAAAAAGAAAACCTTAATTTTTAATGCATGTGTAGACCATGTAAACATCGAAAATTCAATGAGGATAGAGGGGGGTGGATCGCTTTTTTAAAAAAAACTATTCATATGAAAGTAAAATACAGTACAACTGATTTTGGCTTGAATGCTAATAATGTGGTTGATTTAACTTGAGCTAAAATGTAAATCTCTTTAAACAAATTTGTGATTTATTACTTTATATCAATAAGTATTTGATAGCATGGCTGACTGCTTTTAAATTTACAGCCAGCCATATTAGCAAACTAGTAAGCTTCCATTGTTCTCCTTGCAGGTCATTTTATTCAAAAATAATACCTATTATTTTTTCTATGTATAAAAAAATAATTGTTTCGCCAAACCTACTGTTAATAATTGACAAAAGAAAAAAGGAAAAATTTAGCAAAGAAAAACTGAGATGGTTTACATAAAAATAAAAAAAATTGAAAAGAATAATGAAGAAAAAATTATTCATATGAAGATAGAACAGAAAATGTCTTGTTCTAATGTATAAAAAATTAAATTTTCTTTTAAGAATTTTTATTAAATATATATTTTTAAACAATATATATATTTTAAAAAATTACTCTCACACACAGACACGTACATATTTTTAATTCAAAGTCGTCTGCATATGTGGAGCAGTGTTTTAACTATTTATTCATTATATGAATTGACTGGGAAAATGATCAGATCTCTATAGAAAATTACTGACTTGTATATAGAGTATGTATGTTAAGCACTCTGTGTGAATGCAGGTTGAGATAAACGGATATCAAGGCCCTATCATGGATTAATGTGTTAACGGTAGATTAACATTAGCGTTAAGTTGTTCATTACCTGCGGTACGATTTATTTTGACATTTTAAGATACACCATAAACTTTTAACAAATTTTTTATACAGCTGAAAAGTTCATATTTTAAATAATTTGATTGAAAATGAGTTTTTATAACATAAATTTCTGCATTTATATATGTAAATTACCTTGTGTTTGAATAGAGTATCATCTGAATAAATTTATTGTATTTGCTAATTTAGTAGTTCTAATAGCCTAAGTAATGTAAAAAAATTACATATTGAAATTGATTAGATTTTTAATTATTCAATAAATGTTTTACTTTTATTTGGATTATAGCTTTTTATGATCTTTTGCATACAATGGTTTTTATCACTGAGTATATGTATGTATATAAGTTTTGCACACTATATGGATAAACTATCATGAAAATGTTTGCTCTAAAAAAATTGAGTGATGCATCTATCTTGTAAACAATGACATCTCATAGTTTTATATTTTTTTTTGTGTTTTTTTTTTTTTTTTTTTTTTTTTTTTTTTTTTTGGTTTGGGTGGTATTTTTTTTTTTTTTTTTTTTTTTTTCCCCCCCCTTTTTTGTTGTTGTTTGGTATTGTACAGTTAAATTTATTTTGTTACGTTAATAGTTAAAAATCAGAATTAAAAAAAAGTCAATATTACATAAGAACTCATAGATATCTGATACTGTTTTCAGGCTATAAAAAACTCCACAATTAGCAGTTAGTGGAATAACCTTCAGATGTGATGGTTAACTGTGAAATTTCTCTTATAGTGTAAAAGGTTGATTTACCAAATGCTAAGTAGTATTTTTGATACTGTCTTTTATGTTTTCAGTCACTTTTGCCTTTTGCATCTCTCATATAAAAACCTAATCATCATATTTCTCCTATGCATGTCTTCCTACTTTTCTTTGTACTTTTTCTAAGTAATATAATACCTCTTTACTAACACATAACACATCATTACTATAAGTTAACCCTTCTACTATCACTCCTTTCTATACAATTCTTGCTACATTTTATTTATTTTATGAAAACACTGTTAATTTCTTTATCAGTCACTTTCTTTTTTACTTCATTTATCAATTTTTTCCCCATTCATCCAAGCAATTTCTCTGATTATTTAAGATGATTCCCAAACAGTTATCCACAACATTTAACTTTATATCCCCAATATAAATTCTTTCTCTACTCGTTCTCCAGCATTTATTATCATTCCTTTTTATTTTCTTCACTAAATTTAATCCCCATCTCTTTACTCACTTTTGTGCATATCTTCAGCATAACTTTCATATTTTTCCTAATTTCTGTGCACAAGAAAATATCAGCAAATAAAAGACCTGATAATATATACACTCCTTTGCCATCTAATAATGGTATGTCTACCCCTCTTTTCTAGTCTTTCTATAGCTATTTTTATTTTCTCAAATATAACAAAAACCAAAATAGGCAACAAGGGCATCCTTGCCTTAATCCCACCCCATTTTTAACTAACTGATTCTATATTTTCTAATTGATATGTATAGTAATTATTTTCATACAATTCTTTAATAAGATCTACTAAAGCTCCATTCATTCCCAAATTTACTAAACTTACCCATAATCTATTTCTATTTTCTCTATCACATGCCTTCTCTATGCCTATAAAAACCATATATAACTATACTTGTATTCCTACTCTCATCTAAAGTTGTGTGACTACAAATAAATTATCTCCTGTATGCCTATCTGTTCTAAAACCTCATTGCATTTCTCCCACTATATATTTTTTCCATCCATTTTGCCACTCTTCCAGGTACCATATGTGCAAAAACTTTATATAATATAATACTGATGTTACCACTAACAGTCTAGAATTGTTTAACTTTCTATGGTCCTAACACTTTCCTTTCAACAATAGCTTTACTGTTGTATTATCACAGCCATCTGGATATCCTGTCATCTGTGCCATCTTATTAAAACTTGATAATTGATTTAATTTTTCCCTATTTCCCAAGTTAAACCACTAAACATCACATGATCACCATTTCTTATGCTTGCTCAAGCTGTTAAAACATAGAAAACTCTCCATTCAGTAGTGCCACTTAATGCAAGGTAGAGTACTCAATGGATGCCAGAAGTCTTATGCATAAAATCCCTATCTAGTGCCTATTTATCCAATATACCCAGACTAGTTTTTAGCTCATGGTTTCATCAGTGATGAGCTTTGGATCTGAGAGCACTGCACCTAGATCTTAAGATCTAATGCAACCTTCCAGCAACTACCTTTTATTTCTACTTAACTACAAAACTATGAATCTAAAATTGAAAATATAATAATATTTTCATTATAGAGATAAAAGGTGGCTGCTGGGGGGTTGCATTCGATTCTAAGATCTAGGTTCAGTGCTCTCAGATCAAAGGCTCCTCACTAATGAAAGCCACAAACTAAAAACAAGTCTGGGGATATTGAATGAGTAGGGGATTTTATGTACAAGTGTTCTCTTCATCCATTGATTACTCTGGCTTACACTGAGTGGCACTACTGCATGAAGAGTTTTGCCTGTTTTAACAGATTGAGCAAGCATAAGAAATGGTGATCATGTGATGTTTAGTGGATTAATACCAATCTTGCCTAAAAGAACAGTGATGGCTATGGTTATTAAAGAAGCAAAGACACCAAAATCTATGGCTACGGAACTGAGTTCAGACCTATATGACTATATACTAATGAGCTTGGATTGAAAATATTAGGTTTTTAAATTTTAGACTCATAGTTTTGTAGTTAAGTAGTGATAAAAGGTGGCTGCTGTAGAGTTGTATTAGGCTTGTATTAGATCCTAAGATCTAGGTGCAGTGCTCTCAGATACAAAGCTCCTCACTGATGAAAGCCACAAGCTAGAAACTAGTTTGAGTATATTGGATGAGTAGGCATTAAATAGGGATTTTATGCACAAGCCTTTAGCATCCATTGATTATTCTGGCTTGCACTGAGTGGCACTACTGTATGAAGAGTTTTGCCTATTTCCCAAGTTCATCACCATCTCATGTTACCCATCTATCTAAACATCTTATCTTTTCACTTGTCAATTTCTTCCCTGCCTCATTCAATTCATTTTCTGTAAAACTAATATTTCCATTTCTATGTGCTTTCATGTTTGTTATCATTCTGTCTTTCACATCTAACATCTTTTCTATATCTATTATATACTTATTTAAGATTGTTTTTAATTTTTCTCTCTAGAGCTGCACTCTTTTTCCTCATCATTTAGTAATATTATTTCTCCCTTTTATCTTCCCCTTTTATTAATATTATCTAATAATTTACTATTTAATTTCATTCTCTCTATGTAATTATCTATTTTAGTCAACTTCTTTTCTTATTTAATATTGACATCCTTTTCACTTTCTTTGTTTTAATAGCACATTTATATTCTCTGCATGCTTTCCCCCTCTCTTTTACACTTTTGCTAATTCTTGCAATTTGATAAAGATATTTATGTTGAATGAGATTTTGTTTGGATTTTTAATAAATAGTAGAAATAGATAGTATATTTATGTAAACAGAGAGATAGTTTTTACTATTTGATGCGAGAAAACCAATTATTAATTGACTATGTGGAAACTAAACAAGTTTTCTCCATTAACCTGTACAATAACTTTTTTGTTTCGGGAGATTTTAGTAAAGTAAAAGGGTGTCTTCTTTTACTTCAAAACAAAATTGTTATATAAATTTTAAACACAGAAAGCTATTTTTTTTTTTATAAATATGAGAAATGCAAAAGACTATAATCTTCCTTGACATTCTGCAAATAATTAATCTCCAGAGAATTGTATATGTCGTAAATCACCACTAGGGTGACTTCAACCACTACGACTCATTCCGACCCACATTTCATTTTAATTAGGCTCAGTGATCAGGGAAAGGTAGAGACTCTTAAGACTAGATTATTAACTATATGAATTCCCTGTGGCAAACAGGATACTCAATGCAATGTATATATAAGATACAAGACTTTATTAGTATTAAAATTATAAACAAATAAACAAAAGAAATGACTACTACTTAATTTGGTTGCTAGACTTATAAGATAATGGAATTACATATTTCAAAGTTTCAATGTATAACAGATATAAATAAGAGACCTCGGATGGATACATTTGATCTTTGAGGCAGATATCCCTCAAGCAGGTACATAATAATAAATAAAGCAAGATAAGTTTAATTAACTTTAGAAAATATGGTTAAATAGATAAATGCATAGTTCTCATGATCATGGCCAATAAAAGCTGAAATATCAAACTTTAATATACACAAGGGCTAAGGAAGGTGTTACTGAGTTGCTAAGGTAATAAACACAAAACGATGTAAACTGGAATATGATCACCTCTGCGATGTCATATCCAAGTCTTATAATAAGGCAATGATGTGAATATATTTACTTTTGTAAAGTTAAACGGGTCATGGAATAAAGGTATGATCATCTTCATATAAACCTTAAGAACTCTCATTAACAGGCAGGAACGATCCACTGCACTGGTAACAAGAAATAATAAGACTCTCCGGATCTGAAAAATAAAAGGAATGTTACTGCATTTGCGTGGAACTTATTTAGAATGAACATGTCAAATTAAATTTTCTGAAGCAGGGATATACGCCTGCTGAAGAATGCAAGGAAATAAACATAAAATTAGACAACCCAGTAACACAATATTTATATATAATGGATATTTGGCCTTAAAATTTAAACCTATAAAAATAAAAATAAATAGTCATGTCATAAGTTTATAATATGCGGACATCTATCTACTCTATATGCTAAATCAGCCTACGCAATTATTAAAATATTTCCGATAAAATTTATTCCCCGCTTAATTAGAGATCCACCTCATAGGTCTTACTTATATATGGAATTTTTAATACGATAACCTACAATGATATGTTAAATTGTGTTAAAAGTTTTAAAGAATTAAACTATCGCATTGTATATTTCATTATTTATAACATAAGTTTTATAGAATTAAAAGCATATCTGCAATATATATATCCTTATCAAAAAAAAAAGAAATGAAGTTTTAACTTTGAACATTAAATTTTATTTTTAAAACTGCAGGTTGTTTATAAATCACGTACCAGTATACTTATATACTTGCCTCTTCTAAAAGAAAATAAAGTTTGCTTTAACATCTTAACACTCGATCTTATTTTTTTTAATTTGAAAGTTTTATATAAACCATTGTAATTGTGTTAATGGCTAAATGATCTTTTAAAAGAACCGATTTTAAATATACAAGTTTAAAATTGCAAATAAAAAAAAAAAACCAAATTAGAATCAATAAAGAGGGATTTAAATGTCTTGAATTGACCGAATTACTAGATTCAAATATTTTAGTCATTGAAATATTTTACTAAATTTACCGCTGTCTGACTCTTAAACAATAATAAGTCTAGCAATTTTTAAGAAAGATCGAGTATATATTGCAATAGTCGATCTTCCTTACTATGTACAATTAATTAAGTGTGCTTTATAACAGCAATAAGAAAATATTTAAATAGTGCAATAAAATATCTAAATAATACAGTAAAACATATTTTACAGAATGATTAATATATAATTACTTAAGCAAGGAAGGAGAATAATAAAGAGGCTTTTATCATTTACCAGTAACTTCCAATGATCTGTATCATTATGTACTGGTGGCAAGGCAGAGTCTATGTCAGCAATTTCGTATCATCAATTGTAGGCAGGGATTTTAATGGCATCCCATGCTATAGTACCAGGGGAATCCATACTCAGTTTCATGGAAATAGTCAGAGAAATCACGACGATCTACTCAGTGGTCATAGGGTGACATAATTTTAACAGTTTAAGACAAAAAAAAAAAACTTTACAAGAAGTTTACAATAACTAATAATCAAAAACAAAGCCATCCGTCTTTTCAAATTGTTTAATTAATTTCCAAAAGAAAAAATTATTTTCTTTTCTATCTAAAAGAATGTTACAGATTATAATCTTAATGCAATTTAATTTTGAAATTTTACTAATTGCATTTTTTAAATTAAATTCCGAATGTCTTTGATTTTATTTGATCCTATAGTAATTACATGTTTTGACACCTTTCCCACTAAATAATATAAAATTAGAATTTAATTTGTACATTCTTTTAATATCAATTAGTTTTTTAATTAATTAGAAAGTGAAACTTTCTTTGCTGATTTGAACCCTCTTTTCTTCACACATACCAACTCATAAATAAATTTCATAATAAAATTTACATTTTAATAATAAAATTATATTTTATTAAATGCCTTAATATTTTTAACTTGATAGCACACATATATATGCATATATATGTATGACCACTTCAATGATGAAAGAGATATTTTCATGAATTTTTACTTTTAATAGATAATATAAATACAAATTATACCCATGTAAACAGAGATAACTTTTATCTTTTGATGTTTTTAGGAAACCAATTTTTAATTTACTAACCTGATAAAATTTGTTTCAATTAGTAATTGGTTTCCTGTTAACATCAAAAAATAAAAATTAACTCTATTTATGTGGATATAATCTCTATTTCTATTATTTGTTATATATAGAAAATATCTACTTCAATGTATATTATTCTCTGGAGAAGATTAATTATTTGCAGAATGTCAAGAAAGATGCTAGTCTTCTGCAGTCTTACACTTGTAAATAATAGCTTCCTGGATTTAAAATCCATATAACAGGTTGGATTTGATGTGAAAGCAAATCTTTTTTACTTCAATAAAACCCAAAACAAAAATGCTATTGTATAAGTTAATGAAGAAAACTTGTTTAGTTTTAGGGTAGCTAATTAATAATTGGTTTCCTAGCAACATCAAATGATAAAAATTCACTCTTTTTACATGGATATCTCTCTCTCTCTCTCTATATATATATATATAAATATTGGAACAATTAATCTTCCAATGTCTAGTGACATTAATGTGTCATCCTCTTTATTAAACTGTCCAGAAAACATAAAATGACCATTTATATATATTTTCTTGAAACTTATAGAGATAACAAGTTTGAAAAATATTATTCAAACCTAACATTAAATGAAACTACAGATATAAATTCAGTCTCCTTCAGTACAATCAAACATTAAACTTCCAGATCTATTCTCACTTTTAAATCATAGACAAATATAAAATATCTAATAAATATAATGTTTTGCTATTCCAGTCTTTACATATAGTTCACCATGTTGTATTGATTAGTTATTTCATATTCAATTATAGATGTTTAATTCACAATGGTTTAAAAATGAATAGAAATTATTTCTACTTTATAAAGTTTAATGTTTGACCATATTGAATAAGATAGCATTTACATCTGTGTTTGATTTGAGGTTTGACCTGAATAATATAATTTATTGATCAGTTTATATTTATATAATCTAAGGTATTACATTTGGGGACAATTTGATGAAGAACCTGATGCACTGATTGTAGCAGTTATTGAAAAATTGGCTAATCCATTGTTAACATATATTTTAAAATGTTGTATTGATTAGTTAGGTATATATATTTATATAATTTCACGAAATAACACATTAAAATAATAGATTTGTAAAAAAAATTAGCAATTAAATTACTATATTCAAAGATAAATATGTAGGGGTCTAACCACTTCTAATAATGAAGATTGCTTTTTTTTATTTTAAATTTATAGAAAAACATATAAATCACATTATTGATTACTATGTAGACATAGTAAGAGGAATTATAATCTGGACCTTATATGCGCACTATGTAGGCATAGTGATGAGACAATGGCACATGTGTTGGAGGAGTGTCAAATTTGGAATAGCATAAGAAACACTTTTAAATCTTTCATTAAAAACAAAGAATCAGCTTGTGTAAATTTGACTAAGGCCTTCAAGAGTGGACATTTTGGGGTCATAAGATTGGCAACATTCATAAATTTTTCCATTTGGTCTTTGAGAAATAAGACTATCTTCAAGAGTGGAGAAGAATATGACATGATGAAAATGTCTTTACAATTACTAAAAAAAATTAAAGAATTAAACCAAAAATTATTTCAGCATTGGACATTCGACTAGACCTGGGCCCTAATAAATCTAAAACAAAATGTAGTACCAATGATGAAAAGAATATAAAAGTCTTAATGTAATTGACATGGAATTAATTGTTTTTTTGTTTATATATATATATATATAT
>JAQFVV010012448.1:7182799-7266739 GCA_028023455.1 Epiperipatus broadwayi
ATACAAGTGTAACCTCTGATTTTGTTGACTGGTCTCCTTTGAGATCGATATGTAATTGTCCTTTCTTTTGTAAATGATTCTTATGGTTTGTGAATAAAATTTTCTTTTGAAAGATCACATTATTGGTTATTTTAGTCTAATAATAATTTTGTAAGAAGCATAAGTTCAATTCATATATATCATAAATCCACAAAAATTAAATAAAAATGTAAAAAGAACATATATATATATATATTAAGTAAACACAATTTATAAAACTCTTATAAAAAAAAAAAAAACTTGCAAATTTTTAATATTATAATAAAAAATTATTTCCAAAATTATAGAATAAATTCAGAAAGAGTATATCTTAAAAAATGTAACAAAAGCGACAATTGCACATAAACATTAGTTTAGTCTTAAATTATATACCCAAAAATAAAAATAAAATTTACATTAATTACACGAAATTTTTTATTACCTACATAATTATAGTCTCGTATAAGCTGTAGATTTTCTGGAACCTAAGGCTGTAGACAGTTTCTGAAAAGCACAGCACTCTCAGACAAATTAATAAAGCATAAAGGTCCTCCTCCATATAAAACTTCAAGCTGAATACAATTTTATTTACAGAACAACCTTACAGCTACCACATTTTCAGCTTAATGACTTTAATTAAACTTGGCTTCAAGGCATATACTTTTATATATCATCTTAATTTAAATCCAAAGTTCTACAAAAACAACGTAACTTAAAACATATGTTTATTTTTTTTTAACAATGTCAAAAAATGTTCAGAGTATTTTTATATAAATCAGGAATACAGTATGTTTGCTTTATAATTTTTAATTATGAATTATATGAACTGCTTCCTTGTCTTTTTCCTATTTTTTTAAAAAAATCTTTGATTATAATTCTAAAAAAACAAAAGAGGTTAGCAAAGATTTTCAGAAATTAAAATACAAAAACTGCCTTTCTGCTCAATATAAATACAGCACATAGCTTATTATGATACTACATCCTAAAGTATAATGGAAGTAATCATAATAATAACAACAACAACAAACACCACTTTTGGATTTCAAAGATACAAGAATGAAAAAAAAACACTGGATCATAATAGATATGGGGCAAATGGAATCCAGTTTAAAATAATAATTAAAATAAATCATTTAAATTTTAACACACATTCAAGTCAATATTTTTACATCTTTATTTGTCAGAGCTCATCTCATTTATTATAATTCATTTTCTTTCTTTCTAATAAAACATGGATATATAACTTCATTATTATGGCTATTATTTTGGATTTGGGGTAATTTTAATTATTCTCTAGAACAGTGGTCTTCAACCTTTTCACACCTGCGGACGGTAAAAATAAGGATAAGGTTCCGCGGACCAGCAAAAATAAGGACAAGGTTTCGCAGACTAGCAGAATTCTATAGATAAATTTTCTTAAAGATGAGCATAATTGTTATAACTGATCAAAACAACGTTAAATATATAAGATAAAGTTTTATATATATATGGAGTTTGTATAATAACTTTTTTTTTTTAAATTTTGAATTGTTTTAGAAAAGTAATAAAAAATTTAATTCTACCCTCTCCCCATAAACATCTGTGATAACTAGAAAAACAAATTAATTTATGTATGATTGATTCGATTTTGTTTTCGTTCTGTTTTCTTTCTTTTTTTAATTGGGTAAAAATGAGTTGAAAAAATAAATAAAAAATGGTTATATTAATTAAAAGTTTAAACTCTTATTATTTTGTTATTATAAACTTTCTTGCTAATCTAGCGCACGGACCGGCACCGGGCCGCGGACCAAGGGTTGAAGACCACTGCTCTAGAAGTATCTGTTAGTTACATGTAATATTATTCTGACACATATGAAACAATTTTTGAACATCTTACAACTTCCTTATGTCTCTCCATCATAATAAGAATAGTACTTCTATAAATGGTTAGCAAGATAATCTTAATAGCTTCAGGTCTTTTAGATTTTCAAATAGCTCAGACATTGATTACAATTTGTTTCATAATTTTAAATACACTTATAGACTTAATCATCTTTTTTTTTTAGTCTGATTCTCTTAGGTACCTGATTCATTCATTTCAGGTTTCATTTTCATAAATCTCCACAACCATTTTTAATCTTTATATTAAAATATATCTGGGGATTATAATATTATCATTTTTCAAATCTCTTTATAAATAATTTGTATCGCAATTTGAAATAAAAAGGTTTTCTTATATTATCACATCCGTTTGCATTTCTTTGATATAAAACACAATTTTTTTTTAAGTATTAATGAAAATCCTATTTAATCTTTATATCATTCTGTTGGATTGTAAATGATAATTTAAGGTGAAATTATTTTTCAGATCAAGTTTTGCATGTGTTATAAATTCTTCTGACCTAGAAACATCAGAATAAATGTCCTCACAAAGCCTGAATTTATAATTTATTTATTTTTTTGGTCAGAATTAGTTTCTTGATTTGAAATATGAGCAACTATAGGAAATCAAGTTAATGTATTAATGCTCGTTAAAATATATCTATTATCTCTTTATGTTATCAGAAAAGTCCTTAAAATATCTGCATAATTTTTTAAAATGATGTTTTTAATTTATTAATATAAACTTTTAATAAAATAGTTAGAAATTTGAAATCTTGATAATCAACAAACAACTAATCAAAAATATAATTTTTAATTAAAAATTCAATATAATACAATCAATAAATTGGTTTTTTTAATCACAACACACTTTGTAAGTGCAATACAAATAATTTACTGAGAATATGTTTCATATTCTTGAAAATAATAAATAGTTAAATGCAAGTCATCCTTGAATTAACCTTTTATTCTAGAACCCAATATCATAACAAAAAAAAAAAACTCAGGCGCTCATTTAATTCAACTAAAAAAATCAAAATATGATGTAATTATTTTTGTTTTTTGTTTTTAATTCAATGACAAATGAGATCATTCAACAAATTAAAAAAAACTGAAATGTCAATAACTTGAATTTCTTCAATGTGATGGAAACTGTGGGGAAAATGACTTGATACTAGAACATAATAAGGCATAATAATACTTTTAATAAGTTCAGCAACATATTCTAACTCAACAAACAATTAACACAATTGTTCAACCATACAAAAACAACTTTGGCTATTTGAGAAAATTACTATTAATTATTTGAATTATCATAATTTTGCAATGCTTTTTTGACTTCTTCGAATAAATTGCACTAACTAGATATCCATTAATGTTGTCTTTCATACTAACATCATTTATGCATACTTGGGTTCTTTAATAACCAGATTATAGAACTGCTAACACAAATGATATCTCAGAAATGGATCCAATATGACTGACCATGTTTTTTGAGTATTCATCGGGATTGTCTCTAAAGAAGCTGAACTCTTTCCAAGTCCTACACATGCATTTCTTAAATCTTGAACATTTTGAATTAAAATAATAATAAAATACCATACATCACATGACCACCATTTCCTGTGTTTACACAAGCTGTTAAAATAGTAGCAAACTCTTTATACCGTACTGTCACCAGGTGAAAATTATAATAATCAATGGATGCAAGAAGGTTTGTGCACAAAACCCCTATCTAGTACTTACTCATCTAATATTCCCAGACTACTTTCTAGCTTGTGGCTTTTATAAGTGAGGAGCCTTGGATCTGAGATCACTGCACCTAGTTCTTTGAATCCAATGTAACCCTCCATCATTCACCTCTTACCTCACAGATGAAATCCACAAGCTATGAACTAGTTTGGAAATATTGGATGAGTAGGCACTAGATAGAGATTTTATGCATAAACCTTCTTACACCCATTGATTATTCTGGTTTGCACTGAGTGACACTATTGTATGGTGAATTTGCTTCTGTTTTAAAATATCATAAAGTTTTTTGTGTAGAAGTTCATGTGAAGCTCAAGCAGCAATAAATAATGTGCTTATTTAATTGTCCAAATTGAGATTTTTACTTTATTTTCCTCAGCTGAGAAATGATCCAGGAATTTTTAATCAGCCATTGTTATTACTCTGATTACTTTAATAATTATCTGGAGCTTTGAGTCATTTAAATAAGAGTTAGAATCATTACTCTAAAAACTTTTGAGTTTGAGTGAGCAGTAATAAATAGCTTTAACAGGTTCAATCCTGGAAGTGCTTGCCTTTCCTATTTCTCAAATTTAATTTGTAAAAATAATTTTTGCTAAAAAATTTATTTGAAAGTAAAATGAATTCTATTTTCTGCAAAAAGCTATGTTGGGCAGCCACAATATTAAATGATAATTTCAAACTGCACTGGTGAAAGTAATTAGTAAACTACTTAGTAATTAGTATACTACCCTTAATTTTATAAATAATTAGAATGACACATATAGGATTACTAGAAATAAACAGCTATTTGCAGCACATAATAAGGAAATAATAATAAATATTTAATTTTTACTGATTTTTTTTCATAATAAGTTTAAGGTATTTTTATATTCGACTATTTCCATCATCTAATATGAGTACTAATTGTCTTTAGAAAAAGTTAACTTTATTTAAATATTCCAAATACATTCAATTGTAAGTAATAGCACATCAAACAGGTTAGCATATGCATATTTCAAGAGGTATTATTCCCTCCTCTTCTTCAGGTGTTGCTGGCCTGACCAGTGATAGTAGTAGCATGAAATTTGAATTTGGACCCTTAGATTCTTGAGTATTGAATTTTAAGGTTATGCTTTAACCAACTGAGACATCCTTTTAAAGACAACAGTTAGTAGAAATCTCATATACTTATCTATGGGGTTTCTCCTGATTTTTCCACTTTTTCCTTAAGAGCAAATTTTATTAGTGGTTTCCATACATTATGTATACTCACACTAGGTTGGCTTATAGGATTTTTTGTCATTGTCATGTGAGCAGCTTCTATAAATTTTTTTCTTTGTACACATGATGATAGCAAAAAATCCCATAAGCCAACCTAGTGTGATTATACATTATGTATGAAAACCACTAATCAACTTTGCTTTTAGGAAAAAGAGGAGAAATCAGGAGGAATCCCATAGGTAAGAATATGAAATTTCTACTGACTGTTGCCTTTGGCAGGATGGCTCAGTTGGTTGGAGCATTACCTTAAAATTCAATACTCAAAAATCTAAGGATCCAGGTTCAAATCCCATGCTAGTACTGTTATTGGTCAGTCCAGCAACACCAGAAGAAGAAGGGAGAATAATACCTCTCAAAATGTTGTGCATATATTAACCTGTTTGATGTGCTATTACTAACAATTGAATGTATTTGGAATATTTAAATAAATATAAATTTTTCTAAAGACATTCAATACTCATATTAGATGATGGAAACAGTCTGATATAAAAATATAAGTAAAATACCATCATCACAAACCTTCAGGAAAACACTAAGTTTAAGGTTTATTCAAACTCATTGAAAACATGCCATTATTATTTTATATTAAGAACAAATATCTGTATTTTTGAAACAAACTGAATGTATTTTATTTAATTTCTGTAAACTTTTGTAATTTTCTAAAGTAATCAAAGAGTAATTTTTCAGAACTATGTGTGAAATTTTTTGATACTGGAAGTTTTTTTTTCCTTAACATTCCCAGTGCAGTAATCAAACACATAAACAATATTGTACAATCAGACATTTTTAATGATTATGTGTTGACTCATCAAAACATTGTAAACCACAGATGATGTTTCCAGAAATGGCTCAATATATTCCACAAATAATCATTATTCTCTTGTTTAATCTTACATCAAGATCTCTAACGTGCTTTTAAATTATATGTTTTAATCAATGATCTAATACCAACATGTACAAAGTAAAGATTACATTGAAGTAAAACACTCACATAGGACAGCCATACCGAATTCATGATTTTAATTTTGTCATGCTTATTTTTGAAAGAATTTTAAAGAGTTTACTGGAAAGATTATCACTGCATAAGATTTGAATCATGCAAATTTGAATGTTAGAACTTGAACTAAAAACTATTTAGTGAATCTGTATAATATATAAAAAAAGTTATACTCATAATAGTAATCACACTACACAAACTGAGCAGTTTTATATACAAAATTGTATTTAACATCTCATTTCATTTTATTCACATATGCTGTATTGATGTTATTGTTTTAGATATTACACCAATGCTTAACTCATATAATATTATTTAATCTTAACTCATCATCCAAAATATGCACTTTACTTTCTAGTATTTTGCATAAATAATAATAATATCTTTTTAACATTATTGGAACAATAATGTTAAAAAGATACATGGATGATTATTTGTTAATTATTTGTTAATTTTTAATAAAAGTGAAAGGCAAATAGATAGGTATTTAGAAAAAATTAATAAAATAGACGAGAATATAAAATTTACAGTAGAAAGAGAAAAATATAATAAGTTGTCATATTTGGATATATTATTAAAAAATCATATGACAAAGGAAAATGTAAAATATAAACATTAGTATATAAGAAAATAAATATAAATAATAATATAATGAATTGGAACATTAGATAATAAATATAAAATAAGTAATATTAGTTCAAGAGTTCATAGACCTATTAATTATTGTTCAAATGAAGAATATAAGAAAGAGATAGAATTAATAGTTAAAGAGTTTTAAAAAAATGGATATCTAAAAAAAAATAATAGAAAAAAAGTGTAAAAATAGCAGAAGAAATAAATAAAGAAAAAGATAGAAAAGAAGAGAAAAGAAAATGTAAGAAAGAAAGAATATAAAAGGATGAATATATAAGAGTTGAAACATATAGTAATAATATAGTAAAGAACATTAATAAAATTATTTAAAAAATTAATAAAGAATATAATAATGTAATTAAAAATAAGATAATAAATAAAAAAGGAGGAATATAATGGATATATTAGATAATAAGTATTTTTAAAAAATAGAAAAAACATATAAATGGAGTATATGAGATATAATGCAAATCATGTAAAAATAATAAGATAAGAACTAAATATGTGAAGGAAACAAAAAATTCAATATATACAAGATTAATGCAGCATAGGTATGATAATAAATCACCAATTTATATGCATTCTATAGAAACAGGACCCAAATTTGAGAAGGGTAGTATGAAAATTATTGGTTATACTAATAAAAAAAGAGATAAAAAATTCAAGGAAGGTGTCTTAATAGGATAAAGCCAAATCTAAATACAGATGTGGGGTGGTAAACATTACTTTTATAAAAATATTAATTATAAAAAATATTATTAATAATATTTACTAAGGCTGTAATCTCAAGAATGTGTGTGGTAAATATTACTTATGTAATCAATGTGCGTTTAAATAAATTTATTATTAATAATACAAAAATAAATAAGAAAATATAAAAATTTTTAAAATAGATATAAAGTTTAAAGAATAGGATAAAAAGTTGAAAAAATTGGTAATAAAGGGAAATATATGAAAGGAGTATATGAAAAAGAGGCTAATAAATTTTTGAAAAATTCAGTTACGATTATAGAGAAAGTGAAATTTATAGAATGAGAGTGAAATTTATAGTGATAAGTAAAATGAAAAAATGGAAATAAAAAATGAGAATAAGAAAATAAAAGATAAGAGTAAGATAAAATAGGAATTATTAATAAAGGAATAAATATATAAAATAATAGAAGATAATAAAAGATTTTAGGTAATAAGAATGTATAAAAAATAAAATGGAAAATAAATAAATGTGGAATGATTAGATAATAGAATAAAAAAAAGAATAAAATGAAAGTAAAAATAAAATAAAGAAATAATAAAAAAATATAAGTAAAAAATAAGGGAAGCAAAGCTATAGAGTTAAAGTTAAATATGATTATAAATGGTAATATAAAATATGTATGTGTGTATATATATATAAAAATAATGGTTATATGAGTATATGATTATGTTTAAATGTTGTACTTCTGATGAAGACTGCAGGAGAGTTGAAACTGCATGCAAACTAAAGAAGAAACAATATACAAAAGATTGCATTAAAATGTATATGAGGAGATGATAACATTTTTAAGACTATATCATTTATTAATTATATATATATTCTAATAATTTTAATCAGTCCATAAATAATTAATGGAAATTAAATATGTTGCTGTGAGTTATGTATTATTATTATGGTTGTGCATCAAAGTTAGTTACTCATCAGAATCCGTTACTCATCATATGTATATATGTGAGAGGGGACCCCAAAATAACTGGAATCATTCTGTGGTTTGTGCATCTGTTGTAGTATATGCTTTAGCTGTTGCATACTTCTTGCAGGAATCTTTCTGCATTAGTCAACTAAATGTCATCACTGTGTGAAATCGAGGAGCCATGTAGCAAATTTTTTTATAAAGTGCATTTCCCTTATTTGTCAATTTTTTTTATAAAAGTTGAAATGTTCAAACGATTAATATTAATTTTTTTTATTAGGAAAGTGGCATTTTTTCTCTCAAATTCAATTCATAACAGTCAGATATTTTATCTGCAAGTTCTAAAACATGTGATGTGTTAAACATAAACATCTTATCTTATGCAAAGTCCACCCCAACAGTGTCATCTCTCAATGCCCTGAGTGTAAAACACTTTTTAATTAACTTCAGCATGACCCAGTTTATCACCATATTTTCTTGATCTCACTTCATGTGATTTTTTTAAAATCTCTCCAATAAAAAAATGTCCCTAATTTTTTTTGTGAAGTTAAAACTGAGGGGGGGTGATAAAAGCATAAAACACATCACTTCACAAGTACTTCAAGACTTTTTTTGAAAAGTGATAAACTGGTTTAGTCTAGTGCATTGTATTAAATAGTTTATAATTTTTAAAACAATTCAATTTGCAACACCTAAAAATAAATTTATAATTTTTTATCAGAAAGTTCTGGTTATTTTTGGGTTCCTGTGTATATATTGTAACATGTGGCCCTTACATACCTCCAGTATCATTTACGCACCCTTTGGCTTAATTTGAATTCAAAAGAATATGATAACATTCTTTACTAAATACTATATTAATAAACATGAATCACTATAACAAGTAAACCACTAGTTGTTATATACATTTAAACCCCAACTTAATCATATGATAAACACATATTTGATATTAAACTATAAAACACATACATGACAAACAACCTTTGCTTAAATTATCTTGTTAATTGAGATGTAACTCTGATACACTACAACAATACAAGGAAAATATGATAGGAGAGAGTAAATGCAAGCAAGGAATTAAAGATTATTTTTAAAAAAAAACAAATAAATAAAATTTTTATTGTTATTAGCATATTATCTAAATATAATAATCACTAGTAATGATATAAACAATTGACCTAAATCAAAATCATGAACTTGGTATTCAAAGTCATCAAAAATTATCTTTAATAGAACATCCTTCTTTTAATAATAAGGAAAATATAAAAATCAATGAGCCTCTTCTCCAAATTGAAATAAAAAATTTCTCCTTGGTTGAACAACCTATATAAATTTAAACAGAGAATTCAAACTTGCAATTCGAATAGAAATAACCCTGCTAATGAGGTTAAATAGTAATACAAATAACTATTTAAATATTCAAAAAAGGAATAAAACGCATATAGAGTCAAAACTAGCCAACTGAGGAATTCAAAAGTGAAGTCTCCAATTAAATTTGAATAATTCAAATCTCCAAAATGTTCTTAATTCTAAATCATAGAGCAAATTATATATAATTAAAAATATCTAATAGTAAAAGAAAATATTGCTTTTAATTAATTCAAGATATTTTAGTAAAAATATACAAATAACAATACAGGCAACTGCAAAATTATATCGGGAAAATAAAGTTATCACTTATGAAGCTATAATTGTCAAAACTGGGATGAAATTGACCTAGGATTTAACATCTATGCTGCAAAACATTAAATTTACTATTAATAAATGGATCGAGCAACTCCACACTCCAAAATAGAAGTTCTAAAGAGGAAAATTATAAGTGACTTGATGGATGGTTTACAACACTCACATTTTACCACCT
The DNA here is from genome assembly GCA_028023455.1 of Epiperipatus broadwayi. Lineage (NCBI taxonomy): Eukaryota > Metazoa > Onychophora > Udeonychophora > Euonychophora > Peripatidae > Epiperipatus > Epiperipatus broadwayi. The sequence goes on from JAQFVV010012448.1 coordinate 7,192,848, forward strand.
ATACCCGGAATAGATTAATGAGGATTATTATAATTATTCATCAGGACATTTTCTTTATGAACTTTAAAACTACATTTAGGTTGATATCATGAATTTTATTTAGTTATATATTTTATGTAAATATCTAATGTTTATATCTTTCGTTTAATATGGGTACAAGAGGGGGAAGTAAGTGTTAATACATAACATAAGAGATAAATATTATTACCATTCTTGTAAATTAAAATAAAATATAGGTTATGATGAGAACTTGCTTGTTTAAAAATCCAATCATCATCAAGGGAAAGGTAAGAATTTATCTAACACATATTTATTCCCAACATTTGTACCATTATATCATTATCTACTCTTTTGTTTGTTAATATTAATATTGTAGTTAATTTTTTTTAGTATACTTGTCTAATTGTTTCTATTATAAATGGTCTTTCCTGTCTTTATTATAATTATATTGTATAACAGGAGGATCCCATATCATTACTATAATTGATATGAACTTAATCTACCAAGTTAATGAAAATAAAACATATTATAATTTCAATATAATAATTTAGCAAGCAATAATGATTTAGACAATCATACATATAAAATAAATTTCATTTAAGTTAATATGGACATCAAATGGTTATTATTTGTAGGTGGTAAAGGTTTGGAGTAATAATTGAAATAAAGTATAATCAAAGAGTAAACATAGATGTTAAATTAAATATTTTATATTTTCTTATAAATTTTGTTATTAAAATGTTACTTATTGTAAATATATATATATATATAAATAACTACAACCATTAAATGTCTGTATTTTTAAATCATATATATATAAATATATATATATATATAAATAACTACAACCATTAAATGTCTGTATTTTTAAATCATATAATAATAATTCAAACAAATATATTTAACACAGTATTCAAAATTAAATAATATATTCTTTACCAGAAGTACTTTCAATTGTTTCACTGACAATCTTTATCAACTGTTAATATAAATGTACAAAAATAAAAACTTGCATTACCCATCATTCAATCTATTCAAATTTCCCACAATTCTGTTGTCTTTATATTAGCCGATTGTTTATTCATTAAACCACCTCTATTCCTAGATATCATCATTGCCTCTTTAATTTTACGTTTTTCACTACACCTTTCAATTTGAATAATTTTTATATCTCTATTATTAGATTTAAAACCATTATATATATATATATATAATTATTCAAAACAATACAATAATTAATACAGTAAAACAATATTTTAAAAAAAACAAAACAAATACATACCACAATTTAATAGAAGTACTTTCAACTATCTATGTAGTCATAATCAACTAGATTCAAATTGTATTAAAAAAAACCGTTTCAAATGTAAACAAAAAGTAATACATCATACATCAATTTTCCCACAATTCATTAGTTTTTATATTGACGGCCTGTCTATTTATCAAATGTTGCTTTTCGCTTTTTATTAACATAGCTTCTTTAATTTTGCGTTTATTATTATTTCTTTCAATACACAAAATCTTAGCTTTATTAAAATTAAAATCAAAACCATAATTACATGTTACATTATGATCAAAACATACTGATGGTGATACATCATCATATCTAACATTCTCTTGTCTTGATTTTTGTACTTGTTTATATAACAACAAATGCTCCTTTGATCTTTTCTCCAATGTACATTGAGATTTACCAATATATGCCTTTCCACAAACACACAACTTTGATTTAAAATACTACATCTATTTTTTGAATTATTTATTAATCTATTTAAATTAGGAGTAGTATAAAATGCAACTCGACATATATTTTTATATATCTGTTTTATAAATTTCACTTGTTCATTACAAATAAATGGTATTGATATCCAAGTATATTTTATTTTATCAATATCTATATCACTTAAAATATTTCTATTATTATTAAACTTAGTAACAATATTATAAATTAATTTATGATCATATCCAACATTTAACAAATCCATAGTAAATACATTTATGTTACTTATTTTATCAGAACTATATTTATATAATTTATTATTCCTAAATAAAAATGATTTTAAACCGGATAATTTATGTACTGTTGGCACATTTGAATACCAAGAGACATATCTTCTTTTTTCAATATCTTTTATTACTATACAATAATCTAATTTATTTTTATTACGAGTAACTTTAATATCTAAATATTGAATTGACATTTTTTCTTCAAAAGATTTACTCCATTTTAAACCTTCTAAACTATTTAATTCATTGAATAACACATTTATGTTTTTGTTTGTGGAAGTTTAGATATCATAAATGTGTTATTCAATGAATTAAATAGTTTAGAAGGTTTAAAATGGAGTAAATATTTTGAAGAAAAAATGTCAATTCAGTATTTAGATATTCTAATTTGATTACTGTATGGTAATAAAAGATATTGAAAAAAGAGAATATATTCCTTGGTATTCAAATGTGCCAATAGTACATAAATTATCCGGTTTAAAATCATTTTTATTTAGGAATAATAAATTATGTAAATATAGTTCTGATAAATTAAGTAACAAATGTATTTACTATGGATTTGTTAAATGTTGGATATGATCATAAATTAATTTATAATATTGTTACTAAGCTTAATAATAATAGAAATATTTTAAGTGATATAGATATTGATAAAATAAAATATACTTGGATATCAATACTATTTATTTGTAATAAACAAGTGAAATTTATATAACAGATATATAAAAATATATGTCGTTGCATTTTATACTACTCCTAATTTAAATAGATTAATAAATAATTCAAAAAATAGATGTAGTATTTTAAATCAAAATTATGCAATATATAAATGGCTGTGTGTTTGTGTAAAGGCATATATTGGTGAATCTCGATGTACATTGGAGAAAAGATCAAAGGAGCATTTGTTGTTATATAAACGAGTACAAAAATCAAGACAAGAGAATGTTAGAAATGATGATGTATCACCATCAGTATTTTTTGATCATAATGTAACATGTAATTATGGTTTGGATTTTGATTTTAATAAAGTTAAGATTTTGTGTATTGAAAGAAATAATAATAAATGCAAAATTAAAGAAGCTATGTTAATAAAAAGTGAAAAGCAACATTTGATAAATAGACAGGCCGTCAATATAAAAATTAATGAATTGTGGGAAAATTGATGTATGATGTATTACTTTTTGTTTACATTTGTAACGGTTTTTTTCTAATACAATTTGAATCTAGTTGATAATGACTACATAGATAGTTGAAAGTGCTTCTATTAAATTCTGGTATATGTATATATATTTAAATATTGTTTTACTGTATTAATGTATTGTTTTGAATAATTATATATTTTATTATAATTGGAATACAGACATTGATTAATAATTTATATATATATATATATGTGTGTGTGGGTGTGTGTGTGTGTTTAAATTGAAAACTCTTGGTGTATTTTCCTATATTCAATTTTCAATTGGTCATATCTTCTCACATACCTACATATATTTTTACACAATTACAAATATTTTCATGCATTCACACCTATCTTCAGACACCTACATGTTTATACTTATTGAAATGATATTGATATACCCTGAACTAGATAACTTATGCAGATTCTCCCTGAGTTTGAAACTTGAGAATAATGGGAAATAAAAATGATAAGGATGAGGTGAATATATGTATATCATTTAACATGTATTTGAGTATTAGCCCCTGTGATGACCTAGATAATCTATTATCATACCAAGTAAAATCTCATTCCGTTACAATATATATATATATAATGAAATAAACTTCAAGCATATGTATGTAGATATACTTTAAGAGGTATAAAATAACAAACTCTCCCAATTTTATTTAGTTTAATGCAATTTTGGTCTTGAGCATCTTAATCATAGGTATTTTTACTAAACTTCCAAGCAGACTTTGAAGTTTTGCTAGTCTTTGAAGTTTAGTTAGAATAACTATGATTATGATGCTTGGCATTGAAAATGCATTAAGCTAAATAAAACTGAGAGTTTCTTATTTTATACTATGTAAAGAATATCTATATGCTTGAAGTTTATTACCTTTATTTTAATGAAGGTTTTCACAATTATTTTATATACTGAAAGTAAACTATATTTCCAAGATCTATGAATAAACAGCACTACATGTCATAAAATGTAAAAAATAGATGAACCACCTGCTTAAACTTAGGCGGTAATTGAGCAATCATTTGTTGTCATTGTTGAAAATAGAGCCTGATATTTGTATATTAGCCTGATTTTAAATACTACATGTCTTTCTAAAATTAGAGTTAAATAGTACAGGGCAAAAGTGGAGTCCTCATTTTTATAAAACTCCAATATTAATAAAAAGTCAGTTTTTATAGATGTAAATATTAAACATACATAAATTAATATATATGCAAATTAAATGGAAGTAAATTACAATTCCAAGAGCAATAAATATACTATCCTCCATATCAATGAATATAAACAAAATGTACCACCTATTTCCTAAGCTTAGATCGTAATTAAGCAATCTTTTATTAATACTTCTGAAAATAGAGCATGTCATTTCTATATTAATTTGATTTTAAATGTAGCATAAGTTTTTTTGAGATTAGAGTTAATTTTAATTTGCTTTCATTTATATACATATAGATTAAGCTACATTTCTTTAATATTTACATCTATAAACACTGACTTAATATTGGAGGTTATGTCAAGTGTTGGTGGCCTAGTGGTTACCATAGTTGCCTTCCAGGCTTCTCGGTCAACGCATTTGACATATGAAAAAAAAAAATCGAGATCATTAGAAACGAGATTTTAATACTATTAGAAAATGATTTTTTATTTTATTTAAAAAATAATACAGGCATTATACCATTCTTCGATATCAAACACTCTATATATTATAATTGTTCAAAGAAAATGATCTTTAATAAATACTATCAATAAATATTTATATTTCTTCATATAAATTGTGTTACATTATCATAATATCATTTTGTTTATAAATGTCAAATTGTGTTAATAAAGTAATGAATATATTAATAACTAAGAAAATATAAATCTGTTAATAAAATAATCTTACAATAAAATAACTTTTGGACATCCTTTGTAATGCTTAAACTATAACTAACACTGAAGGTGATCTTTTAATTTATGCCGTTTTATTCACATTTACGTTTGTTTCGCGATTAAAAAATAACGTTTGGTGATAACGATATTTTATAATTGACTTTCCGATAGATACATGCAACTGTTCTCTTTGTAATAGTTATATATTGTAATGTACACACATGGTAGAGAAATAGATAATTTAATTTAATGCAAGACTTTGGTTCTTATTTTGTCATTATTTGAAGAACTACTGTACAAGATATATTGAGATAATAGAGCAATATGCCATTAAATGAAAGAAATTTTTAAAAAATGTTTTAAATTTGTTAAAAACTTTTCTTTACATTTCTTCAATGTTTCCAATTTTTCTTTATATGTAGCATTAAATATCTTATGATTTTTAAACATACAAGATGCAACCAGCACTTCTTAAAATCAAAGCTGTTAAATCATGTAAACGTATAAAATATATGTACACCTCATTTACACACGCACAGACAAATATATATTGTAAGAAAAAGATGGCAGGGTATGAAGACAAAATTAGCAAATATTATTATTATTATTATTATTATTATTATATTTCAACAATATACTTTATTGCACAATAAGTAGATTACATATGGTATAGCAGAAAAAGTACACTGATAAAATAGATTTACAGATTGTACATGACTTCATTTGTATATTTACAATCAAATGAATAGTCTTTGCTCTTAATTTTTTGCCATCCAAATCAATTTGTCTCCATTTTGTATCTGCATTAGCTTGTTTTGAAATGTTGAAGGGTGTCGTCTAATGTTTTTCCCAATTAGAAATTTGCACCTGATGCACCACAGAGTATACAGTAGAAATGTTGCTGCTCTTATGGTGAGTATTGATTTGCCCTTATAAGCATCCATTAATTGTTCAATCCTGGTATTGTTTTTTCTGTATATGTTACGTATTATGTCTCTTATTTGATTGTCCTCTACAGTGGTCCATTACGTGCTTCCATGTTTTTATTATTATTATTATTATTATTATTATTATTATTATTATTATTATCATCATCATCATCATCATCATTGTAAAGTTAAAGTGATTTAGATATAAGCTAATTAAGGCTTGAAAAAAAAATTGTTAGCTAATGTTTTAGTATACTATTTTGAGAGAGAAGTGTATATGTAAAATTTTTACTTGTACAAATTGGTGTTAGACCCTTGTATATGTGGATGGATAAAGAAACCCCACCAAGATAGTGTAGTCATAGTTTAGCTCGCTCACTAAGATGTTGATTCCATTTTTATAAAGTATTTAAATGCAGTGGAAGAGTTTCCCACTCAGTTATTTTCTACACCATAAGATGATTTCTTTATTGAAGGCCAGAAGGTGTTAGGTTTACCTATGTCTTCATGTATGACTAGTGATAAATCCTAGCATACCTCAACCTTAGTAAAAAGGTATTGTCTCTTATTCGGGTCACTGCCTACCCTCATATTAATGTTGACATTCCTTATGGGTATATGAATTTCAGATACAGTAAAATACTCATTTAAAATGTTACAGAGTCGTAAAATTGATTTGATGTCAGGATGAGTGCGGATAGTATATGTGCGATTATTATACTGAAACATTACTTTATTTAATGTTTTATTGAATTAATAAGATCCAAGAATAATAGTGAAGTTAACATTAAACTTAAGAGTTAAATAAGACTCGGGAATATAATAGGTGGTGCGTATGTAAAATCATCTAGAAAGTATTATCACAGCCAGCTGAGAACTTCGCTGGAATGATAAAATCACTGAAGTATTATTGTTATTATTATTATCATAAGAACATTGATATAGATTGTATGCATGTGTGATAATGATTAAGCTAAGTACCGATTTCTTAACACTTGGAAAGTAACTTGATTGTGAGAAGGCAAGCAATAATTAAAACATCTCCAGTGTAAAGCACAAGGTGAAGAAATATTAGGTTAAAATAATTAATGGAAAATTATTAAATTTTATTATCAGGATAATTATCTTTGGGATTAATAGGGTAATTATAAAATAAATTAGTAATTGAAAGCGTTAAAAATTGGGAGAGAAATTATTGGTGATTATTTATCTTTTCGACATATGTGTGTTCAGGTGTATCAGTGTTATGAGATAGTGTGGAGAGTGTTGCGTCATGTGAAGGTCTGTGCTCATACCCTATGTATTACATATACAGACATGTATATATAAGCCTGTGTATTTCAGCTATATCTTAATTGAAAAAAGGGAATGATGAAGGTAAATATTTTTTTTTTCTTAGTGATGAAAGTTTATTCATCAAAAAAAAGTACAAATACAGTTAAATAAAAGGTTTACAAAGAATTGTAAAAATGAAATTCAGGAACAACATGGTAAAAGGGGAAGGATACATATGAAAAGGGAAAGGGATGTGGAAAGGGTGTGCATTAATCATTAAAGACAAATGAATATTACAATTAGGAATTATTTGTAAAGTCTAGAGTTCAAATATGAGTAGTATTTTAGGAGTACAATATTGAGAAATCCAATTTGCGATGGATAAATTGAGAATAGAAAACACTTGGAGATAACAACATAGGGAATAATAAATTTAAATAGGGTGAATCACTTGCAATTAAAATCATTAGGTCAAACTGTGGTTTACTTTGCAATAATAATTGGATAAAATCGTTTATAACAATAACGCTAATACCACTATGAATAGCGTTTTTTTTTCCTTCTTGCGAATGAGAAAATTAACAATGGCAACAGTTCCCACAGCACCCTCATCCTAGCCCTCCCCCTCAAAAGAACCAGGATTTAGGTCTCTGGGGCCCCTCCCAATAACCAGACTCTCATTCAATCAGCAAAGTTAATTGTAATGAAAATTTTAATTAAAAGGTACAATTAGGAATTGTTTGTAAAGTCTAGAAATCAAATATGAATAGTGTTTTAGAAGTACAATATTGGGAAATCCAATTTGTGGTGGATAAGTTAAGAAATAGGAAAACATTTGGAGATAACATAAAATATGGACTAAATCAATCTATTGTTCAGTTCCTTCAAATGGCCTTGAATATTTTCACAAGAGAGCAACCCTGAATACTTTGGAAAAATTATGGAAAAACTATGGAGAACAATGAAAATAAAAATCCAAGCTTCAAAATGTCTCTGCTGAAAACCATTCTAATCCATCATGAAAATCACATGAACAGCAAAAGGCCAGCCCTATCAATAACAACATTGGAAGTAATAAAATTAATTAAGGTGAATCACTTGCAATTAAAATCGTGAGGCCAAACTGCAACTTATTTTGCAATAATAAATGGATAAAATCATTCATGACGATAATGTTAAAGAATCACCATAAATAACATTATTTTTTTTATCTTGTGAATGAGAAAAACCAACATTGGTAACGATCATCATAGTGCCCTCATTCCAGCCCCCTCCTTCAAAAGAACTACGTTTTAGGTCCCTGGGGGTCCTCCCAACAACCGGATTCTCTCATTCATTCAACAAAAATAAGTGAAATGAAAATTTTCATTAGAAAATTAAATTTCTGTAGAAATCTTTTGTAATTTCAGTGGTTGCCATATATTTACATAGCGTTTTTATAAAAGTTGAAATTATTCTTACTTGTGATTACATTGTTGATATAGCTTGTGTATGAAAAGAGAGCTAAGAAACTTCCATTTCTAATAGGGATAGTTTTAGATAAATTTAATTCCCTAAACTAGGAAAAAAGGAATGAAGCAGGGAGCCAAAAACCATGTTAACTGGAGTCCTTGGCTCCACAGTTGTGATTCCCTAGAGAGTAAGAATTAAATAAGATTGTATTCTATAACATCACAAAATTAACAATTTATTTAGGGATGATTTTTTTGTCATACGATTGAAGAACCGGGGAAAGCCATTGGAATTATGTATATAATGTAAATATTATTTTATTGATTTATATTTGATTATAAAAATTGTTCTTTGAGAATAAAAAAATTTGTGTAAGTCTCAATGTTTTGTGGTCTACTGCAATCTAGAAATTTCAAATCCAATCATGAGGCTACACACTATTATTTATATTTAGAGCTTACACCAGGTAGAATTTATTTAAATGGTTAATTTTCTAAGCTTATGCAGCACTGCAAGATTTAAATTTCCAATATTCTAGAAATCATTTAGTATATTTAAAGTATAGACTATGAATTGCTGGAGGGTTATTGGGTGATTGTGGATGTAGTGGATGGGCATAAAATTCTTTCCTCATCCGCTGTATTCAAACACCTTCCTTGATAAAGTTCTTATGGATTCTTCTTTAGTTATTAAAGTGTTTACAATGTTATTTCCACAATTTAACGTAAGCTTAATTATTAGAGCTTTAGTGTAAGTGGACATTGGTTATGTTAAAGTCAGCCAAGGTCAGCTACGAAGGTAATCATGGAGAAGAGTGTTTATCACCAATAATCCATAGCAGCTTGTTCGACTTCCAGACCTTATTGTTCTAAAACTCCAAGAAGAGATTATCATAGGAGAAAAATGAGCTAGTACAATGAAAATTTGAGAGTAAAAGAGATAGTAGTACAAAGGACTTAGGAATATGAGGATGATGAAGGGATGGATCAGGAAGGTGGAGATGGGCATGGAACTATTTATAATCTGAAAAGAAATTTTAATTGTGACTTTAATGGATGGGGAGTGTGCTGAGAGTATAAATTGCAAGGCGAGTGAAGCTTAAAGTTTCTTCTCTTTAATAAATACGAATTTCCAAGAGTATTATTATTATTATTATTTTACTGAGCTCTCTAAGTGTTTCCTCCATTTAGTGATTATTTATTAAATCCTTCGTTAGAGATTATTAGAAATTATTAAATAAATGATTAAAATAAGGTTTAGCCTAAATATTTCATTGAAGTTGCAATTTGGTGCCCTGGCAAATATTCTTGTTATTATTCTATCCCATCGCCATTGATCCTGAGGGAGGCCGCGTGAGAGATGGTTGTTGGTTCGTCTTGTCATTCGGCGGCTGTAATAAATAAAGGTTACAACTGAGCTGTATAATAAAAAAAGGTTACAATATATATCAAACATATGATAGCTCAAAAACCATCTAAAACTTTAAAAGTTTATGTTATTTGTATTATGGTAAGATCTTATCTTTATATTTATTCATAAGACTTTAAGTTTTAATATTTATAATTATTTTTTTTCTGTTCAATATTTTGTATTATATATATTGTATTTATCTGGTAGCAATTGCAGAAGTATAACAATATTGTCATATTTTATTTATTGTAAATAAATTGTTAGCTTATTTTTCGTCATTAATCAATCGAGATTATCTTTGCTTTTCAAACTCATTTCAAACATATGCCATTAGTATCCTCTAATTTTGAAAACTCAATGCAATCTACTGCAGGAAGTGAGATAATAATAGTAATTTAAAATGATGTTTGATAATAGTAAGATATACAAAGAAAGTTTGCTGCCAAAAGATTACTTTTATATTGAATCTTAGAAAAATAAATTAAAAACACTTTTGGAGTAAGTATATTTAGTTTAACATTCAGTACTAGGTTATTTAATAACCATCATTATAGATGGTTGGTTAATATTATTGAATATATTTGACTTTAATTATTTTATTGAAATTTCTCTTAATCTTATTTTTCAATTCATTTTTTAATTTATACATATTAAACTTGCTATACTCCAAAACCATTACAATTCTAATTTAAATAGTCTTCTTACCATTATAATATATATGTAAATTAGATATCTTTACAAATAATAAGCTGATTTAAAAAATTTAGTTCATTTAAATAAAATCACACTCCATTTTCAAGACTGTCGAAAATGTTGGTTTTTTTAATAATAGGCTTCAAGAATGGTCGGCTAGTCATTACTTTTACATTTATTGTTATGATGAGTATTTATAGCCCATGAGTGGAAGGATAGCTTTCTTTCATGTAATTTACACATAAACGTAAATGTTACATTATTTACTATTTATGTGCACACATGCTAGACTAACTAGCTTACTAAGTGTTTGCTAGATTAGAAACATGAATCTCGTAATATACAAATATATAAGGAAAACAGCCTTTAAATAGATCGCTATAGGGCAAAAATCTCTCCAATAACTCCTTAAAGGGGAAACATTGAAGGATAAGATATTACTTTCCAGGTTTACTAATTGGCAGGTGATAAAACTTAGAACATTTTTTCATGTTTCTTTTAGCTTCCAGATAAAAATAAATAAGCATCCATTATTATCCAATGCTACATGATTATTTGAACTGATTACAAACTATCTACTGAAAGAAAATTCTGATTAAAAAAACGTTTTGAGTTTGCCTGGTCTAGATTCAAATTTAGATCATGCAGAAATGCATGAATGCAAACATTGTCAATGTACTTTGAGTCTTTCATATATATGCAGATAAAATTTAAACTAAATGCTTATTATGAGTAATTATAACTTTTTAAAAATAAATTAATGTCAAACATTAAAGTGCAAAAAAGCTTTATTATGTAAGAAAAGTTTTAAAATGCAAATATAAAAAATTGATTTTGCATATATGATTAGTAGTATGACACTGATAAAAAAATATTGAGTAAAAATATTATTGATACTTGTTATAACAAAAGAATAATAGAGAATTAATAGAAAGCATAAATGTATCTCCAGGAATATGAGCTATGGAGAGGAAAAAAGACAAACAGAAGTAAAATATTGATTGAAGATCCTTAGAAGAAATTTGCGAATTAGAGAATAACCAGAAAGACTTTGAGAAGATAGTTTGGTGTATGATATCGCCCTCTGATAGGTGACTAACGATGATGATACAAAGTTATTATATAAAGTTATTTCATTATAGAATTAAAGTTGAGTTCAAGTCAGTTTAAAAATATCATTAAGGCACTCTCCAATTTTTTTTTTTAAGAATATGTAATTTGTATATCATTAACGAATTTATTAGTATATTATTATTAAACATTAAATCTGTAACCACGTCAATATAATTACATATTTAATTCACAATCATAATGAGGTTGTAAAGTTTGCTATTACTTTTTATGTTTTAAAATATTAAAAAATATTATATAATTATAATATATTAGTTCTCTTTATTCCTAACAATTTTAATTTGTTTCCTAAAAATTAATCACGTTTTACATTTTATTTATTTTTATTACTTTTCTAGTCATATAATTAATATTAGTGAAGTAAATGATTTATGAATCAATTTATCAATATAATAACTAAGTTAAAGTTTTAAAATATACATACACTACAACTATATATATATTAAAAAATTATTATATATGCAGTATAATATTAATTATGTTATAAAACGCATCTCAGATTAAAGATTGACAACAGACGATCCAAAGAGAAAAACTAAACAATGCATAGACTAATGTTAAATCTATGCATAAATAAAGAATAAAATTCCCAAAATGAGGTTTAGTGTGCTGAATGTAAAAACACTTTTGCATTCAGTAATCATCACTACTGGAAAAGATATTACATTCCTGTAGGTGCAAAACTTATGGTTTTTTTTATTTTTTAAATCTCAGTTTCAACTTTATAAAATAGTTTAATTTCAAAAATAATTATTATAAGTTTAAATATTTTTTATACTTATTATTCTAAAACAACACTTTATGGATGTTCCTTCCCTTTGAAATTATTATATACTACTGTAATTTCTTATTATTATCTGTTTCCAATCTATAAATGTTCAAAATATATATTCAGCACTAACTTACATTTTGCTTCCTCCTATCCCAGTTTTATAACAACTGTTTCATTAGTTTTAAATTCTACTTACCTATTACTTACTATTGCATAAAGTCACAGAGAAAATCTAAAACTTTCTATCTTTTCCATTCTCTTTATACTTTTCCCATACTTAATATTATTTATTCTAATCTTTGTTTACCCATTGCACTCCAAAAATAAATGTTTTTTAAATGATCTATTGAGAAGAATTGAATATTTACAGTTTTGTAAAATGGTTTGAAAAAGAGTTAATAATGATATAAATGAATATAATTATAAATTGACAAGAAAAGCTATAGAAAATAATAAAAGTCTCAAAGTATAAAACAATACCTTGATATTTGAAGGAAAGTTGTTTCTGCAATAAAAAAAAATGACAACATGAAAAGAATAGAAGGAATTCTATAATTGTGTAGTAATAAAGAACAAGAAGACAGAATATCTCCTATACTTACTCACTTTTGAATTGCCAAGTATTTTAACTGAAGAGATGAGACATATAATTAAATCTATGAAGAAAGTAAATATTTTAGGAAATTATAGGATTGGTATTGATATTTTAAAATAAGCATGTGAAGAAACAGAAAAAAAATAGTGGCAAAGTTATATACCAAATGTCAAAATAATAAAGATGTTCCAGAAGATTGGAAGAATGCAGTAGTATTATTGAACTTTAAGGCAAGGGATAAAAAAGATATTGGAAATTACAGATTTATCACTCTTCTATTATTCCTATACAAAATCTTTACAAGATAATTATAACTCATCTCCAGTGACTTTGAGTTTTAGTAAGCTAAAAGAACAGGTTGGATTTAAAAGTGATTTTAAAATAGAGGATAATATCCAAGTATTGAGAGGAATTGTAGAAAGGACCAATAAATGTGATATGCCTTTATGCTTTGGATTTGCAGATTATGAAAAGGCATTTAATTCTATAAGAATTTCCATGGTGATTAGATTATATGCTGATACTAAAAAAAATAATATCCAGAAAGGTGTATGATAGAGTGATTCCATATCTCCAAAACATTTATAGCAGTTTTGGAAAAAATATTTAATGGATTAAAATGGGAAGCTAAGGCCGTAAAAATAAATGGATATTATTTAAATCATATATATGTATTGTAAATGATTGGTTATTTTTGTAAATAATACTTTAGAACTTCAGGAAATGGAAATTGTTTTTTAAATGCTAACAAGACTAAAGTAGTGTTCAATAGATTTTCTCAGAAGAAGAAAATAAAGATTGATAATTATGAATTAGAAAATGTTAACAACTATAAATATTTTTGTCATATTGTTAATACAGTTGAGGAAAATAATGAATAAAATTAATCATAGAATTAAAGTTGCAATAATTGGTTTTAGTAAAAATAATTTAATATTAAAAGGAAATATGTATATGTGTTTGAAAGGGAAGGGTTTTTAATAAGATGTGTTTTACCAGATCTAAACTTGAAATGCAATTCAGAGATTTCAAACTCCAAATTGAAATATAGAAAGATATATATTAGGAGTAATAAAAAGAGATTGAAAACAAATATGTGAGAGAAGAGACAGATATTACTGATGTCATTAAAAGAAATAAGTGATTGAAATGAATCTGGTCTGGATTTACTGCTAGAAGAGATAATACATAGAAGGTTAAAGTTTTAAATTGAACACCAAAAGATTGTAAAAGGCCTAGAAAGAAACTGCATGATATGGATAAATAAAATGTGGAAATTTGATGGTGCGGTGTGAAGAAGAGAAGCTATTCATCAGAGAAATTAAACTAAACTTGCATCAACTTCCACAATGCAAAGTATCAAGTTAATAAGATTGAAAATAATGGTGATGATATAATTTTTTTTTCTATTTCATAAAATATCGAAGCACTTTCATTTTTTTCAAGGAAAATACCCCATTCTTTCATCATTCCGTTTTAGACTTTCTATCAATTTTTAATATTGAAAATTTTTCCTCATTGAATTTAATTCACTTATTTTTTCCTACTTTAATATCCTTTTCTAATAACAGATTTGTATATTTTAAGCTATTTGCAAAAATTTATTTCCCCCTTATTCCTCTCATTCTTTCTCAATTTCCTATATTTTTCAAAATAAAATAAATAGTAAACTGATAATGGACATCATCTGTTTCAACTTAATTTAACATTCAACTTTTATTGACTATATTTCCAATTGATATTAATAAAAATTATTCTTGTAAAGGTCTTTAATCATTTTTAATAACTTCTAATCTATTCCCATATTTTCAAGATTTATATTTTTAGTTATTTTGTAAATATTATTGTTTCCATTATCACTTAAAAAATGTCCTCTGTCAGGCGTTGTTGGGGGGGGGGTCCTCGCCCCCGCAGCGAGAGGGAGGGGGGGGGGGGGGGGGGGGGGGGGTTCGGCGGCCGGAGGTTATGATAAAAAAAAAAAAAAAAAAATGTCATCTAATGATTAAAAGCTTTATACTTTCTGTGAACTTGTTTTTGCTTTTTTCACTGCATCAAAAAATTAAACATAATCTAAAACGACTACAATCAACAATCTATTTAACTTTTTAACGCAACAATCATTCTTAAGTTTTCTTGATAATCGAATTTCTGCTTTTAAATTTTTACACTGATTATGAAGTTTCACATTCATTTTATTACTTAGCCAAACAAAGAATGCTGACAGTTTGGTTTTGTTTTTTTTTTCATTTGAATAAATAATAACATAAGCATTGCCAGAATTTTTAAGAAACCTAAAATACTATTTCTACATTTATTCATAATATACTTGAAAATCCAAGTTGGTAATTTTAGAATTTAATAGTTGTTGAATCTTAGCATGAATAATACATGCTTCTAAAGAATACAGGATTCATTTTCTCTCATTATGCTTGGAATATAATCTATTTTTACTGCAATTCTAATCTTAATTTTAGAACTTATTATATACAACTAGCAAAAGATCTACAGCTAACATTCATGTAATATAGATAACTTTATATTCTCATTTCTAACTATGACAAAATTCATAACATATCACTTTGAATAAATTTACCCATTTCTTTTTAGTGTTTTGCTATTTAAGCAATTTTTGACATTATTCAGTTTATGTGATATGCAAAAATGGATTATTAAATGACTATTCAAATGTAAGTAAACATTACTTGTAATAACTGTGGGGTACAGCTACTATTCTTACCAACATTTTCATTAAAATTTCAAAGGATTTTTTTTTTCTTGATCTACTAATACTTTCCAACAAAAAATAGAAGTTTATTTACTCTGACTTTTTTACAATGTAATGATTGAGCATTATTGTGCAAAACATTTTTTAAGTATCACTAACTTTTCATTGGTATATCTAGAAATTCTAAGAATATAAAATATCAAGTTAGACTTCATAGTGATTCAAATGTCAATCAGTTTTATTTTTCTCAAGGAACTAAACTCCCCCCAAAATTCATAGTATTTCCTTTCTCTTCAAAATGAGTTTCAATAAAATAAACATTACCAGTTCTAAACCTTGACAAGTTCTCAACTAAAAGTATTGTTGCTGTATTAAGTCTATCATAAATCTATGTACATGGAATATGCAAAGTGTACACATTTCATGTGTCTGCATTTAAAATTTAATATTAGCTTTTATTGCTACCATTATCTCTACATTATAACATTACTGATATTTTAGTGCTTGAATAAGTAATGGTGGCCTAGTTAGATTTTATAAAACAGAAATATTTTAAAATTTTTCATATTTTGGGCAGCAGATAAATCTAAATTGTGTTTTCAAATACATAATTATTTTCCAAATGAAATTGCTTTACCAAGCTTGGTTTCAAATAATAAAACTAGCATCTAAAAATACTAACCCAAAGCCAGCATTTATCTAAGAGTTAACTATTGAGAAGAAAATTGAAATTTTTAGGCACCTACATGTCTTCAAATCCAGCTATTTAACTGAAACAGCTATATGGGACTGAGAGATCTTCAGCTAAACCATATATTAGTAGTCTTGATTTGGCTGAAGATCTCTCAGTCCCATATAACTGTTTGAGTTAGATAGCTGGGTTTGAAGACATATAGGTGTCTAAAATTTTCAGATTTTTCTCTTCAATAGTTAACTCTTAGATAATTGCTGGCTTTGGATTAGTATTTTTAAATCTGGTGTCTGAAGCTACACTGGCACTTCACTGAGGAGTGTCAAAGCATGAAGCCATTGGTCTGAGGTTTGGAGTGTGGTTTTCAATAGAGATATTTAAAATGTTTTCTCTGGCTAGCATTTTATCAACAAAGCTTGTTAGAGCAATTAGCAAAGCTCTTTGTTTTTATTTACAAGCTTTAAAAATTGGGTCATGTAATATATGACTATTTTTTATTTTTTAATAAAACTAGCAGTTTGTTATATGATCTCTTATTATTATTTTATATATATATATATAAAAGTCATAACACACACAATTCCATTGTCTCAGTTATTATAGAGATCAGTTTCTATAGTAACCTGAGTTAATATGAACAGTAAACTAACCTGAGTTATTATGAACAGTAAAGTAAAAAAGATAAAGCTCAGAGAGAAATAGCAATAGCAGAAATACTTATTAATCCTTGATGGAACATAATATTCTACAAAGTAGAAGGAAAAAACCATTATCAGGTGCTCCTTATTGACTTCTCATAATTAAATATGAATATTTACTCTGTGTGGTATAGGGTATGATAAAATGGTAATTCTGAGATCAAGATTCATGAGTCAAAACTCCAATTCTTCATTTCCTGTACTCGAATTTCTTATAAATCTCAAGCAATAACTCATTTGATTTATTTTATTATCTTAATATCTGAAAGTCAATCAATATTTCACGAATTTTGGACATCAGTGATAGTTTTGTTAAACCTTCCATATATATATATTTATAATCATTAACCATGAAAATGTTTTAAAATTTCATGAAAGATTTTAGTGATTTAATTGGGAAATATATAATTGATGAGAATTCATTTATAGAGGCAGATATAAAAGAAGACAATTTTTGGAATTTTTTTTTTTTGGGGGGGGGGGGGGTGCATCATTATTCTTTTTTGCTTTGAGCAAAGTTCCCCCAAAACGACTTACAGCAGAATTGTATTACATTTTAAATAATAAACAAATATGTATTTAATTTGTGATTAAAAGATTCAGAAGAGAAATAATTGATTATTAAGATCTGAGTAACTGCAAAACTAGAAGGACAGATGATATTAAGAAATGCAGTATTAACAATTACTTAAAGACTTTAAAATAGTAGTCAGACTTGCATGAAAACAATAAGAAAAATGCAGATACTTTTCTTAAAACACATACTTGTAGCACAAAAAAAACAAAAAACAAAACCCAATTTATTCATAAAGCTTTTAAAGGGACAACAAAAATAAGTCATGTGAAAATAAATAAAATGACCTACCTGAAAAAAATTCAATATACAGAATTCCATGAAATAGATACAGAAAATAGTTAATGATGACATAATGTAGAGTTTAGTGAATATAGGTAGGAAGTCAAATGAGACTCTTTAATCCCAATCCTGTGACTCTTTTTATGATAAACATAAGCACATTGTTTATTTCCACTTGTAATTTGTAAAGAAATATTTTGATAATTCTAAGAGAGAAAAAATGCACATTATAATGTTTCTTGAATTCGCCTTGTTATAGAATAGTAATTATTGTATATGCTGAATATTTAAATATTAAAAATTTATAAATAAATCAAACTATCAAAGTAATTTTTTGTTTATTTATTTATTTTTAAGACAATTTTTATTTTTGTTAAAATGTATACAGATTCTATTCATTACCAAAATAAATGTTCAAATATATTCGCATCCATTAAGAAATTCTTATTTTTCATAAAAAATATTTTTCAGCTATTTTCCTGTGGCTCTTGACAGGGTGGGGTGGTGGTGGAGATACCTCTTTCTTTGTGGCTCTTTATTGGGGGGAAGGGGGTAAATAAAATAGCTCTAGTAAGGGAAGAAAAATTATTTCATCAATATTAAGAAAATATAGCATAATTATTTAAAACAAAGATATTATAAAATGTGTTTAAAAAATCTATAAAAAGACTATACAACATTAAGAAATAAAAACAGGATGTGATGTGATGTGATGTACTATGACTTCTCCTTAAATGGAGTCAAGAATCTCTCAGCAACTATGCCCCAAGAAATCTGTTAGCGACTTTACCTTCCCCTTCCATTCCCTGCCCTAAGCTTTCCCATAATCTGCTCCATCCCATTTCCACAACATAATCTTTGTCAACTCTATGGCCTTTATATCTAAATCCCTCTTATCTTTTCCCAAACCCAGCATAAAAACCAAGAAACCACTTTCTGTATAATCACTTTGTTCATATATATTCTCCCATAACTTCATTATTTGTACCCTTTCTGCTTTCAAGCATTTACATGCAATCAACAGATGCCTAATATTTTTTATATCTTCCTTACACAATTTGCAGACTAAATCACCTATATTTTTCCATTTACATGTATATTCTCTTGTTGCTAAAGATTCCAATCGAGCCTTAAACAATAAGCTACTTTCCTTACTATTATCATAAATTAATTCGCACCCATTGTTCCATTTACTTCTATATATATTTAAACTCTTTTTATTCTCCATACTAGTTCTCCATCTCTCTAACTCCCTATTCTTTATTAATGCATCTATTCTTTTATCCCATTCCTTACCACTATAACACTCAACAACCTTCCTATCACAATCATTCCATTTTTATACAAGTATACTGATATAAATTCTTTATCCAAATCCTTTGCATACTGCATTACCTTTCTCACCTATCTTGTTGCCTGCCCTTTACTCATAACCCAATTAAATACTATTTTGGCTATTCTTTTATTATCCATGAACTGCAACCTACCAAACATTTTTATTTTATTTTTTGCATCTCTCATATAAAAACTTGACCATCCCATTTCTCCTTGAATTGCCTCCTTTGCTGTCCCTATCTCTGCATCTAATCATGTCTTCCTACTTCCCTTTGTACTTTCTCTAAGTAATCTAATATCCTTTTACTAACACATAACACATTATTACCATATGTTAACCCTGCTACTACAACTCCCTTCCATACAATTCTAGCTACATCATATTTATTATATGAAAACACTGTTAATTTCTTTACTAAACCCTTTCTTTTCTTTGTTTCATTTACCATTTTTTTCTCCCATTCAACTAAGCAATCTTCCTGATTACTTAAGATGATTCCCAAATAACTATATCTATCCACCACACTTAATTTTATATCCCCCAATAAAAATTCTACATTTTCATCATTATATTTGATTTTTCTTCACTAAATTTAATCCCCATCTCTTTACCCACCTTTGCACATGTCATCAGCATGACTTCCATATCTTCTCTTCTTTCTGCACACAAAAAATATCATCTGCAAAAAAAAGACCCGACAAAATATATACTCCCTCACCACCCATTAATGGTATTTCTATCCCTCTACCTAGTCTTTATATTGCTTTCTCCATTTCACTCAAATATAACAAAAACAAAATAGGTGACATAGGGCATCCTTGCTTTAATCCCAGCCCATTTTTAACTTTAACTGATTCTATATCTCCTAATTGGTAAGTATAGTAATTATTTTTATATAATTTCTTAATAATATTTACTAAAGCTTCATCCATTCCCAAATTTGCTAAACTTACCCATAATCTATTTTTATTTACTCTATCATATGCCTTCTCTATATTTATAAAACTCATATATAATGATCTAACTGAATTCCTACTCATATCCATGTTGTATAACTACAAATAAACTATCTCCTATATGCCTGTCTGACCTAAAACCTCCTTACATTTTCCCATTACATTATTCTCTTCCATACATTTTACAACTCTTTCAGCCACTACATATGAGAAAACTTTATATAAAACTAATATTACCGCTATTGGTCTATAATTATTTAAGTTTCTATGATCCTTACCCTTTCCTTTAAATAATAATCTTACTCTTCTATTATTTCAACTACCCAGAAAAACTCTCTTTTGTGCCATCTTATTAAAACCTGATAATAACTTTGCTTTAGCTCTATGCCCTAAATTCATTACCATCTCTGCTGCCCAGCCATCTAAACCTCTTGCCTTTCCACTTTTTAATCTCTTCCCTGCCTCATTCAGTTCATTTTTTGTGAACCTATTATTCCCATTACTAAATGCTTTCATGTTTTCTATCACTAAGTCCTTCACATCTAACATCTTTTCTATATCCATTACATATCTATTTAAGATTCTCTCTAACTCTTTTCTAGAGCTACACTCTATTCCCTCATCATCTATTAATACTATCTCTCTCTCCCCTACATTTCTCCTTTTAATGTAATTCCAAATTTTTTTTACTCCCATCTCTTCCACTTTTATTAATATCCTCCAACAATTTACTATTCAACTTCATCCTCTCTCTATAATTATCCATTTCAGGCCAACTTCTTCTTTTCTAAGTACTTTCCCATTTAGCATTAATATTGTTTTCACTTTCTTTGTTCTTAGTAGCACACTTATATTTTCTGCATGCTTCTTTCCTCTCTTTTACACTTTTACTAACTTTCATTTTTATTACTTTTATTCTTCTGTATATTCTCAACTAAAACACCATTTGCCACTTTTTCTATTTCACCACACCAGTCCTTATACTCATCCCCAACCAACTGTTCCATGGCTTTTTTCAACTTGTATTTTATACTCTTGCAACTTATTCTTATCATTCACTCTCCATCCACATCTTTCACTACTCATCCTTAAATGAAACATGTCTATTATTGTTTGCTTCTGTTTTTAGTTATTGAAATACAAAAAAAAATTAATGTTGATTACTTCTTTTCTCTTTTTTTTAACATTCAATTATTATTTTTATATTTTGAATAAATTTGTTTTTATAACTAATAGACTTAGTCTCAGAGCTAATCTAAGTGTGATGCAAATGGTGCGACTACATTAGGCTCTGCATTTATTAAGGCCCTGTGCCTGCATAACATACACTTCTTGTGAAAATAAAATAATAAAATGTTTTATTACTTGCTAAACATAATTATATTTATTTTTTTATCTGCCAAAATTCTGCAATTTGAAGGCCCTATCATGTTGAAGTAGTATAATTGTAGAAGCACAGGTTGTGCAGTGATGTAGATTTCTTAGCTACATACAATGGGTATTCTTAAATATTACACAGTGCTTTGGTCATGTTAATGTGAAATCAGCATAAGCTGAAAATGATTCTCTCTATTTGTAATTTAACTATTGAATCAGAATTTACAAAAAAAAAATGAATAAATTACAACAATGTATTAATGGATTCACAATAAAACATTCAAAAAAATAATATAATTTGTTTCATTATATGCATTTATTTTGCTTTCCCAAATATTCATTCAATAAAATTGCACAAATCTATATTTATAATTTATAAATAATCATAAATAAATAATTTTATATATATATTACAAGCATTAATTTGTGCAATTTTATTTTGAATAAACAAAATAAAATACACAATGTAAAAAATTATATTTTATTTTTTTGAATATATATATTTAATGAATTCTCATTTAAAATAAATAAAATTTTTAATGAGGAAAATCATTTTTGACTTAATTTACAATAATTGTAATAAATATAGTTTTACTTTTCACTATGCACATGCACTTTACAGATTTCAAACTATACATAAATGAATACTCTCATTCTCAAACACAAGATAAAGTCTTTATGAAATATCTTTTCAACCCAAACATTTAAGTATGGTCCAATCTTAAGTGTTTGGAGATGAGAACATGAAGATATTAAGCAGTCACTTTAAATTACTTTATTATGCTTGAATAAATGACACTTGCGAAATTATTTAAAATTTACTATACCTTAGTCTGTGCTCATATACCCTATATTACATATATATAGCCACAGGTATATAACAAGCCTGTGTTTCAGTTATTACATTATAGAGATGTCTGCCCATCCTTGCATATGTATTAAATGGATTATGACCTGTACATGTGGGGTTCAGATTGACCTTAGGTCAACATGGGTGTGACAATAATCTCGGCCTCAGGGTGGCCTTTGAGCATTCCATCATCAGATTTTGGATGGACGGTTGAAGAGTTGGAGTGTGGAGTGGATTGAAGCCTGTCCATTAAACTATGAGGATAGTCTGTCTTAATATATATCTGAGCACTTATACTATATATGTGTGTAAAGATGATGGTCTGAACCAACTGATGATTGCTGGTTTAGCATGAAATACGTATATTGGTGATTATTTGTCTTTTCAGCATATATGTGTTTAGGTGTGTCAGTGTTATTAGATAAAGTGGAGAGAGGTGGGTGGTGTGAAAGTCTGTGCTCATATACCCTATATTACATATATATAGCCACAGGTATATAACAAGCCTGTGTTTCAGTTATTATACCTTATTATATAATTGTAAAGCAATATATCTATTTAAATCTGCAAATAAGATAATTTTTTAAAAATATCTACTACCTTCGGAGGAAAACATTGTTCTAGGCCCTGCTTCTTCTCAGGCCGGTTTTACTAGCATGTCCCAAAATTCTGGCTGCTTTGACATTTTTTTATTGTTTCAATAAAAAATGACAAGAAATAGATAAATTATGCTGATAAAATGTTTCAATAATTTTAATTTTTTTTCAATAAATTATTATAAAAATAAAGTTTAAAAAAATCTATTATTCTTTTTAACTTTAAAATATTTTGTCTAATCTTTATAACAACCTGATTAATCTATTACAACCTGTTCATATTTTGCATGCTATCCATTCACATTCAGTTTCATTTTTTACTCATAGGATGTTAGTTCTTTTTTTATTTTTTTTATTTCAGTTTTTCAATATTTATTTGATATATAGTAAACTTGAAATATGATAGTTGACTTTGATATAAAAATGTCTTGCTTTAACTAATAAACACTTTAATTATTATTATTATTTATATATATATATTTGTTTTCTTAGAGACCGAAATCTCTTTAATTATTGAACTCATTCAAAATGCCAAGAAGAAACTACACATTTGCAGAAGTATTGAAGAAAGAATATCTATTATTACAGAAAGTTTTTGTTGTCTCATGACAGACTTCCTATACAAAAGACTTTAAAAAATGCAAAACATAAAGCTAGTTTGGTTGCAGTTGTGAATTCATTAAAAGTGTCAGCATTTTCCAAAACAACTAATCCAGCTTTCAAAGACTATTTAATATCAACTGAATTTCTATCTTTGCCTTCAAAATGAATATCAAAGTTTTCGGAACCAAAATTTAGCCTTGCCAGAACAAAATGTGAGGCAATAATTTTAAATATTTTACTCCAGTGTCACTTAACAAACTAAATGAGAAGTTACAAAAATCTTCATACACAGAGGCAAAACTTTCCATACAGTAGAGCCACTCAGTGCAAGCCAGAATAATTAAAGTAATAAAGAATTGTGATTATGTGATGTTTAGTGATTTAAAAATCTTCATTTATATTTATTTCAGATGATACTTATAACAGAAAAGAAAGTAAGATTATGTCATATATTATGTAATATCTCACACTAGAAGAAGGAGCAAAAATTACATTTTTGGATTTTCAATCAATTCCAGGTGAAATGTGAGAAGTATTAATCATGGGTTTAGTATCAGTTATCAAAAAGCAAGACCTAATAATAATAAAAATGGTGAATTTTGTGATGATAACTGCAATACAAATTTTAGAATGTAAAACACAAAGAAGTGAAAAATGTATTTTTTTATTTAAAAAAAAAGATTGGTAGAAATATTGTGATAGGTTGTAGAGCGCACATCATTCATAAGGTCTTCAAACTGTGTTTTACCTATTGAAATCAAGGTTCTAGTTATTAAAATATATAAATATTTTTATATTTATACCATTTATGTAATTCAGTTAAAAGAATTTTGCAATTCTGTAAATGTTGAATACAAAATAATTTCACAACATAGCAACACTTATTTTCTTTCATTGATTCCACCTATTGAGACAATTCTTCAGATCAGGTTAAAATCTTACTTTTTATTTCAAAAACAATGTCCAAAAATTATATAAGACATTTCCAGGTAATTACAATAAAATATATTTATAGTTTATCCATGGCCAACTCACTCTGTGCAATAAAACAGTTTTAACAATAGAAACAATGAAAACAAATGCAAAAGTATGTTGCTGTTGAAATAAAAGAATTGAAAAATAGTATTGAAGAAAGATGCATTAATAGGTTTATGCCACAAGAAACTAGAAAAATATTTAAAGCCTTGGAAGAACATAATAAAATAAATGTTGATGTGATAATACAAAAAATTATACATTTTTATTATCAATATCTCTCTTACATTGATTTTTGGAACAATGCATTTGATGGAAACCAAACAATTTAAATGGATTCAGAATTTCAATGATATTGCATAGTCTGAAATTAAAGCAACAGGGGGAAAGTAATTGAAGTATTTGGAAATGCTATTATAAATTTGGATCTAATGTTTGATGATGTTGGACAGCAAACTGTGAAACATGTCAAGAATCAAAACATTGTGTTGGAAAATCTGATCCAAATTATGGAATATATTTTCTACCATCCAGGCACTTTTGCACCCATTGAGAGAGTGGTCTCAGGAAAGAGAATGATTGAATTCACAGTTAAAAGTTTAATTACATGTAAAGTGAATAGGGAAATAAGCTGTTCACATTTTTTTTGACAAATTAAAAACGACAGGCAGTTACTGAAAAAAATCGTGCTAGTGATAAATATGATTGATTTCAATCTTCAGCAAATTAAAAATGTTTTTGTTTATCGATCTCTTTTGTGTCCTTTGTAACAAGTGCAGTTAACAAATTGAATTATTACCTAGTCATTTTTTTGCCTGGTTGGTGGTGGTGGGCGGTAAATCTAAACAGACTTTTTAAATAAATAGTTTTCTGCAAAAAAAATATTTCTAATTCTTTCACATTAAGAAATATTGACGGAATAGATACTACTCACCAGACAAATCATCTGTCGACTATTTAAAACCCATGAACTTACTTGGAAATTTTCAGCTCCATGAGTCATAAGACAATCGAACATCTTTAACTCTCAAATTCGCTATTGCCTCACTCCATTAAATCATGCAGGTTTAACGATTATACTATAAGGCATTTCATGTATGTTTTAATATAACTTTCAAATTTATGAAACATTTCTTAATTTCAAATGCTTGTTTTCAGTGTTTATTAAGCAATAAAGAATATTTATTTTAAAAAATACTCTTTTTTAAAAAGATATATTTTTAAACGTAAATATTAATTTAGTGATTTATTTATGTTTTTATCCTCCATCTGTTTCAAATGTTTTAAAAAGTATTCTCAAGGTCTTTCTTTTCAGTTTCTCTCTAGGGTCTTGCTCTATAACCTTTGCGAGGGATCTTTAAAAAATAATAACAAATAGAGTTAAAATTTTTATATGAATAAATGTAATTTCTTCTCCACTCGTCATGAGAAAGTTTTGATTAAGAAACAGCTTTAGTAAAGCGTAACAGCTGTTCATATTTAAAATATTCAAAGAGTATACAATTGCAGAGACAACTCTCAAATGTTCTCTCAGCTTCATTTGGGTCGATTTATGAAAGCAGTAATCGGAAAACATAAAGAAATAAGAATTTGATAATAATAAAACATTATTAAAAATACAAAACAAAACAATATTTTTAAGACATGTTTAAAAATCCATTTACCTATTGATCTATCAATTTCCTTATCAAATGTAACATATCTTTTTTATTTGTTTATTTACCTGGCCATAATTGAAGTTTTACTCATCTCATTAAAAAAGCCCCCCCCCCCTTTTTTTTTAAACAAAAAAAATCCATATTTTTTTATTTTAAATGCGTGCGTTTAATTTTTTGTCATCCAATTAAGCAAGTTAAAGTATATGTTATTATTTGCTTATTACATGTTCAATTGCTCAAAAACTATAGTGAAATTTGAGCAGCCAAGTGATAATCAGAGCATAATAGTTCCATTCGACTGGTATACTGAAAAATTTTTTTCACTTTTGACTCTGGTTCCTATTTTCATTTTTGGGGTTTGACCTAAAAGCTTCCACTTCATAGTCAGTCAATTATTATTGTTAAATTATTCAGGCAATTGTTATTTGCTTATTTTGATTTTTTAAAAAATCATATTACATACGATTTATTTGAGTTTATTCATAGTTTATATTTCGTATTATTGAAAAAGGTAATCCATGAATTCACCATCTGTGAACATTTCATCCTATTACAATTATTTTTTTCTATTTTCATAATCAACATAATCTGATCTTTGCCTTCTTCAAATTAATAATATCTAGATATCTATTGCTTACCATTACTAGATAGTTAGGTAGGTTTGTCTGAAGGTTTGTAATGATGGTATATTATAAGATGTGATATGTTGGACTATTTCCATTATTTATGAGTGAATGTTGAATGTATAGAAAATTTTAAACTTTATTTAAACTTTTCAAATGCAAACAACTTGTTAGTAATAACACACAAATATACAATATGGTTAGTAATTACACAACGTTTCAAGTAGTATTATTCTCCACTCTTCTTCAGGTGTTGCTGACCTATATGCACAGTGACAATATTCACTTAGAAGTTGAACTATTCTTATTACTGCCATATATTTATTTGTTAATATTTACTTAATCTCTACTTATCTTAGCTATTCAACCTATTTTTCTTCTGATGTATAAATTTACAATTTGAAAAAACATTTTTCTATAGGACAATTAATAGCATGGTACAAATATTTTTCTCATCATTGGCTTCTCTGATAACAATGACAAATCCTATTAAAAATATAAAACTAAGTTGTAAATTTTTATTAATTAATTTTATTAATTATTGCATCTTTATCTAATTTACATGATACTGAAATTAATCTAAATCATTACAATGATATTCATATGTATTTAAAGTGTATTTTACAAATTTTTATTTAAAAACAAGTTACAAGCTGATTGCAGTTTAGTTTTATTTATATAATTAATATTAATATATTACTCCATCCATGTAGTTGCACACTTTCTTTAAAAAGGGATATTCTTTTTTCAATGCTTCCACAAATGTACCATTTCTTTTTGGAATCTTGAATGGGTTCAATAATTAAAAGGGGTTTCTCTCTGTAACAAAACAAAGATATAAAAATAATAATAATTAAAGTTTTTATTAATTAATGTAAGAAAATATCAAAGTCAACTATCATATTTCAAGAAAACTAAATAAAAAATTAAAAAATAATCAGTAGATAGTATAATTCACCAATTACTGAAATATCAAAACAAATTTGGAATACATTGACTCACCTAGATTTCTAAACTGCACCAACCTTAAAAGAAACAAAAACATATTATTCTAATATCTCACCTTAAGTAGATGCAAAACAATTAATAATGATTCATAAAAAAACTACATTCTATCTCCAAAGCAGAGGTAATCTTTCATAAAAAGTTTTGGCCAAAATAAACATATTTCAATATATATAAACATGAAATTAACATAACTTAATGAGCGTATAATTTAGAGCAAAAAACTGATCTCTCTCAGGTAATGCATAAACAACATTCTAAATGTTGAACAAGAGACCAAGAATAGAATGAATCTATCTTATTCTTGAAGCATCTGATGCATATAAGCTTACCTGTAAGACATTAGTAGAAATTCTGAGTAAAATTAATATATCACTAAGTTGCAATATGGAATTTAACAATTATTAGATTAATAATCAACTATATAAGAATGGAGATAGTATCTCTTTTTTAATAATCTTGTTTTAGGTAATCAAACAGAATTTAATAAATCTAAACATAAAATTAACATAGCTTAATACATGTGCTTTTAAAAGAAAAGCAATTTCTCTTAGACTGTGGTTAAATAGCACTCTAAATGTTGGACAAAGACCAAAAATAGAAGCTCCAAGCATAGGTAGATTTTTTCTATTTATATTCCTTTAACTTAGCATCTAAAGTGTTAAAACAAGCTTATTAAAAGACAGAATCTATCTCCATCCATCTATAGTTGAATATTGATTTAATAATTATTATATGCCATATTCCAGCTGGCTGATATATTAATTTTATTCTAAATTTTCAACAATGTTGACAAAGGTAAAATTATTTATATCAAAAGTTCTAAGAATAGGCAGATTTATTCTATCTTGATCTTTTGTTTAACATTTAGGGTACTATTTATCTATAGCCTGAGGAAGACTGGTTTCCTCCACTTAATTACACACACATACATATATACAGTGAAGCTGCAAACTATGCTGTATCTAACTACATGACTTCATTTACATGCCATTCAAAGAAAAATATAAATAAAAAACAAAAACATATTAAAATTTGCAAATTTTATGATATTTGGAAACTATTTTCTCTTCTCTTAGTAGTTTTTGCAATGTTGTATGAAAAATAAAATACAATTTTTATATTATGCCAGTGGCCATTTTTCTATATTGGAGTTCCATACATGATTATATATATTATTAAAATTTATTTGGTTTATGCTGAAATCACATATATTTTATTCTTCCTTTATTATCCTTTCCTAATTTGATGTACATAATAAAATATTTTCTAAGAGTAATTGTTAAAAATTTTACAAAATTTTAAAACATATTTAAAGCTAATACTGATTTTAAAATATTAAAATAATTAGAGAAATTAGTTTCTATAAGAGAAAAAAGTTATTGGAAAAAAAAAAGATCAAAGTCAGATATTTCACTACTTATTTTATTTTGAAAATTAAAATACAATAGTTAGTTTTTTTTCCTTTTATTTTTATTGCTTTAGTCAATGCATGAATGAACACACACTTTTAAAAATATACATAAATATGTCCCCTTATAATAACTATATTATAATTATTTAAATTCTGTTTAGGTATGCATAGTTTACATGTAAAAAAGCATCTGCATTATATATATTTTACAAGGATCTGCCACCTTTAACAAACTAATTAAGATTTCTTCTTGATATATTATTACTTTTATTTTATTCAAAATATTATTATTTTATTAACATCTATTCTTTATTATATTTTACTTTATGTAATTACTTTTTCTTCTTTAAAACCTGTGGCAATGGATATTACATTGAATCAGAGGGATAAAAAACCATTGATAGATTATTCATCAACAATACTTCTAGCCAGATCATGGCTACACAAAAGCAAAACCACAACCATGGTCCTGGTTATTACACCCCTCCATACTGCTGGGCCAACCAAAACCTGCCATTCAAACCATTTATTTGTTTTGCGAACAAATCTTAGGCACCATCTGGACATATATATTATGTATAGATGACAGGTACACTAACCCAGTGCTTTAGATATACCTAGGCTAGCTCACACTCTTGATCAAGGTTAGTGTGATACTACTTAACACATGAAAATATTTAAAATTTTTATATTATTGGTGACACAGTTAAATGAGGGAGAGTATAGACCAAGTAACATTTAAGCAAGCAATATTGTATTCACACAAACACATATTTAAATAGATATAATAAATGTTAACATGGAACATAAATAAATGAATACACATTACTTGTTAATAATTCATTATTATGAATGTTCATTATAGTTCATTTCATTAAAGAAATATATTTGTCTAGACAAGTTATGGTTCAAAAAGTTTATTTACCTAGGTTTTATTATGTTGAGATGACTTTATGTTTTTTGCAGTTGACATTTTCTTTGGCTTTAATCTTTAAGATGGCTGGCTTTTTGGTCTCCAGTGCTGGTTTTTTTACTTTATTTCTGGACTTTTGTTATACAATGAAAGAGATTATGTAGCAGCATCCATATCATGGTTTAGGCATTGGTTCCAGGTGAGAACAGTTGATGGAGCCAAGGATATGGGACTTGAAGCCCAGGCAAACACTCAAACAGTTTTCTAGAAACACTTGTTAGCTTCTCTAGCTTCTTCATTTATTTTTTTACCACAGCCGAGGGTCACATTAACTATGCCTTCAGTGATGAATGGATCTGGTGGACTGGTAAATTGGAAACACTGGATGACAACTTTTTCAAAGACTCTGAAAAACTTTGGAAATCTCTGAACAAAAATTTGAAACTGGATGATAATAGACAACTGCCCTTTTTTATACCTAACTTTCTCATTGTTTATTTTTTTATCATAACTTAATCTGGTATCATAACTTTAATCTGGTCTAATTAATTTTTACATTTTATTTCTTATTTTTATTAGATTCACCTAACATTTTATTGGCCATGAATCTTTTAAAATTAATTGCCTTCCTGTTGATAAGATAGTTTACAAAAGTATCTTTCACCAATTAATTTTATTTTAATCTTTTACATTTATTTTTTTTAAACATTTATTCTTTTTAATTTATAAAAAAAGTAGAGAGCAGGCTTTAACCCAATGATGAATTGGGACAAATTATTTTGTCTTTTGGCCAATTCGACCCTTGATGATTTTTTTCATAAGTATTATATGTTAAAATGCATGTAAAGCAGTATATTTTATTATAATATTTTTTTTGCTGAAAATTTTGCACTAGAAAGCATAAAATTCAAAATTCCTGCTCTAACAATAGACATAAGCCTCACCCTGACATGTTCAACCATTGTCCATTGCCAAAGCTGTAAAATATTCGGTGTTTTATGACATTGAAGTTTCCAATGATGCAAAAATGTGCTTATTTGAGAATTTATTACAGTTTTAGATATTTTTTTAAAAATAATTTACACTATATTTATTAGATATCAAGAAATATAAATTATTAATAACTTATTTTGACTTGAAATACTATATTTTCAAAAATATACTGTTATATTAGCAACTAATGTAAATATGGTCTGAAGCAAATTAGAAGACTAGCTTTGACATAAACAATCTACTTTATATTTACGAGCAAGAATATATCACAATTTTGCAACAAATATTCAAAAACTGTAAACTTTTAAAGCATAATTCATTAGATATAAGAGAAATAAATAATTATTCATTCAGATGTGTAAAAATAATGAGAATTAAAAAATATTTCATTGATTTTATAAACTGAAAATAATCTTTCTAGAAACGATGACATGTAATGTCTTTGTTTTGAATGGAATCTCATTTTTTTAATATTTACGGAAACAAAATGTGAACATTTAAAATTTATTTCAGTAGCAAACAAAAATATCTATCAAATGAAGTCAAATTTGTTATTTTCTTATAAGTAATAATCATTTTATCATATATTTTACATTTATGGGTAAGACAAAGAAAACATCAGAAAATGCTGAAATGTAAAAGACATTAGGCTACATATCAGAAAGATTAAATCTTTCCTCATCCTATTCTTACTAAAACAGTTTTATTCTAAAAAAAAAAAAAAGATGCAATCTTTCATTTTTTTCAAAATTATATTTTATAATCTATTTTTAAATATTTTTTTTGTTTTCTTTCTTATTTTCCTTATTTTTTGTAACTTATTAATTTATTTCAATGCAGATATATATATATGAGCTTTATAACATATATCTCACTAGTGTTACAATATATATATATATATATATATATATATATATATATATATATATATGCATGTTGAAAAGTATTGTACACTTACATTTGAATAAACAATACATTTTCTATTCTAATCAATGTTTATCAACAAATCATGAGCTATTATATGCCACATACATTTGAATATGAGATAGTTTGAAACAAAATATAATGTAATTCATGGCATTATGATAATTGAAGTGAGCATCAAATGAGATCAGAAAAAAGACACTGCAAGGAAACACTAATTTATGTTGCAATTATTTTTGTTGGATGCCACTAAATTCTTCCAGAACTTAGTTTAAACTCAAACTTTCTATTATATATCCTTATAATTTAGGTAATTCCTAAGTACTATAGGAAATTATCACAATAATGCTAATAATAAAAAATATGATAACATTAAATATTACTTTGCTTTGTTTATTTCTTCTTTATCCATATCTTCTGCAAATTTATTTCCACCATAGGCTAGTGGATCATGAACCTCCATGATATGCATATTAAAGGAAGCTTATTCTAAATACCACAAAAGAGAAGATTAATGTAAGAAACAGAATAATCACACTTATTATATATAAAATATTTATAATTATACAGCTTACTGTTGGTACACTGTATCCTCCATTCTATTTTGATAACAAAGGACTATTAATTTCATAAAGAATGTGTTACTTTTATTTCTATACTCTGTTAATTAAATGCTTTTATATGAACTTGCCCTGCCTATGTATGTTTCTGTCTGTATATCCAGATTTTTGAATTTTTAACAATTAAAGAAATCCGTTCCTGTTTAGAACTCAAACTCATATCCCTACACTTTCCAAAAAAAAAAAAATCCTTAGCAACAGAAATATTACATTTGTAGAAATTTTTTTATTAATATTGATTTAACACATAATTAATTAAATTAATTTTTAAAAAAATTTCATTAATGTTTATAGAAAAATGACTTCAACAATGTTGTATTGATAATATTATACCTGAACAAAGATGATTAAAGAGACTGATAAAGAAAATTATTTTATTTAACTGAAGTTATGTTTTATTTGTAACTATAAAGAAAAAATAATAATACTACATTTTTAAAAAAAATAATACTTTTATGTAAACAGCCAATTAAAAAGCAAAAAGTATTCAAATGCTTTTATGAAATGACACATGTTTTTAGTCAGATTACCTTGTTATTTTTCTACTTTTTAATTGGCTGTTTACATAAAAGCATTATTTTAAAAAAACTTTTTATTAAATATTATTTTAAATTGAGCTTGAATTCTATAGCTATTATTTTTATTTATTTCTTTTTTTCTAGTTATTTCATTCTCAATACCTAGTTATACTTATTTAGTAATCTATTAATTAAGCATGAATTCTGATAGTATTAGAATCATTGCAAATTAAGAATTATTTACTATTATAATGATTATTCTATTTGTCCTTATAGTCCATAGCAATATGATTTGAAAATCAATTTTTTTTTACCAGTACTTTATGAATTCTCATAATGCTCACAATTTCATAACTCAAAATATTAAAACTCTTTATAATAATCAAATGCTTAAGATCATATGTTTGAAAATATTGTCTTTACTATATGCATAAATATAAGTATGCTAGAATTGAAACTATATACAGAACTAATTAGTAAAATTATTAAAAGGAAATATGATTATGTTATTAAATTATATTCATTATATAAAACAAAGTACATAAACAAACTCTCCCTAACTTCCATTCAATACTTAAGTTATGATATATAAAAGAGCATTTCAAAAAAATGGCATATTCATTGCCACACACTACAGATTTATATTATTTGCATATGGCAAAAATACTATTAAAACAAACATTCTTCATACTGTAATATATCAAATACTAAACTCTTGAACATTTTACTATGACATAATACAGGATACACTTAACTATTTATGACAGAAATACAAATAAATGTACAATAAATTATTTTTTGAACTTATATAAACTGACATTGTTTCTGACAAATATATTCAATGACTTAGAATGTGAGATGTCTAAATTATAGTTAATATTCTTTTCCAACATAGACACACACAATTTTACATTTAACCTCTTAAATCACTCGATAAGTATTCACCAATGTGTATAAGTCAATTACATACAATAATAACAACAACTAAAAGCAAACAAACAAATGATTTCTTTATTTATAAACATTAATTTTTTTTTTCAGTATGTATATTATCTTTTCTGCTGAATCTACTGCATTTTAGTAACATAGGGCAACAAGAAGATTTTTTTGATATGATTCAAAAATTAATAATTCATAACATTTATTTTATATTTAATGCTCTTATAATATTAAACATTTCCAAACTATGCAATTATCTATTAAATTTCTTCCATGAAACACATATGTACATCAACATGCATTGACCACTAATTTTTGTATTAATGTCGAATAGTTGTTATTTATAATATTTTAAGAAGTCTATTTACTTTAAGGTTTTAATTTTAATTGATTCATAAAGTATATCATTTATTTTACCACTTATTATATATTCTTATTAGTAGTAAAATAGCTATTTAAGAAAACTAAGCAAGGTCTTTGTTATTTAATTTAAATTTTGTAAAATTGATTATAAATTCTTTCTTTTTTTTTTAATAATAAATTCAAATATTACCATAATATCTTTTTTAACTTAAAGTTAACCCTTTAACATACATGAATCTAATAAATAGAAAATATTATTTTACTTTTTTGCATATAAAATGATATTGAAACATATTAAATTCATATTTGGGACCCGGTAACTTATTTAAAATATTTATTCACATTTTATCTTATCAAAGCAATAATTTTTAGTTATTCTATATACTAGATTTCTTTTTTATTTGAAATATTTTCTGATTCATAATAATATAAAATATCCTACATAATATACATATTTTCATTTTATAGTAAGATTAAAACCATTATAGATGAAACATTTAAACTAATAATAATAAAAGTAATAATAAATAACATTCTTTTTTTTTCTTTTATCAAAGTTTTATTAAGCTTAATGAATTTGTAAAAAATAGATTACTTCTTTTGAAGCAAATTTTTTTTGTCAATAAACATAACTTCGACAGCTTTTAATTTTGGGTGAATTATTAGATAATTTTTGAAATGATAGTACATAGGATAATTTGTGAATTAAAACCATAGTTTAAAGTTTTATTGATAATTCTTATATTAAGATTTTTGCATGTGGTAATTTAAACTCACATCTAAATACTTTAGTTTCACCTATTCATATAGAAAGTAGGTTGAAGTAAAGAGTGTTCTGCTCTTTTCTTTCAAAGTTGTAAGCTTGTGTTTAAGACCTGTAGAGGTCCTTATCTTCACATTTTTCAGGCACATAGTCTTGAGGTTCACAGCCTTAATAAAATATTACTTATGTAATGTATATGCACTTAATAAATTTATAATTACAACTTTAAATTATCATAATAGATTTCTAATTATAAGATCTTTCCATTAACTCATAAATCGGAAGATTTCATGAGTACTAATGTGTAATAGGAATTGTGGACTTAATCAGTGAAGTATTGAATAGCTTCAAGCTCTCAGATGTAAATGCTTTAGTTTTGCCTATTCATATAGAAAGTAGGTTGAAGTAAAGAGTGTTCCACTCTTTTTTTCTAAAGTCGTAAGCTTGTGTTTAAAACCCATCCTCGCATTTTTAGGCGCATACTCTTGAGGTTCACAGCCTTAATAAAATATTACTTAGTTTAATTTTTTTTAATATTTTCTGGAAATTTTTATGAATCACTCTCATGTTATTATTGTAAAATGTTAGGATGTAGTTTAAATAAGATTAATATAAACTTTTATTTTTCAAAGATAAAATCTGGCCACATTGTAGATTCATTTATAATTTAATAAATAAATTATTTTACAAGACAATTGAAAAGATATGCAGGACGTTGATCACTTATTTATAATCCTAAAGTGAGAGATACAAGATTTCTTAATTACTCATCGTTTCTGTTTTAAACAATAATATTTTAGTTATTATTTAGTTTTTTAAGTATAGCATTTCACTAATGATTTTGAAATTTATGTAGATTTAGTTCATTACAATATCTGGACTCTAGGGAACATTTTAATGAAAGTAACTTTGATGTATAACTATAACCTTTGAATTATACTATATAACTAATTTGTAACTGAATCATAATTAACTTATAGCTATTTAAACAAAAGGGTTTTCTCTTTTTTAGTTTTTACAATAATTAATAAATAAAGCTAAATGGCTGGATTGATTAACCAGAATCGGAACATATAACAATAAACTAGAAAATGATTTACATATATTTACTATTTTAAATTTTTTTATCAGAAATTAATCAAGACTTTATCTTAAAATTCAAATCAACTTTTCTTATAACCATATTAGATTTCAGTTTATTAATTAATATTGTTTTACAAAATCTTTTTAATTAAAATAACTTTGTGAATGAACAATGTTTAAATAGACTTTTTTAAAATCATTTTATTTTAAATTTTGGTTAAAATGATGAAAGGAGAATTATAAAACACTTTTATTTAACATAGAATTTTGTTTATGTAAAATAGTATTCCATAACTGAAAATGGCTTTAAAATAAAATTGATTTGCCTATTAAAAAATTTAAGAAATATTATATTTTTAATTAATTCAATGTTTATAAGATTTAGATTTTATGTATATCCATTTATACATGCACACACAAATAATTTATTGTGGCAGATCATATATGTATGATTGTTTGAATCTGTAACTTCTAAGTTGGAATAGATTATTTTTTGATCTTTTTCTTTCTGATTTTAAATATGCTACTCACTGGCTTGTCCCTATAGATCTATGACTCACTATGGATTCCCGTAAAGTATCCACTTCAATATATATGTGTGTGTGTTTTTTTTTTGTACTTTCATTACCAACCAAGGAGAATGACTTATTTAATAGCTTATTCTAGGAGAGTATTCAGTTTAAATAGTGTTCCATCTGTAAAGCGCATGTACCGTGGTTTAAGCTACTTATTATTTATAACAAATCATATTTAATAATTTAATTATCAAGACTGAAATTCTTGCATTTTTAGAGAATCATTGGACGTATAACTTTTTTGTGCATTCGTTTATTTTTTTTTTCTGTCTAAAACTCAAAAATAAATGACGAGTTAAAAAAATCAACTAATAAGGAAAATGCCATTATATATTGAAAGGGATTAATTCTGCCTATCATTTAATGAATCTCCAAAAATAGAGTGATGAATGTAGTAAAGTAGCACACATAAATTACATCCAATTTTCAATGCTATTAAACTTTTAATACAATAAAAATATGTCTAATATTAACAAAAATTCAAGAAATTAACATATTTACATACATCAGATACTTATTACCAAAATACTGAAAGATTATGGGTCTTTGTGGTTCAAATGTAGTAGAATAAAACATATGATGAGAAATCACATAGAGAATATGTTATAAATGTGATTAAGACTATGATTTTTGTCTTTTAGCCATATTCAGAAATAAATGTGTATAATTCTGCAAAATACTCAAAAATCTTTATCTTGTAAAATAAAAAAATTAGAAGTAATTGAATCAAAGGCTACCATAGAATTACAGAGCTCTTCAACCGAAAGATCACACATAAACAAAAATAAAATCTAAACAATGATCTTCAACATTTGCTCAAAGATCCTAAAAAGATGTAAAAGTTCAGATCAAATAAACAGTCAAAAGAATAATGTATAAGACAATAAAAGTAAAAAATAATTAAAAACAAGGAAGATTATTTATCAAATGATAATATTTTTGTAATCATAATAAAATAGAAATTGTTCATTTTTTAAGTACCAAAAAATACGAAATTCTTTGTTCAATTCAGTGTTAAAATTTTAACTTCCAAAGATGTATATGAAAAATAAAATTGAAAAAGATGATTTTCTGAATACTAATGCTAGGTTTTTCTATTTTTATTAAAATTAACAATTTTACTTCTGTTTTAATTGCAAATATTCTGAAAAATGTCTTTACCTCTCCATACCTGTATATAAATTAAATAATAGATTAGTCCAGAAAATGGCAGTTTTTATTAGCACAAAATCATTCACTAATAAAATTTAAACACTTATATCAACTCTGTAATCTTAAAATTTTAATTTTCATTGCTACTTAATTGTGATATGCCAACAACAAAAGGCAAAAATGTTCCTCCTAAAGAGTCAAAAACAAAACATAATAATAATAACACCAGAATATAAAATCTCAATCCTTTCTATATAAGAGATTTATCTTTTTGATGATTATATTTTCATAAACTTCAATAATAAATTAATAATAATAGATTATTTTCCCAAAAATTTCACATATTCAAGCAATATTTTGCACAATTTACCATCTGTTTCTGATCATTCAAATGTTGAAATAACTAAAAAAATTTATCAAAGTTTTACAAATTCCTTTACATATAATAAAAACATATCAGATTGCAACATGTTATCATGTGATCAAGTTTTAGGAATATTAATTTCAGCAAACTTTTATATTAATTCCTTGACTTTAATTTCAAATATAAGTTGGAATAAAGTGAAACAACAATTGGCAAAGAATATTAAAAAAAACACAAATGTCTTAAACTGGGAATGCCTGGTGCAATGCTCTTTTTGTTTATTCTCTTTCATGGCTAACTATTGAAATAACTCCCCCCTCTCACATGATCTTTTTAATATTGATTTACTTTATTTTATTTTTCATGTGTGCTGATAAAAAGTGTGAATGTTTCTTCAACTTATTATATTCAGAGCAGATGAATCATTCTAAACTAATTAAAAATATTATACACTGCATAAAAATATTCCTCATAACTATATAAAAACACTTGATAAAGACCAGCCTTCATAATATAAATATTATTTTCAGAATTATTTTTTAAAAAAAACTACAAATAAAAATACTAATTGTATGTTTATTACACAGTACATGGCTAAAATAAAATTTAAAATAAATCCATGCATAAATAAAAATTTAAGAGATGATGGGTATCCTTTATGAAATAATTAAATTTAACAAATTTTTATGTCTTTTAGATTAATTTTAAATTCGCATTTAATTATTTTAGTTGGCAAAGTCTGAACTAAATACTGATATATTCTGATTATTATTATCTATCAAGTTAAATCAATTCCAGATGGTCACTAAATAACATTTCTACAGAATATCTATCATTTGATTGATTTTTCAGACTTCAATTGTTCATTTACTATTATGGTGATAGAATCATTCTTTTTATATCTGGTCATCTCTCTTTATTTTATCATAACTTGTTTAATAATTATAAACTTTTTAAAGAATTAAATTATTTGACAAAATAACTAACAAAAATTTCAACCTGATAATTTATGATTCAAATGGAAGTCCGGATTCAATATGATCAAGTGTTCTTTTTTTCTTTATTTTGACAATATTCTCAAAAATCTACACCAGCATCCCAATTCAAATGCATCAATATTTTTTTCCATTCTTTTTTAGGGTT
Organism: Epiperipatus broadwayi; assembly: GCA_028023455.1. Lineage (NCBI taxonomy): Eukaryota > Metazoa > Onychophora > Udeonychophora > Euonychophora > Peripatidae > Epiperipatus > Epiperipatus broadwayi. The sequence continues at coordinate 7,232,884 of JAQFVV010012448.1, forward strand.
CAACCTTCATAATAATATAAAAAGACACATAAAATATCATACTTTAAATTATGTATGAGTAGAGAAAGAAGGAATGAATAAAGTATGGAAATTAAAGTATTTGATAATGATGAGAGAATATGTAATAGTGATCATAATTTCTTTACAATAGAAATGGTTAGTAATGTGATGGAAAATAGGAATAAAAATAGTGAAAGATGTGGATGGAGGATGAATGATAAGAATAAGTTAGAAGAATATAAAATAAAAATTGAAGAAATCATGGAAGAGTTGGTTGGCTATGAATATAAAGACTGGTGTGGTGAAGTAGAAAAAATGGCAAATAGGATTTTAGTGAGAATATTCAGAAGAATAAAAGTAATAGGAAGGGGAGAGTTAGTAAAATCATAAAAGAGAGGAGATAAGTATGCAGAGAATATAAGTGTGCTATTAAGAACAAAGAAAGTGAAAAAGATGTTAATATGAAATGGGAAAAGTATTTAAAGAAAAAGAAGTTGGCTAAAATAAATAATTATATAGAGGGAATGAAGTAAAATAGTAAATTATTGAAGGATATTAATAAAGGTGAAAGAGATGGGAGTAAAAATTTTTGGAAATATATTAAAAAAAAGAATGTAGGGAAGAGAGAAATAGTATTACTAAATAATGCAGAAAAAGTGTATAGCTCTAGAGAAGAATTAGAGACAATCTTAAATGGGCATGTAATGGATATAGAAATGATGTTAGATGTGAAGGACAGAGTGGTAACAAACATAAAAGCATATAGTAATGGAAATATTATGTTTTCAGAAAATGAATTGAATAAGACAGGGAAGAAATTGAAAAGTAGAAAGGCAAGAGGTTTATATAAATGGTCTGCAGAAATAATGATGAATTTAGGAAATAGGACAAAATTAAATCTATTATCATGTTTTAATAAGATGGCACAGAAGAGAGAATTTTTAGATGGCTAGAATAATACAAGAGTAAGGCTACTATTTAAAGTAAAGTGTAAGAATTATAAAAAGTTAAACGATTATAGACTGATAGCAGTAATGTCAGTGTTATTTAAAGTTTTTGCATATATAGTGGTTGGAAGAGTTGCAAAGTGGATGAAAAAAAATAATATAGTGGGAGAAATGCAAGGAGGTTTTAGATTGGATAGGCATCTAGGAGAGTTTATAAATATGAGTAGAAATATAGGTAGACAATTATATATGGTCTTTATAGATATAAAGAAGATATATGATAGAGTAAATAGAATAAATTATGAGTAAGTTTAGTAAATTTGGGAATGAATGAAGCTTTAGTAAATCTTATTAAGAGATTATATAAAAATAATTACTATGCATATCAATTAAAAAATATAAAGTCAATTAGAATTAAAAATGCAGTGGGACTAAGGCAATGATGCCCTGTGTCACCTATTTTGTTTTTGTTATATTTGAGAGAAATGGAGAAAGCAATAGAACGATTAGAAAGAGAGGTAGAGATACCATTAATAGATGGAAAGAGAGTGTATATATTATCAGGTCTGTTATTTGCTGATGATATCTTCTTGTGCACAAAAAGTATGGAAAATATGGAAGTTATGCTGAAGACATGCAGAAGGGTGGCTAATGAGATGGGGATTAAATTTAGTGAAGTAACATCAAAAGTAATGATGATAAATGCTGGGGAAAGAAAAGAGAAGGAATTTTTATTGGGGTATATAAAGTTAAATGTGAATTGAATAGATATTACTATTTGGGAATCATCTTAAGAAATCAGAGCAATTGCTTGGATAAATGAGAGAAAAAATTGATAAATAAAGCCAAGAGAAGAAAGGGACTGATAAACAAATTTACAATGTTTTCATATAATAAATATGATGTAGCTAGAATTGCATGGAAGAGAGTGGCAGCAATATTAACTTATGGTAACAATGCTTTTATGTGTTAGTAAAGGTGTTAGATTGCTTAGAAAAAATACAAAAAGACATATGAAGACATGCATTATATGCAGATGTGTAATTGTCAAAAAAAGTAATTCAAGGAGAAATGGGATGGTCAAGTTTTTATATGAGAGATGCAAAAAGTAAACTGAAAAATTTTGGTAGATTGCAATTTATTGATAATGAGAGAATAGCCAAAATAGCATTTAACTGAGTTATGAGTAAAGGACAGGCAACAAGATGGGTGAGAAAAGTAGTACAGTATGCAAAAGATTTGAATAAAGACTTTATGTCAGTATACTTATACAAAAGGTGGGATAATTGTGTTAGAAGAATTGTTAAGTGTTGTAGTGGCAAAGAATAGGATAGAAAAATAGATGCAATAATAAAAAATAGGGAGTTGGAAGAGATAGACAACTAGTATGCAGAATAAAAAGAGTTTGAACATATATAGAAATAAACAGAATATTGGGTGTGAGTTCATTTATGATAATAGCAAGAAAAATAGTTTATTGTTTAAGTGAACAGCATTGTTAGCAACAAGGGAATACACACATAAATGGAGAAATGTGGGTGCTGTAGTCTACAAATTATGTAAAGAAGGCATAGAAAATATTAGGCATCTGTTAATTAAATGTAAATGCAGAAAGGGTGCAAATAATGAAGTTGTGGGGGAATAAATATAATCAAAGTGATTATACAGAAAGTGGGTCCTTGGCTTTTATGCTCGGTTTTAAAAAAGATAAGAGAAATTTAGATATGAAGGCCATAGAGTGAACAATGATAATGTTGTGGAAATGGGATGGAGCAGGATAGAGAAGAATATGAGACAAAAACTTAAGATAATAAATGGAAAAGGTAAGTAAGGTGTCTGACAGCTCTCTGGGCATAGTGGCTGTCAAATTCCTGACTCTAAAAAAGAAGAAGCCATGGTGCATTATATCATATTGCATAAGTGCTTATAATGGTGTCTTTTAGATGCCTGTTTCAATTTGTAATAAAGCTTCTGACTTTTGGCTTTTTTGTTGACATTTAATATTCTAAGCAAGTAAAAACTGTCAGAAACTTTTATGATTTTTGCCATCAAGTTTAAATTTAGCTGTTTTCTTTAATATTTTTTTTTCCATTTTCATTACCAATTTCTATATATCAAGTCTGTTTTTAATACTTGTAATAAGTAACTTCATGTCTGCTCAGTTTCAACAATAATTGTAACATCATTAGCATATCGCATGTTGATGTTTTTTCAATAATCTTGTGATTTTTATCTGTGTTGACCAATATAGGTTACTCCATTACATGTTCAGTATTCAAATTAAACAATTCTTTGATAATGTGAAACCAATTTGTTTTGACTACAGCTTTTAATTCCATTTAAAATTCACCACAAGAAAAGAAATATGTTCTCATACATTTTCTAAAAACATTCTTTAATTTAGTATGATCATCTGCATAAAAGATGTTGCTGTAATTAATCAATCATGTGTTGACGTTTTGGTATTTGTTTTTTTTTTTACTTTTCTAGTTTACATTTAGCACTGACTTTTGTTCTTTAATCTTTTCCCAAATTTGATTGTAAAAATGGAATTTTTTTAATGTAAAACATTAATTTGTGCTGAATTTTTATCTGCAAGCCATTTAATGATTTTTCAGGTGAATTGGTATAATTTTGTCAGCACATTCTTCGATTTGTTAGTTTTTTTGAAAATTTTCTTAAGCATTGCAATCAATTCCTGTGCGTTATATTTTGACAGTTATTTCTAGATTAAATTGGTCTCTTTTTTTTATTATTAAAAATTCCTTTTTGTAGATGATTTTATCAAAAAATAATGAATAATGACTTTGAGACACAGATTTCTTACATATTATTTTCATCTCTGTGTGATCTTTGTTTCATTGATTACCTATTCATTAATATTTCTTAGCAAATTCAATTAAGGCTGAAATTTAATTTCATTTCATCTCCTGAAATATTGCTTTGTTTACTAAGTTCTTTGCACTTTCAACGTCTTTACAAGTGTTTTTACTGAGAGCTCTTTGAAATTTTCTAAGTTACATCAAAAAGTCTCTATAAAAAATTATTTTTTTTATTTTATTTTAAATATCACTGCATCAAGTGGCACATCTTTTCTAATCTTTTGTGAAATTTACTTTTAATTTTTATCATCATATATCTGCTTAATCATCATTTATATTTAAAGTTTAACAAACAGATTTTTGATATTATTTCTAAAAACCATAGATATGTTCTTTAAATTATGTTTAGGATGTTGACTCAGTTTGAAGTTGTTTTTTTATTTGTTCCTCATTTATCTTCTGATCCAATCTTTACTATTAAAACTAAACTCGTTTATTGCCAGGAAATAACTGATTTTATTCCCATAAACTCTACCTGACAATGTTCATGTGATGCTTAGTATATTAACAATAAAAAAGTGAATTAAATTCCATTTTAAATATCTGGTTATTATTACTGTCAAGTCTAAATTATCCAACACTACTGTTACCTCTCCATTTCAATTTTGATATTTTAGTTACTACTCACTATATATTAGTTGCAAATGAAATGGGAAATTAAATAAAAATTGATTTAAACTATTTTCATTAGCTTTAATTTATCAAAACAATATAAAGTAATTAGAAAATATGATTTTAATTACTTAAAAATTAGATCTATTTAAGAGTAGTGAGTGACAAAGAAAATCCATATCTACAGTATGTTATTTGTTGTAAGTTCTCACATAAGTAAGAATATGCCATCAAACAAATTACTTTGATATATTTAAACAAAACATGCAGATGTGACAATCATGTTGCTTTTTTTTTTTTGCAAGCAAACTAAAAAAATTTTATATTCCAAATATTATGCTTTCTCATTTCAGCAGTATTAATAAAAAATTATGCATGCCTAATTTTTCATTAATTTGCATAATCTGATAAGTCTCACACTTTTGGTGACACATTAGTACTATTGCCAATAAAATATGTTGTTGCAGTTGTATTTGGTTGATAAGACCTTGAAAGAAGTTGAGATATTCAAATGGGCACAAAATCAGATATATAAGAATTTATTCCAGCTGATTGTTTTTATGTGGAATATTGAATTCCATAAAAATATTTTATTTTATGAACCAATTGTCTGAGGCACTAGTGAGAAAATTTTCAAAACTCTTGACACATAAAATCAAAAGAACTGCACTCAATGAATTGTATCATTTATGTATGGGACAATGCCCATGCAATGTGTGGTAAAAATAATGAGTATGACATGCATTCTTAAATTACGTCTGAATGCATAATAGATTTGCTGTAATCTTCATAGAAAAGCATTGATATCTAAAACTACTTCAGATGATTTTAAAAAACATTTTAAAAATTACCATGAAAATCTTAAATTTTATCAAAAGTTAACCATTACAGTTATGCTGATTTAAAAAACTGTGAAGAGATGGAAAATTCACATAAACTTATTCTTTTGCATACTAATGTATATTTGTTGTTAAAAGACAAAGGGCAAACAAAACTTGGTGGATCGTATGAAGAGGTTGCAATGTTTCTGGATGGACAAATTGTTAAGCAAAATCTTTGAGAAATTTATACTGGAGGTCATTTATTTAACCAAAATATTTTTAAAATTAAACAAATTAAATTTGCATTATATTTGAGATACATGGTAAAATTTGTGATTTTGTCAAAAAAAAAAAATATTTATGGTGGAAAAATATTACCGACTGGAAGTTGATTGTTTTGAAACATTCAAAACTTTTATCATTTGAAATGAAGTGCTACTGACTGATGACTTAATGGAAAAAGTTTAGTTGGTTATTTCACAGAAGAATTGAAAGATTATGAAAAAACCATCTGGGTTGTGATTACATTTCAGAACAATGATATAGCTGTTGATATATTTATGAAGACAAAAGAACTAATTGATTTGTTCAAAATCATTTCGTTAAAATTAATTTTGATCATTAAAAATTGATACAATTTAGGCTGTCAGTTTGAAAAACAATCAAGCTTTAAGAATGTTTCTTCTTTTTAATACTTGGTGTATGTATAAAGTTGGATTATTTTGTCAATGATAGAAATTAAAAACAAATTTTGAAATAAACTATTTCCTGCATTTGAAAATAATATTATATCAAAGATATTAGCTAGAAGAGAAAACAAATTTACTCTTCACATATTTTGCATCTGATTAATAAATTTATAATTAAGTGGATTCAATTGAAAATTTAAAAGTAATAAAGTGATATTTTTTTTTCAATTCCTTTTTTCCTTTTTAAAACTCTTAAAAAATATTTTTTTAATAATACTTTTTATGTATTTAAATCGGACATGCCATGTAGTTTGGTTTTGGATTAAAGAAACAAATCAAGAATCATATATTGCAGCCTTAAAATAATAAAGCAGTTAGAGTTATATGTAATTTTCCATATATCTTATGCCCCTGAAAGTATAATTATTTTTAAAATATTTAAATAGAATAAATTTGAACCCAGACTGATGATTGCTGGCTCAGCACAAAATACACATATTGGAGGTCATTTATCTTTTTCACATATATGTGATCATGTGTATCAGTTTCATAAAACGAAATGGATGACTAAAAAAAGCTTGAAAGATCTGGGTTCAAATCCCTCTAATTACATCTAGCTTAAGTATATATGCTATACTAATATTTAAATATTACAGCTTCAGTCTATATTCTGCCCATCGCTCTTCTGTGTATTTAAATGGTCTTAAGTTCCTACATGTGAAGGATCAGAATGACTTATGGTCAGCATAGATATGACAACAAAATTGGCAAACAAGAGCATTGAACATGTCATCATCATATTTTCAATGGCATGGATGGCTGAAGAGTTGGAGTGTTGAGAAGATTGAAGACTGTCCATTAAAGTTTGAAAATTTGATATCTTAATATAAAACTGAACATTGATTATATGTATGTGTGGGAGACAATGATCCAGACCAACAGATGAGTGCTGGTTCAGCACAAAATACATAAATTGGAGATCATTTACCTTTTTACATGTATGTGGTTATGTGCATTGGTTGTGTAACATGTAGTGGATGTCTGAAAAGAGCTTGAAAGTCTAGATTCAAACCCCTCTAATTATTTTTAAAATAATACATTTCACAAAAATAAACTAAAAATATCTTTTTTTTTGATAGCAAAAAATAAATATAAATTTAATTATTTTTAGCAGTTAAAGAAAACAATTTTTTAAACATCAAAATATCCTAAAGCTCCATATTTTGGGTTTATGCTATTTCCAAAAGTTAATGGCACTCATCTGTTTTGCAGTTTTTCTCTTAGTGGTTTGATGCAATGGTAGAATGGTAGGTTCTGTATAGCTCAAGACTTATGGATCATGGCCAAGATTGAACTTTTTATGGATTCTCAAACAATAAATCATTTTATAAAATATTCTTTTATGCTCATGTTTCCCAATCCGTGTTCCACGGAGCACTGTTGTTTTAAAAGCATTTCAGAAGTGTTCCATGATAAGGCCAGATTATTATTAGATTAAAACTATTTCATAATATTTAACTTTATGTCAATGCAATTATGTTTATAGTTTAATATTTAAAATCTCAATTTGATTAGATTACAACATGTTGATTGTATGTATGGCAACCCATAATGTTCGAATGTCAATCTGACCACTCAGATTGATGTCATATTGAAAGCAAGTTTGCACATTACATAAAACAAGTGTGTTTCTAAGCCACACATTTTCATACAAAATATATAGATAATGAGCAGTCCAGATATTGATAATGCATTATCATGTGTTTATGGCCTAATTGCTGCTTTCTTATCTGAACTCTATTTTTGTTTGCTACTCTCTCCCATTATTAATGAAAGAACAGAGGAAGGTCAGATATTTAGCTATTGCCACAGTTTGTTTTTGTCTTTGTTTTCAAACAGAGATGGTACATGTGTAATTGTTACACAGTTAAAATTCTATTAACAACATTCCATTAACAAACAATTGTAAGTTAATTAGATATATGTGCAATTATAATTTATAATAAATCTTATACCTCTAGAAATAATGGATACCTTTATCATAAGGAAAGATAATTATGATAAAAGTTCAAGTAATTAATAATGATGAGAATGAACAGGCAGACAGTTTAAATGAAAAGCCCAGCTGCTCAAAAAAAAACAAAATTAATTGTCAGTACATGAATGAATATATGAATTATGGATTTACATGGACAGGTGATAAAGATTATCTAATACCATTGTGTTGTATATGTAGATTTAAACTTACTAATAGTGCAATGGTTCCTTCAAAATTGAAACATTTTACAATTAAGCATAAAAATCTTATTTAAAAAAAAAGATTTTTTGAAAGATTTGTAAATATAAAAAACAAACAAGCAATATATTTCAAAAAAGTGTAAAACTATTAGATAAAACTCAAATGGCATCATACAAACAGCAGAATTAATAGCCACAAAACAAAAACCACATATCAAAGCCAATCATTAATTTTACCAGCATGTTGCAAAATCGCCAATATTGTTTGGGGAAGATGCTAAAAAAGTAATAAAAATACTTCTCTCAAATAATACTATTCAAAGAAGAATAATTGATATGGAATGTGATAAGCAGACTTGCAAGTAAATTTTAAATACATACTTTGCTCTTCAAATTGACAAATTCATTGATATCAGTGAAAAATCCATTTTACTTAGATTCATTAGATTTGCTAAAGAAAATAGAATAGTCAAAGAATTTTTGTGTTGTAGAGAGTTATCAGAAAAAACAACCAGAAAAGCCATTTATAATGAAATTAATTTTTACTTTGAATGTTTAAATTTTACCTGGGAACAATGCATGAAAATTTATATTGATGGGGCTCCATCAATGGTAGCCTTAGTCAAAAAATTTGCGACATTTGCAAAGCAATGAAACAGTGAAATTTATTTAAACCATTACTTCTTACATAGGAAAGCACTTATTGTGAAAAACATTACCCATAGAATTAAACAGTGTTCTGACTAGTATTGTTAATATGATAAATTACATAAAAGCAAACTGAAATCTCAAATTCTTAAGTGTGTTTAGCAATGGAAGAAAAATATGAAGGCTTACTTTTTCATACAGAAATCAGGTGGCTTTAAGGAAAGATGCTTTTCCATATGCTGGAATTAAAAATAAAATTGCTTCTTTTCTTCAAACAAAAAAATATATACTTTATACAAGATCCTAGAATGATATGTAGTATGCTAAATTGTGCTATTTGACAGATATTTTTAATTATTTGAACACTGTCAATAGGAATGATGCAGCATGCAAATGAAAACATCTTAACATCAGCAGACAAACTCAGTTTTTTAAAGGATGATCATTCTTTGGAAAAAAGAGTAGAAGAAAATATTCTTAGCATGTTTCCATCTGTGCATAACAATAGCATCAATTGTGTTTCCTTGATATCAGAACATTTATCAGTATTGGACAACAATGTAAGAAAATATTTTCTTTCTCTGGACATGGAGATTAGAATCTATTTTCAAAAGAATTACATAATAATCCTAAATGTAATGTGGATAGAGAAAGAGGAGCTTATATCCTTGTCATCTGACTGCACTTTAAAAATCAAACATGCTGAAATGAATTGATGAATTCTGGATATACGTCCAACAAGAATATTCACAAATATCAAAAAAGCCATAAAAATTTTATTATATTTTTCAACTTCATATCTATTTGATATAGGGTTTTCCATGTTAACCAATATAAAAGCTAAAGAAAGATAATGGTTAATAAATTTAGAGAATAAATGAGGGTGACCTTATCATGTAAAAAACATCAGGCATAAGTGTCACATTAAATGAGTTACATGAGTAAAACATTTTTTTCTGTAAATATTTTTTAAATTATAAATTATAATTATATAATTTTAATTTTTTCAATAAATAATAAAATGTAACAATAAATATTGATTTGAAATTATAACTGTCCAATTTTAATTAAAGAACTGATGGACAAACTTATTTCATTTTAACTTAGGTAAGTGTTCTACTTAAAAGTGTTCCTTACAACAGTATTCCATTCTTTAGAAAAGATCGGAAACCATTGTTCTATGAAATTTGGTGCAGTGGTAGAATCTGGAACTTAATGTCCATAGTTTGCAGCCTTGCTTTATTACTTCTGGTATGTAAACATTATTTATGAACCTCCAAGCAATAAATCATCTGATTTTTATTAGTTTTTTGTGTATGTTATTTTTTTAATATTAATAAAAATATTTGTTCATAAAATTATGTGCTTTGGATTGTAATGAATATGCCTAAAATAAAATGTGGCATTCTGGGCATATATCTGCAATTGCCCTCTTATATATTTTAATTTAATGAGAGTCATCAAAAGATTAATGTTGATTTTATAAATCAAAAGAAAAAGAATTAAACTGAACAACAATATTTGAAATTAAAAAGGTTTTTATCAAACTTCCAAAATTTTTAGTAGATTATTATATTTTTCAAATTTTGATTCCAGATCTTTTAAATGTTGGTAATTTGAAACTTTCATGTCTTTTATAAAATCTTTTTTTCTATTTGTTTCTGTCATAGAATTTTTTATTTTAATTAATACCTTTGATTTATGAAAAATATTGATTTCTGTCCAAAGCAACAATAAAACAAATTGATGTATTCATTCTAAATCTTTTAAAAATGAAACAAATTAGTGACAGTTTAATCCTCATTATTAGGTATTATTTTAAATATATATATATACTGTAATGGTATGGAAAAACTGGGGTGAACCTGGGATGATATCACTTATTATCAACCCCAAGTCAAAATTTAAATATTAATGAATATAATGAGGAATGAGCATGAAAGATTAACAGAGAGAGATCTAACCATAAGTTCACCAGCACTACACAAAAGTAATAATAACAATCATCATAATGGGTGATCAACAATAAAATATCAACAGACAATTTTGTGACTGGATTCGAAATGGATTTGCTGTAGGCAAGGTTAATTATTTAGCTCTTGCCAGCTTGGGGCAGATTATTTAAACAATAATTTGAATGCACAAACTTAAGTGCTAATCCATCAGAATACATATATATCCCAAGAAAAACAATAATGCTCAGATACTAACATATGCTGATCTTGATCAATGCTCTGGCCACTTAGTACCATTAATATACTGGCCAACTATAAACTTAATTTCTAAATAAATAATTAAAATGAAATGTAGTGCATGAATTTTAAAGGATATCCTCTTTGCACCGACCAGAGTCATCATCAACTTGATGTCCATAAATGTTAAATATATACCCCTTTTATATAGCATAACATTATTCATGAATCCAGCTCAATTAACAAAAGTTCTATAATTGTTAGTGTGAACAAGAGATATAATACAAACAGATATTTTAAATCAATTCCAAGACTGAATAAATTCACTGGAATAACTTTAACAATGAAATATCAATTTATTAATAACAATAAAAATGAAATTAACATCAGCAGAATATGGTTATACATATAAATTAAGTCTTCTGATTTTGATTAATAAAATAAGCTATCACATTGTGATTTACAAATATGCCCAATAGTAGGTTCACATAAAACACACATATATATAAGCACACAGACATGCAGTATAACAATTTATAAACATATTTAACTTGACATAAATCTATAAATTAAATTCATTTTTTATTTTATATAATTGATGACTAATTTAACATATATGTGTTTGCACACACTGATGTTTATATCATATAGTTTAATTAATAAAATTATTAAAAATATTACATCTTTCACAATATACAATAAATTAAGTGTCAAAAAACATTATATATATATATATATATTATTATATATATAATATATATATATATATATATATATAAGCACTCAGATGTGCTGTATAATAATTTAAAAATTCATGTTTGGATTGTCATAAACTTATAAAAAAATTCAATTTGTTTTTAGTAATACATAAATGCAACTTATGATGAGTGCATAAATAAAAAAAATAGATGGTATAAATTAATGCTATTAATTAGCCTCTTTTTTATGATAAGTAAAAGTTTTCTTTAAAAAATATTTATTCCTTTGACAGTCCTTCATCAAAATGTTTCTTTTTTCAGGTTACTCTTGATTAATTATAAGCAACTTTAAACATATTCCAGCAACTTCTTTCATTCCCTAACCTAAAAAAAATTAAATATTTTCTTTTTTAAATAAAATATACTGAAAATGCATCTTACTTTTTGTTGAATAAAGTTATTAACTTAAAAAATAATTTAAAAAATTACAATTGTCATTTTCACTAAAGAAATTATTTAAAATAACTCACAAGTTGTATTTTGTATATATGATGCACTACCTTTATCTGTGCCTTTCTGTATATAGACAAAATAGTATATGTATAAATTAATTCTTCAGCAAGCTGATGAACTCTCTGGATAAACTAATCCCTTTTAAAATACAGTAATTAAAAACAAAATTTACCTATCTTGATTGAAAAGTTAATGACACTTTTTCAATTCACATTAATCATTTCAAAAACAACTCTGTATGATCAAAATATGTTATACAATCTTTAATTAAAATTTTTTGTGGAATTTTATAATTAGCAGTATATCTATTGTAACATAAAAATCCTTGTTTCACTTCAAAATCAGAATAATATTAATTAGACTTTTTTAAATGTGTAATTTATAATAATAAAAATTAAATTAAAACTGCTTGAATCTAGAAGTGCCCTATTGAATTTTTTAAAAAATTGACCTGAGACACAATTTTCACATTGATAGAAACTAGAATAACTAAGGAAAACAATAAGGTTAAGACAAATAGTGATTACTGTTTAAAAATAGGGGGGAAAAGAAATTCCAACATCTGACATAATTATTACTTTATTGTTTGTTCATAATTTCTAATTCATCACTAACTAAGTTTAAATTACATCTTCAGTGATAATTTCTTTGTATTCTTCACAAAATTATCTTTCAAATCATATATGATAGTTATTATCTGAGATAATCCATAGCTTCAGAATCTCCAAAAGTATTCACATAAGAATGCTTCATTTTTATCTTGTACCCCAAAAGTTGATAAATCTCAAAGGTGTCTATATGAAAAAGATTCATCCTAATAAAAGATACAAGGAAGTCTTTTACAGAAGATGGATATGCATTTGTCATCATAGCAATTGGCTTCTTGTCTATGTAAAACTAGAAATTGTAGGCTACTGTCTGTATCACTGATAAAATGAGTTTCATCTTATTTTATACTTTTTTGTGTACATCAATGATGTTTCTATTTTGTATGCACACCAGTGATGCTATCTTGTTATATTTATTGTATCACACACACATACACACACACACATATATATATATATATATATAATTTATTTGCATATAGTCTATTTGTTAGCTATAGACTTGAAAATAATGTGATGAAAGATATGGCAAAACTAGTGATTCCACAGCATGAGTATCAAGGCATAGACAAGAATCAGAATTTGATTCTTTGCCTGCATATACAATTCCATATGGTATATGCATAACCATTGTGGCTACTACTACAGAAATATCATTTGAAATCTCTATTTATTCATTTTAAGTGTTTATATTTTCACATGTACTATGTTTGGTAAATTTTGTGAATGCTTTATCAACTGGAATCTTTCTGTACATTTGATTATTAGTTTTTAAAATTTACATTGCAGTGCTCTATGTATGTAAATCATTAGTTGATATAAAATATGCAAGAGTAAACACAAACACACCACATAAACATAATAATGAATAATAAATTCTTAAACCTTTTGAGAATCATTATTTTTATAAAATAAGTTTGCCACAAACTCGAATTAGAACACACAAAATTACTGTACATATAAATTCATATAATGTATATCATGAGCATAAATAAATATTATAGAATTTATACACACACACACCAATACAAATGCAAATTAATAAAAATTAAATCATTTTTCAAATAATTAAAAAAAAATTAAAATATTATTCAAAAAATTAAAAAAAATTAAAATATTATTCAAAAAATTAAAAAAAATTAAAATATTATTCAAAAAATTAAAAAAAATTAAAATATTATTCAAAAAATTAAAAAAATTCAAATTGTATATTTACAGACCAATATTCTGCAATTACATTTAGACTCCATGGAAGACCTTGTTTGTGAATGATCAGTGTCTTTTTAATCCATTTTGTCTAACTCATGAGGCCGATAAAAGTTTTTTGTCTTTATTGCTTAGTGGAAATTAGAAAATTGATCCATTAGAAAGTTATGTTCCAGATGTATCAAATGCCCACATTTCTGTTGATGGTATGCTTATAGTTTTTATGTCATTAAAAAAAAGAAAACAACATTACAACCAATCAAATAAGACGTGTGGCACAACTGCTTAATAAGTTAAAGCAGTTTAAAATTATTTAATCCTTAACTGTTATTCCAGTGTAATATAGAAAATATCTACAAAAAAAATTTTATTTGTATTTATTTCTACTTTTCCTTTCAACTTTATGTATATATGTTCATAATAAAAATAATAAATTTCATGGTAATAAACTATTATAAACAATCTTTAAATCCACAGAAGTACTTTCAGTTAATTTATTGAAAACATTTCTGCAGATTTAAAGACTGTTTATAATAGTTTATTACCGTTACATTTATTATTTTTATTATGATTACAATTTTGTTTTAATTAATGGACATTTTATTTATATTATGTATATATGTTCATACACACTACTATGTGGTTGTTTGCCATGAAACACATAACCATCTCAATATATATATACTATAACCTCCATGACTGAGTTTACATGCATGGCTTTTTGGTAAAAATATGTGCATTTTTTAAAATTGTATATTCTAAAATGTATAGAGATCATATACATAAATATATTATAATTTGTTTAATAATAATAATTGTAAAAATTAAAATTTATTGTCATTCATTATTTTAAAATAAAGAACTATTTTAAAATAACAGTGCTATGGGAACCAATTGAAATTCTTGGATCATCTGCTTTTCTTTGTCATGACTTATAAGAGGGAAGTCAATAAAAATGGTAATGATTGTTTAAGTTGATAATACAGTTTCTGGTGTAAAAAAACTCCAGAATGCCTTACTCTCATATTTCCAGTGGTATGGCTGACTATGAAACTGTAGCAAAGGAAAGGTTTAGAAATTAACTTCAATTCTGCCATCTATTAATTAGTGTCTGAAGCTGAAAAAAATGTGACTTTTGTTTTAAGAAAACTTGCCTACTATCAAAGGGAAATATTCTTCTATGAATTAATTTATAAATCTATGTAATTTTGATGCTCTTAATATCAAGAAAAACTATATGGATTAAACTATTATTGAAACAAACCAGGAGAAGTTAAGATATTTGCAGACATATAAAATAATGATTTTAATGGTCATATATCTACATTCACAAGCTAATGAAATGTGAGATCATGGAGATATAAAGGTAATTAAATTAACTTAATATAAACTTTTTCTTTAGGAATTATTACAAATCAACAAAGATTTTTCTTATCATGCATGCTCTTCATACAATCTTAGATGTAAATATGTAAACATGATTTTTTTAGATATATTATTCTCATTACGGTTGTTAATTAAAGTTATTATTAATAATTTTGTTATTGGTTTATTTCTCATCAGCAGCTTATTTATTTTGTCATTGAATAATTGTGTTAATGTAGAGAGAGGTAATGATCAGAAAACATTATTGAATCTGTATAAAAGATTTGTTTTTTTTTATGTGTTCCCAGTTTGATAATTAGCTGTGATTATATAAAGTAGTGGATTAAAATTAAAATTTGTATAATCTTTCCACCATGTACTCAGTTGTCACCTGTTAGATTTTATAATTCCCCTAGACTAAAATTTAATTTGCAAATATTTTTTTTTATATTTGTTATTTTGATCAATCACCATTGTTAAAAGGGCGGTTACCATTACAATATATATTATTTTTAAAACTTTGGAGCACAACAATTGATATAATATAGCAAAATAATAAAGAAAAATAGTTTTGATTGTATATTTCAGTTTTATATCTCTATTATAATTTTTTTATTGTGGTAGAAAAGACTTTAGTGCTCAATGTAGTGGCTGCTTGTATGCCATTTCACATATATTGTCTCTTATAAAATATCAATTCCAATCACTATATCAAGTACAAAAATTACTTTCAAATTAACTCCAGTTTTATATATGATTTCTATCTATATATAAAAATTTCCAGCAATGTTATGTTTCTTATGACATATTTTCATCAGTTATATACAGCAGTATAAACTTCAAATTTTATTTACTATTAAGCAAAGCTAAGTTTTTAACTTTCAATTATTTATCAATGTCTGACTACAGTATTATGTCCTTTTTTATTTCCAACTTTCATCTTATGTCATAATTATTTCATTATTAAATTTAAAGCCAAAACAAGCAAAATTAATATTTAAAAGTTTTCTATTAAAGTACTGGAGTTTAGTTCCTTTTATAATAATGAAAAATCTCTCTGACATATCTACACCATTATAAATTTTTTTTGTTTTGTTTTTTATTATGTTTATTTCCTTAGACACAAACTTTTTAAATATTACTTGTTTCATTAAAAGTTAGGCACTTATATATTAGTCTGATGGCGAGATTTCACATACATATTAGTCGGGCCATATTTATTTAGAAAAATGATGACCTATAACTTTATATACTGGAAATGATACAAACATCTGCTAAAACATGTTTTTTGTGAGAAATTATCTTCCACCATCTAAACTTCAAAGATTTTTTTATTATGAAAAATGGCCACCTATAATTTTATTTAATGAAAAAACAAACACGCATTTAAATTAATTGTGAGAAATGATCTTCCAACAAGTAATCTTTTAACAATCTAAATTTATTATAAGTGGTAATTAAACCCCCAAAAAATAATGTACACATATTTAACCCTTTAATTTTGTCCATTTAGAAAGTATTTTTCTTAGCAACTGCTATGGGTTGAACTTTTGTATCTCAAACCATGTTGCATTGTGCATGGCTACTCTCTTTCAACAATCCAGAATGAAACACTGCTATGTTTTGGCTGTAGAAATTAGCAGCAAAACCAACATTTAGACTAATAATTTTCTCCTCATCAGAATATTAGCTAATATTTACTTACAAAATTAATTCATTTCCCTTTTAGAAGATTTAATTAAATATACCTATTAGCAGGGCTGAACAGAATGGTCATCAGCATCTTTATGCAAAACAATGTTTGGTGCCTGCTCCCCATCCAAAAAAAAAACAAAAAAACAAACAAACAAATTCTACATGATATTATATACATTTTAATGTTTTATTAAAACCAACAATAGAAAAAATTATTACATAATTATAAATTTACTTTCTGAGTTTTTATAGAACTAAATTTAGATACAATATCATCAACACTTAGCTACACTGACAAATTTACCAGCCAATATTTTTATAATTTTGAAAATGAACTCTATCTCCATTAGCACTTGTAGGAAGAGTTAGTAATATTCTTAATGATATGCTCAAATTTGGGTATGAAACAGTCAAATCGTTTTCATGAATATAAGTTAGAACATCAATTACATTTTTGAATTGAAATAATTCATTTGAAAATAAATTTTTATTGCATAAGATGCCTATCTAAGCTAACATTAATCAATAAAAGACTATGCAGCATGTTGCTAGAAGCTTTTTTTTATTAAACAAAACTATTATTTAGTCTTATTGCTACAAAAGTAATTAATTATATAAATCTTCATACATTCTTTAATGTACCTATATTGATCAACAAAAGGGGTAATTCTTATCAAATATTTTAAATTATATAATCATTTACATTTATTCTTTAGATACCATATGACCTTTAATAGTAACAGCATAGACAACTTTAGAGACCAATAAAATATTAACTATTATATTTAAATTATGAATAAATTATAATTAATATTAATTAATAATCTTCAGCAAAACAAATTACATAGGTACTGAGTTATGATATTGAAATTATAATACTATATATAATTAAAAGTATGTGACTTTTTTTTTCACATTAAATAGTGAAGCTATAATTTTACTCTAATTTATAATAGCTTTGCTAAGCGCTTTTGAGATTTCATGTTTGAATCTCATACTCATAGCTTTGTAACTAACGATTGTTATGATTATGCAAATGTGTTTGAATTTTTAATTAGTCCATTGTTTGAATTTTTAATTAGTCCATTGTTTAGAGAGAGCAAAACATGCCTCTCTTCTATTAATGGCATTAATGTCATTTGCTATATAGAAAGCTTCTTTAACTTTTCTTTTGGCATCATTTTTTCTGTACAAATTATTTGGGCAGAATTAGGTTCAAATACATGGCCCGTAGCTGCTTGGTGGTCCCAGAATACTGATGATCCTTCATTTTTATTTTTGACCCTATTGTAGACATACCTATATTGATAAATTCTTGTGTTCAGGTTAGCCCGAGTTTCACCATAATATGATGCATGGCAGCCTAATTGAGGGCATGCCATTTTAATCACATGAGGGGTTTGATCTCTATCTATTTTATCTTTAGCATTATTTATCAGCCAATTAGTGTTGGGAGGTGTTCTGGAACTAAATTTAAAATTGTTAGCCAATGTTTTTGCAATATTTGATAATTTAATTTATAATTTGATTAAAATAATATTCACTTGATATTTAGTTTATTCAACATTAAAGTACTGCAATAACTATCTGAAATTTAAATTTAAAGAGTTATTATATATTCAGAGCATTATAAATATTGATATTATATTTGAAAGTCACATGTGTATTATAAAGTTTATTTAATTTTAATAAAAATATAAGATAGTAAAAATATTATAAAGTTTATTAATAGGAGTAAGCCCTAACTGCTATATTATTTAAGATGAAGGAAATTAATAAGATAAATTTTATGTTTAAACAATGAGCATTGCCTATTGCTCAACAAGCTTTGTGATAAATGCTTAGCCAGAGAAAGCATTTAAAATATCTCTGTCAGGAATCCCCTCCCCCCTAAACTTCTGACCATGGTTTCATGCTTTGACACTCCTCAAAGAGGCATAAGGGTAGCTATGCCTCTCTGAGGAGTGTCAAAGCATGAAACCATGGTCAGAGGTTTAGGGGGGGGGGGGTTCCTGACAGAGATATTTTAAATGCTTTCTCTGGCAAAGCATTTCTCACAAAGCTTGTTGAGCAATTGGCAAGCTAACTGCTTACATCTTATAACTTAAGAAACTGTGATCACGTGATCTATGACTTTATTTTTTATTTGATTAAATTGTATGTTGGTTTGGAAAAATAAAATAGAATTAGTAAATGCTAAAAATAATTAATGTATTCAAAATTGAATTATGTAATATTAGAATTTGTTTAATTACAAGGGTTCTGATTATCAGTTCATGATTATTCTGTTTAATAGAAGTAGAAGTAAAGGGATAAATAGTAAAAAATGTTATAAGTTATTAATTTAAAATAAGTTGTAATTTATTATAGTAGCAGTGTATTATTAGAATTATATTAAATATCAAACTGTTGTTCTAGTTATTAATTGTAGATGAGAGTGTAATTATTCTTTAGATAATTGGATTTCAACAAAATCCCACTTGCTATTCAATTGTCTAACTGTTAATTATTATTATTTTGCTTGCTTAAAGAATAATCATTATTCCCAAGATATCAATAGAATAGCAATAATTATTCACATTAATTTAATTTGAATTTTTTTTAAAACTATTATATTTATAGTTTTTTATAAGTATAAAAGAGAATCTTAATTATTATTTCCCATGAATTATTATATTACTCATAGTGTATTGTAGGGATTTTCTTAATGATTATAATAAGATGATATCTAGAGAGTTTCTATAATAGCAACACTATTGTGAAGTATATTTCATATGTTTCTCAATGTTAAAACTTATAAGTCTGTGACCATTCCTATAGTCTACCTTTTATTAGTTGTATTAAATTAGATAGTCTCATTATCATATTGTACACTATTGTTTGTGGTCATCTTCCTTCTTCATATCATCTCTTTTTGAAGATTACTATATATATACACACCTGGGTCTCATTTTACGCGATAGATAGGTTCTTCAGAAAACATGCGCAAATGAAATCGTGCAAAAATAGACGTAACTTACATTGAAAAGGGGGGGGGGTCTGTGATTTTTCAAAATTCGCATAAAATTAAAGCACCAACGTAAAATTACTTTAAAATTCGCGCAAAAAAAAAAAAAAGGAAATAAAATATGACTAATAAAAAATTTCAAATTTGAAAAAAATTGATACAAGACAAACTTTTTTTAACTATAATATTTAATTTTATTCAAAATAATATATTTTTATGCATAATTTACAGTACAGTAATTTACATTTTTTATACACGTTTTAATTATTATTGCTATTTGCCGAAAAACACGTTCGTTCGTTTGCAAACTGGTAAAAATCAAATTCTCACAAGAGGAAATACAATTAGCGCCAAGTTCTCTCTCATGTTGTGTTAATGGTTTTCTGTTGACAATGTAATTAGTAATTAATCTTTGAGATGATGATTTTATTAATTGTTTATGAACATAGACTTATGATAATAAAAAGACATTTATTCACCACTGCTGGGAAAAATTTAATTAAAACTAACAACTAAAAATTAAATTCTTATTTTTGTCTTTAATTTTTTAATTTTCAATTCCATTTAAAAATCAAATTTCGTTTTACATCACATTAATTTCAAGTTGCCGTAAGTAATTTTTAAATTATTAATTACAATTAAAAATCAGATTTTAATTTTTAATTGTCAAATTTAATTGTGCCCACTGCTATTACTCACCTTTTAAAAATAAACTTGTGGACACTAAATGATTAATAATTGATTATGTTCTTTTTTAAAAAGCAAAAACAGAATTTGATTTAAAATGCAAAATTAACACGCACAATGTTTGAACAAATTTACATTATAATCTTGTAAAATTTAATGTGTGTATACATAAAATGTGGAAATCATGATTTTAATTTCATTATTGCATAAAATCTTACTATTATAAAGCACTGAAAATATTGAAATTACTAAGATGAAAGTCGAATTCCAATAATGTGCTATTACTTTCAATATAACGTAAGTGCACAAAATTTATTATTTAAAGTAATAGCGCATTATCGGAGTTCGACTTCCGGTGAAACATGAATCGCGTAACTTCAAAATCGTGTTAAATAAGACCACGTAAAAAGGACCCAGGTGTATATATTGTACCATTATTTAAGCTTTACAAATTTTATAATAAAATTTTAAGATTAAAATTTTATACAAAAATAGGTAAGAGAAAAATAATAATGATTATAAAGTCCGAAGTCAATATTAAAAGTTTAAAAAAAAGTTTTGTTTAATTTTGTTGTAAAAATCTAGCATATATTGCCCAGAGGGAAAATGAAGAAAAAAAGACTGTGTCATTGCTTTTAGAAGTTTGCTAAATTTAAAAAAAAGAGAGAGAAAAATAGGAAATTAATTAAAGAGGGAGGAGGAGATATAATTAGGCAAAGTTTAAAATTAAAAAATCTTTTACATGAAAATTAAAATGCTCTCTTTTTGTTTGTTTAAAAGAAATGAAAATATATGTGTCAAAGTTAAGTACATACAGAAGTCAGAATATATGTACATAAATAAGTTGATTTTAGATATACATTAAAATGGGTATATATGTGTACGTATAAAAAGTTGAATTAAATAAACGAAAAATGAAGTTTGTAGTATAAAAGTTAAATCAAACTCAAAGATTGCTCAGCTGATAAACCAAGGTTGAATGGCAATAATTAATTAGCGATGGCTACAATTAAACAATGGGAATAATTAAAGTTATATCTTATCCTAAGTAAATTAATCTGGAAGGAATGTGAACAAATAAACAATAGGAATTTAATTAATAAATTTAATTAATTTAAATGTTAATCAAACTGAGCAATAAGATGGCCACATATAAATAAGTCTAAAAACTCATCATCATCAGATCTCTTTTAGCAGTGTTATTACAGTCTGTGCAAATAAACTTATTTGTTGTGAACATTAAGAAGACCTCCATGCTAATCAGAAGTCAAAGTATGCCACTGTATTTCAGTTCCTGTCCACCCTAGAATATCTGAAGGTCTCTACGTAGCTGCAATGAACATATAAAAATCTGAGCCATTCCAACATTTGTCTGCCAGACTGAAATGCAGCAAGGAACCACATTTGTCAGCAATCCAAATTCCAACCAGTTGGTATAACATGCATCACAAGGAGAAAGAAGCAGCCATCTATCCAGAGGAATGCATATCTGAAAAACCTATAGGTAATATTAATTATTCTTTATTCCCATTTCTATTGTGTCAGTAATTTATTATTGTAGCCATTGCAATCTTTGGGATATCCAGAGTCAACAGAAATGAACTTTATAACCAGCATAAAATGAACTATTTATGTGCAAGTTAATATAATAAAGTGATAGTCCTAGAACTTGTTGAAGCTTATAAAACAACAGCTTATATGACAAAAAGTGTGTGTATGATATATAATATTTTAATGCTTATGTTTATTTAATGTTTTATGTTTATTATTATAATGTGTGTGCATGCCCACGATATTATGTAATTATTATTTTATTCAAGAAAGAGGCAAATTAGTTCTCTAATTAATTTTAAAAATATTTAAAATAAATTATTTTTGGAAATAAGTATTTTTCAATCAATTCTTTTACTGTACCACTAATTAAAGCAGTTTATTATATTACTTTTTTCAATTGAACTAGTTGGGATTTATCAGGCAACTGAGTCGGTGGCTGTCATCCAGAGTGAGTTAGTTACTTCTTGTAATTAACTGATGCTTGAAGTTTACTTCAAAACAAATAAAGTGCTTTGAATGACAGGATTTGAATTCAGCAGTGGGAGAAGTTCTGTAGATTGGAAAAGTGGCTGCAGATTTTACCTTGTATAATCTCAGTCTAGCTATAGGTATCCTCTAGGTATTGTGCTTCTTTGCCTGAGGGACCGGTGTGATGCAATTACTAAATTGCAGTGGGAGATCAAATTTATAATAAATAATTTTGTCATGTTTTTCATATAAGAAGAAGTCAACAATGTTTTCCACAATTCTGTTTTATTAAAGAGTAAATATTCATTATTCTGTATATGTGTTTAATCGATCCAACTCCAACCTTGTTCAATATATATTATAATGAAATGGAGGGTTTTGGGTAATGGGGTGATGGAAAAATATTTCAAATAAAGTTTTACAAAAAAGTATAATAAGAGATATTATTACAAAGTATATTAAAGTAAGCATAGATATTAAAAAAATATATAAGAAATGTTATATATTAAAAGAGAGCATAAAATCATGAAAACTCTGTGAAAGATCAGCCCAGTTAACTCACTATTATAAGCAACTAAAAGTATAATTAAATATTCATAAATCTACCAGCATCATCAATAAGTAAAAGTAAATATAAATAATACTCAAAAGAAACAAACATTCATCATCATGAATGATCAACAATAAAAATCAACAATCAATCTTGGTGTAATTTGGATGCACCAACTTAAGTTCCAATCCATAGAATATACAACCATAAATACAGTAATTCTGGGATATTAAAATATGCTGATCATCATCAATGCTCTTACCACTTAGTATCATTAATGTACTGGCCAGTTATAAACTTGAAATTCTGATAGATATTAAATAAAATAAAATGTAGTGCATGGGCTTTAAAGAATATTCTCTTTGCACCAACCAGAATTATGATGATTGATGGGAATATTATTATCATCCCTGGATTCCCATAAACATTAAATATACACCCCCTTCCATATATCAGACCATTATTCTCAAATCTAGCTCAGAGAACATAAGCTCTATTACTGTTACTGTGATCAAGAGATGATGCAAATACATAATATAATCTAAAAACCATTTAGAATTAAGTTCAATGGAATAATTTTAACAACTAAATATATGGTTATTAGCAACAATAAAAAAAATGAAGTTAAGCTCTGTAGAATATGGCTATACACATATTAATTAAGCCTTCTGATTTTGAGTAGGCTATTTGCCATACATGATTTTCCTAAAACACTAGTGACAGACAATGGCACAACTTTTTCAGCTGATGCATTCAATGCCTTCTGCACTAATAACAACATTGAACTTGTGAACAGTCCTCCATTCCACTCTGAAAGTAATGGTCAGGCAGATAGATGGGTACAAGAAGCTAAGAAGCTGATAACAAAAATGGATATGGGAAGTTGCAACACCAGAATTTCCAGGACTTAGCATAGCACTACACAGGGAAGATTCTGGTAGAACTGTTATTCAACAGACCCTTATGAACTATCCTATTAACCCTGAAGCCTGATGCCAAACTAGGACAAAAAGATAAAAACAAAATAAAACATCAAATAGGTACAGAAGTATTATACCGTATGAACTAAAAGTCCACAAAATGAATACCAGCAGTAGTGACTCAACTATATCAATATCATCACCATCTCAAACAGCTAAGACTTAATCAAACAATAGAAGCTGACCAAAGCAGCAACCAACCTGGGACAAATACATAAAGCAGAAAAGATGAACATCAAAGTCAAGGCAGCAGCAAACATCCAGGAACAACTTCATCAGCAAAGAAAAAGAAATCAAGGATAGCGATGAATGGAAGCAACCAACAAATTGGCCAATACATCATCCAGCACATCTTGATGACTACATCCTCCAGAACTAATTTTAGCCAGGAAGAGTGATGTCATATCTGACCTTGCCTTTAGAAGTGGACTATTACAGATTCCTTGCCTGATTGGCTAGCACTTGGTCACTATCCAATGGGATAAATCCTTTCTTGGGGCTCACACACATAATCCAAGTGTTTTCAGTAAGTTGGTCATCTGCCATTAAATAGTCAGCCTTGTTGGAGGCAAGGCAGAGAGAAATTACTTGAATTACTGAACATGCTTTCCAATAAACCCTGTGACACCAGCAAAGTTATTTTCTCTAGAAAAT
Source organism: Epiperipatus broadwayi (assembly GCA_028023455.1). Lineage (NCBI taxonomy): Eukaryota > Metazoa > Onychophora > Udeonychophora > Euonychophora > Peripatidae > Epiperipatus > Epiperipatus broadwayi. The sequence goes on from JAQFVV010012448.1 coordinate 7,257,898, forward strand.
ATCATGATGTCCATGCTGTGAGGCAGTTATGTCCACAACCGAATTGAGGCAAGCTGATCTGCATAGCCAGAAGAGTCTGAACTAGAGCTGACTTGAGGCAAGCTGTACTGCATAGCCAGAAGAGTCATACTTGAACTCACAAGGCAGGCTATTTATATAACTGGAAGTGAGTTCCATTAGTTGGCATGACTACCTCAGCATTAAATTGTGTAAACCATATTTATAGGTTTATTGACTACCTCAGCATTAAATTGTGTAAACCATATTTATATGTTTATTAACTAACATGTGTGTATATATTTGTCACTAATAAATTATACATATTAATTGTTGAGTAGTGTCATCATTTGTCCATTGGTTTGGAACCGAACCTGTAAATTTGGCCAAACACAACACATGCCCATTTATTTGTTCTGATGACTTTCATCATCACTTAAACTAATGAGTAAATAATAATATGCTGATGCAGTGAAACTTTTCTATACAATAATTTATATAGGCAGGCTTAGCGCTTTCAGAGTTTTGTTACTCCATAATCATAGCCTTTTTAGATTATCAACGTCATTATATGCAAAACTATTTTTATATTATCCATTTTCTGGATAGCAAAAATTATCTATCACACCTATTTTTAAATTAATTAAGTTTCCAAATTGTTGACTGAAATTCCACAAAAAAATAATTATCACCATAAATTTAAATTATTCAGATAATTTATAGTAAGATATGACATTCTCTAATTTAGACCTTTCAATTTTTTTCTATTGTTGCAAAAAATAATTTTGAAGAAATTGAATTATTTTCTATTTTGAAATGTTCACATTTTTATGTAACTTAATCAATGAGAAAAAACTTTTTGCAACATTTATTTAGTAATATCAAAATACGAGCCTTTTCAATTGTCTGTTTCTTTTTTTTTAATGTAAACGATTTTTGGAATAAAACGTTTTTTTAATAATCAATAGAGTAAAACAGAATGTTTACGTCTTTAACATTTTTTAATTATTTCATTCATACAATGATCAAATGATCAGTTGCTTGAAATATCACATTACACATAATCACCAAAGTACACTTTAACACTTTTATTCAATTGACCAAATTGAAATTACTTTTTTTATTTTCCTCAGTTGAGCAATGATCCAGGAATCTTTATCTCACCCACTTGTTTAGTTGCAAGATAATTATTTCATTAACACTTACAAATGATTCTTTATACAAAATCATTTCTAAATTCTAATTAATTTTCCTCACAGTCTTCATAAAAATTTAATGATGAATTTGTTGCCTTTTCTTTATCAGCTTTGAGAAATCATTTAAATATATATATAGGACCTGACCAATTTATTTTTGCACCTGAAGCAAGCCTCGAAAAAATTATATTTCAAAATTATTAAAAAGGTTTGTTTAAAAATAGTCTATAGACAAAGCAATAAATGTAGTAGGAAAAAATATGTATTAAATAAAAATAAATGAATTTGTTATATGTATCTATTTTTAATATAATGCCCATTTTAATGTCTATTATAATTCAGCATCTGAGCCGATCTCTTGATGCCTCATCTATGGGAACAGCGCTGGCGGTATATATTTAATAGAGTTTATGATTCCCAGACTGAAACTCAACTTGGTCACTTCCAGTATTCAAATGCTTCTGAATAACAAACTATTCAATTATTATTATTATTATTATTATTATTATTATTATTATTATTATTATTATTATTATTATTATTATTATTATTATTATTATTATTATTATTATTATTATTATTATCATCATCATCATCATCATCATCATCATCAAGTATTGAATTAAGTCAGTGGGAAATATTTTTTTTACCTATTATCTTAAACCTTTAAATTGTTATGAATTTATTTTGTGACTGATGTTAACCTCTAAGACAATTCGAAATTACTTTTAGGCAAAAGTTACTGTATGAACGTCTCTGTACTGGATTTAATAACTTAAATAAACATAATGCATCTTTAACTATATACATAGATAATGCTGAAACAATGACTTTGAAACTCCCAAAATTAAAGCAATAGTTAATCCACCTCAAACAATAATTTAGCCATTTTCTACTGCTGTGTTCAAATACTTCAAAATTCATTCATTTCTTATTTTGAGGTGTTTGAACATAGCAAGTTAAACTGTTGTTTGCTGGAAACTAGCTATTTGCTTTATTTTTTAAAGTTCATAATTACATCATTATCTAAACATGTGTGTGTGCTTGCGAACGATTGCTTCGGGGTATGCTTATTTAATACAAAAAAAAAACTCCTAGCAATAAATTCTGCCCACAAACAATAACGCATTTGAAAACTAGTTTTATTATTTTCTTCAAAATTGTTATTACTTTTTATTTATAAAAGTAGATTATTAAAAAAATTGCATTTACCAAATTACTTTTATTTATTTTTTCTAACACTCTCTCACTAATGTCTAGTTATCAGGAAATTAAGCCACAATTATTCTTCAACTTAACTAGTTTTTATTAGAGCTCTTGGTGAGCCAGTGTTGAGTTTATCGAGTCTTGAAAGGATGCTAGTCATTGTGTCAAGTCAGGCCACTATATTTAGTTCAGGATAACAAATCAGGAGTTTGTTGATTTATATTATCACTTATGACATTAATCAACAGCTCATCCTAATGACATATGGTGTGGTCATTACCTGATGGATGTCACAGCCTGAAGCTATTCTTGATACACAATTATTGAAATCATTAGGATAATTGCTGAGTGTGTTGTTAAGAGGAGAAGCAGTTTTACATATGACTAAAATATCCTTGAAGCTATAATAAAGGATCATTGTGCATTAGCTACTTTAACAATTTTTAAACTTGCTAATAACTTTTCTTTTCTATAATAAAAATAAATGATTATTAAATTTATGTATTTGTTATATCTGTGTGTGTGTGATTCAAAAAAAATATTGTTACTGGAAAAATAATTTTAAAATATATATATTTAAAAATATATATGTACACCTTGCACATTAATAATTTATTATTATTGTAAACTCTAATATATATATATATATTTGTAAAACAGTCCATTGCAGGTTAAAAGTCTGTCCAACCAACACATTGGAGGTGATTCTTAATATGTAAGAGTTTAATGTTTTTCTACCATTATTTTATCTTTTAACTAAAAGAATTTTGATAACATGACTAATTAATTGGCTGTGGATGGCTACATTTAAAAAAAGTAATCCCAAGCTTGTTTGAAACTTAAAATAAATATTCAAAATTTCCTTGGTCTGGATTCGAACCTCAGATTATAAGCATACTTGTAGAGATAGGACATTAATTATAATTAAACATTAACATACTGTTTATAAATTATTCATCTTTTATACGTTTTTATAATTTTGTATGGTTTGTAGAAACTGTCAATACAATTCAAGATTTATTTATTTATATGGTTGAACAACAAAATAAAAACATTTTTTAAAAAAAGTAATATGTATACTGTAGGCAACAAAATTATCAATTACTGTACAAAGAAGCTTTAGGAAAAATATAAAAATATTTCAATAACAAAACAATTACTATACTTAAATAATGTTTTAATTTATTTCATAAAAAAAAAAAAAGCTGATAAATATAGTGTATCAGATTGGATGCATTTATCATAGTCCTAAAAACTTAATTCATTAGAACAAGTCTAAATTTTAAATACTTTTTCCAATTTTGCATATCGTTTACCAAGAGATTGAATAGCAAGTTTATATTTGGGCTATCTTTTAGCAAAATTATTTCCTGTCCTACTCATATTAATGTTAAATTGTTTCAACATTTATTAATATTATAAAAACAAAATTAAAAACAATGAAATTGTTTGACATTGTTCCAACTTAGTAGTTTTTTAATCCCAAGAAATAGATTAACATTGATTCAGATACTCATTAGTTAAAAAATCCTGATCTGTGGATTTATGGTAATACTATGTGAAAATGCAAATTCTGCTAAATATATAGAAACAAAGCAAAATATATGTAATATTTACTAAGATGAGACTGAGAGAAAAAAAAAATTGACTATAAAATACATTGTAATCGATTAATATTTTGTGATTGAGTAGTCTAATTCTCTAGCAACAAAATTATTAAAATGTAATAATAAACATAGAATTTGATGTTCAAAAGACCATGTGACATTCAAACACCGTGATGGGCTCGTAATAATAGTTTTATTCAATACATTATTTCTAATAATTTTTTCTTCTCATCCAGAAATTAAATTATGAATCTTCTGAATGAATATATAAACATTATGTGTGAATATATACTATACTGGTCAAAATATGATAGTAAGTTAAAATAATAATAAGGATAGAAAATGCATGCATATACTGATCCAAAAAATGATGACATATGAGAATTAGAGGGATATATTATAAAAATAGTTGAAATATGAGATGTTTAGGATATCACAGCTAATAGAATTTAAATGCTTATATTCAGCATAAGGTTTTATTATCTATAAGTACTTTATTGATCCTCCATATTGGATTCAAACATTATATATGGATAAAGAGATTTACCTTTTATAAAGGTGAGCAATTTATGATTAAGTATTCATCCAGTGTTAATTAAACATGGATTAGGATAAGTCAACCAACAAACAATTCCTACCATTTCAATTTATAATACACATAAATTCCATTTACTTAAATGGTGAAGTTTTCAAATGCTACACTATCTACAATTCCAATATCATTCCACTACCTGTGTATCTAATTAAATACTATAAATATATTTGCACTGATGATAAGTTGCTAGAGCAAAGACTTGGATTCAGTTAAACTTACATACATAGTTAACAGTCCTATATCAGTTTCTAAAATAATACTTAAGCAGTTTACATATTAGAAAGTTGTCAAGCATTGGTGGCCGAGTGGTTAGCACAGCTGCCTTACAAGCAGTTGTCCTGGGGTTTACTTCTCGGCCAACGCTTTGACACATAAAAAAATATATATTAGAAAGTTAACTTTATTACAGCATTAAATTATTAAATAACTATCAAATTATAATACAATATAAACAACTATTTTTTCCTTTACCTACTACCTCTTTCTTGACTGTTATTTTTCTTGATGTATTTAACTTATTATTATCCAAGTACAAATGGAAGAATTATTGGATTATTTATAATTTTACTATCAGTCATTCATTAGATTTAAAATTAAATATCTAATTAAATTTCAAAGTAATTCTGTGATTAGGAGTTTTTCATTTCCCAATTCTTTTAAATATAATGTTTTAACGATTATTTCTTAACCATTGAACTATATAGTGTATATATTTCATTATATGTGTGACTTCACTTATATGTGAGATGACTACCTACTTAAATATTAGTGATTTATTGTATTGCAGAATAGCAATTGTGCATGGCATAAAGTAGTGGGAAAGTAAATAAATATATTATATAAATATAAACAAATGCTTGTTATAATAGTAAACAATTCAGTTCACAGATGTTAACATTCACATAATAAATGAACTTCAGTAATAAATAATAGAACAAAGCTCACCCTTTATCTTTAATTTGATATTTTTCTTGAAGAATACCTAATTAAAATATATTTGTTGGCTTTTTTCTTAAAATATATCAGGATTTAAAATATATGGTATTCAAACTCTCTTCATAAAGCCATGATTTACTCTTCAATGATAGGAAAATTCATAATTCAATAACAACTGGAACTACAATATAGTATATAATAAAATATTTTGAAATACAATAGGATATAAAAAAGAGTTTGTGGTAACTACTCTCCTTCAAAGCAATAAATAATTCAACTGCCATGTTTCTGTGAAAATAAAACCGAACAGAAAACCCTAGCATGATTTTTGGTTCTACATCACAAATAATTGTATGATTTCTCTTTCAAATAGATAGACCACAGATAACTCATCTAGTTATCCATTAATAATTGGTAAATGGATATCTAGATATTCATAACTGGTGAGCCCTACCTTAAATATAACCCTAGTTAAGATTATCAGCCAGATAGACAGCTTTTGTTTGTCTGTTGAAATACACAGATGTATTAAATCATAAAGTAATGAATGTATAAATAAACAATATTATTGACAGTAATTCTTTAATTAAATGGTAATATAAATTGTATTGTTCTTTTGTATTTTCTCATTGACCATTTTTGTGAAAAGTAATTCTATCTGTATAGAGAAACAATTTATATATCATAAGTCAGTATACTGTACAATTTATAATTTCATCTATGTATTTTTAGGTCATGTACTTATTTTATTTATATTTAATGGTTAGATTTAGAATACTTGATTTAGTTTTAGAGTTTGATCATGGTAGCTTTTAAATATGTGAGAAAAATTAATTCGATTTCTTAAACATTTTTTCCTTCTAAAATACTTTATTAATATAACATAAGTGATTTTGATAAAGTTTGTCATAAAGAAAAAAATTAAAAGAGTACCCAAGCAGGACTATTGTGATCAAGTTGGAAAGTGTTAACACTATACACACTTGATAACAGATGGACATGGTTGTGTCATATATGAATCATTCTAATTCAATATGTCATGTGTTGTAATGAACGTACTTAATGTTCATGTGTGAAATACAGATATGTTTTCTGAATTTTTGTGCTTGCATTTTTTTGATGTTTTTGTGTGGACAAACCATTCTTAACTGTAATGGATTTTTGTTACCACTCCTGCCTCACAAGTCTTCAATTAACACTTGATTTAATTGTAAATTTAAAAAGGAATATTCTGATTTCCAAATAAGATGAGTGCAAAAAAGAAAGAACTATTCCAGTAAATACAAGAGAAAAATTGTGGAAAGCTCCTGGGATAAGAATCTTATAGCTTTCTGTAAAGAGAAGAAGTACTTGAATAAATGTATATTTTTATACTTGAATGAATGTAGATTTTTGTACATGAAAAAATAAAACATGCTCTGAAAATAAGCCATATGGTATTTTGGGAGCAAAAATTAATATAAGACTTGGTTTTATATAAGACTAGTTTACTAAGGCTGTAAACTTCAAGAATATGCGCGTAAAAATGCAAAGGTAGGAACCTCTACAGGTCTTAACCACAAGCTACGCTTCCAAAGTGTAAGCTTGTGGTTAAAACCTGTAGAAGTTCCTACCTTCACATTTTCACCACATATTCTTGAGGTTTACAGCGTTAGTAAATATTACTTATGTAATCAATGTGCATTTAAATAAATTTATAAGACTAGTTCTTATATTCAGAATAGTGAGATCACTCTTTAGGTTACAACTGCTGTGCACACATAAGAAAATATTTATTTACTTTGATACGATCAACTTTTATCCTAAAACAAATCCATATTACATCAATAAATAATACACAAATGCATGAAAATTTAAATCATTTTAAAATTCTCAAAATAATTCCAAGCCTATGAAACATAATGTTATAGAGAAAATAATAATAATAGTTTTTTCATGCCATTTGGATACTAACTTTCTGAACTTATTTATTAAAAGAAGTAATTAAGTCAGCATAAACTTTTACTAAGCAAAATGATTTATCTGATATTTCAAACACAGTATCTCTATAAACATGAAAATAATATTCATTGATTAGTTTATTGTTTGATTATATAATATATTTCAAAAAACATACTAAAATATGTTTGATTATAAATATTTTAAAAATACCTCAAACATATTTTAATTGTTAATATTCTTAAAATTTTATAATATCAAAATTTCTTAAATCTAGAATTTAAGTAAAAGTTTGTGTCAATATGTACTTTTTCCCTATTTTATAGTAAATAAGATTTCTAAAACTAAAGTCTGTTACATGTAAACTTTAATGAAATACAATAAAGCAAATTATATAAATGTATCTATAAAATAATAATAAAAAAATCATTATTTGTTTTTAGAAACTTTCATAAAATGCTTATATTGGTCCTGATTACTTTTCTTTTTAAGTATAATAATAAATAAAATTTTATTTTAAAACAACAGATGTTTATAATTTCATTTTTCTAAAGACAACAAGTATTTAATATAATTTATGTCTCACAACCAGCAAATATTAAATAACCTATTCATTAGAAACGATTATGTAGACTATGCATTATTTATTTGGACAAAGTATTGAACATATATTGTTAGTTAAGAAAAACAGATATTCAGCATGTCTTATTATCAATATAACAATTCTTGGACACAATCAGAAATTGGACAATGTTAGAATTAATTTCACAACTTTCCTCTTTTTCTGAGAAGAAGAAGAAGGAGGAGGAAGAAGAAGAAGAAGAAGAAGAAGAAGAAGAAGAAGAAGAAGAAGAAGAAGAAGAAGAAGAAGAAGAAGAAGAAGAAGAAGAAGAAGAAGAAGAAGAAGAAGAAGAAGAAGAAGAAGAAGAAGAAGAAGAAGAAGAAGAAGAAGAAGAAGAAGAAGAAGAAGAAGAAGAAGAAGAAGAAGAAGAAGAAGAAGAAGAAGAAGAAGAAGAAGAAGAAGAAGAAGAAGAAGAAGAAGAAGAAGAAGAAGAAGAAGAAGAAGAAGAAGAAGAAGAAGAAGAAGAAGAAGAAGAAGAAGAAGAAGAAGAAGAAGAAGAAGAAGAAGAAGAAGAAGAAGAAGAAGAAGAAGAAGAAGAAGAAGAAGAAGAAGAAGAAGAAGAAGAAGAAGAAGAAGAAGAAGAAGAAGAAGAAGAAGAAGAAGAAGAAGAAGAAGAAGAAGAAGAAGAAGAAGAAGAAGAAGAAGAAGAAGAAGAAGAAGAAGAAGAAGAAGAAGAAGAAGAAGAAGAAGAAGAAGAAGAAGAAGAAGAAGAAGAAGAAGAAGAAGAAGAAGATTATTATTATTA